>CAHIKZ030001725.1:387500-410000 GCA_903632075.3 Acanthosepion pharaonis
ATTTTATTAAAGTGGTGAAGGCTTGTGCAGAACCATCCACACTTTTTGGAACAATTGATACATTCAGTCGGTGCAAATAAATGCTACAGACGAAGCATATTCATATACGCACACAAAACAAGTATATGTATACGTATGAATGAATATATATATATATATAAATATATATATATGATGAAACATACGTAAATAAATATATATTTTTAATTCATATATATATATTTGCGATCGTCAAACTCTTGTTTGTCCGACAATCGCAAATGGCGTGAAACCCAGGATCACAAACTCACATTACTCCAACTAAATATGTTAGCTCAATCACTGATATTGACCGCTTTCCAATAAGTACCGCACATAAAATAATATATATAAAAATATATTTATATTTATTTATATACATACACATTTCACACACACACACACACACACACACACACATACACATATATTATTTAACTTAATACCAAAGGAAGTGCTATAGATTAAAGACGTTTTTCTTTTCTTTCTTTCATTTTTTGGGTCATATTCTACGCTGAAACTGTTTACTTTTACAGTCACGTTACCAGTTACACAATTGTATTTATTGTTTTCTCTCCGTCAAGAAAATGTCATTATTTTTACCTCATCTACTTTCTTTCTTTCTTTCTTTCTTTCTTCCTTTCTTTCTTTCTTTCTTTCTTTCTCTCTCTCTCTATATATATATGCATACACACTCGTATGGGGTGCCGTAAAGTTAGCAGCCCGAACCAGTTCCAAAAATTTATTCAATCATTAATGCAATAATTGTCCAAAAATTAGTTTGTTTCAAGCGCTTTCTGATTAAATTGTTTCACATTTACATTTACAAAGATTATTTTTCTTATATATATATATGTAAGGTTTAAATTATATATATAATATGATATATATAGAGAGAGCGATAGTTGTTAGTAGCAATCTGTTCATTCATTATATGTGTGTGTGTGTGTGTGTGTATTATCGCATTTTTGTGGCCTTGTGTCAGACTATCCAGGTTATTGTTTCGTAGGGGTTACCCTGTAGTTATTTTATAGATGTTTTTACTAGTTCCATTTTATTGCGTCCTTGTGCCAAACAGCCAAGTAAATTTCTCCTTGTATCTGTGTGTGTGTGTGTGTGTGTGTGTGTGTGTGTGTGTGTGTGTGTGTGTGTGTGTGTGTTGAGAAAAGAGGGGGAAAGAATAAGCAAATAAATGACAAAGAGAGAGTGAGACGTGGGTAGCGAGCTGCCGAGTTGTTCTGAAGGAAGGGTACTGAAGAAAAACCGTGAGGCGAGAATGCTACTACCACTACGAAAGGAGGAGCGTATCTTCACCGGTGCGTCGTCGTCGTCGTGGTGTTTGGTGGAGAAGAGGCCTTCTACCACTGCCACTACAACTGTCGCTGCTGGGGTTTTCTTTTTCTTCTTTTTTTTTTTTTTTTTTTTTTTACTTGGGCACTCTGGCTACATTTATTGATAGGCACAAATCTGAATGAGCAAGATTTCACATCGCTCCCCGACGCTAAAACAATTATTTGACATGAAACCTTAAGACCACGACGGACGAAAACGAGAAAAGATTATAACTCTTTTGGAGTCGTTTTTGTCTTCCAACTACCAATTAAATTTAATGCCATTTAAAAGATTAAGAAGGATATAGAAAAGAAAAACTATCCTTCGGGAACAGGAATTCTCTTAACAATCACAACAAACTCGTAGCCAAGAGTGTACCAACGAACGAAATATTCATCTTGATTCTGGGCAATCTGCGTCGAAATTACCGCTCCATTCGTCTTCAACGAACCAACAAAATCGACGGAATCGCATCATCTACACAAGAATTAAACTCTCAAAAATTGCAGTGCCTACTGCATTTGGAATATGTAAGCTATTGCGAAAAAGTCCAACACATTTGAATTTGGCTATCAGATACGGAACGATTAATCCTTCCTTTTTTCTTCTCTCTCCAATCTGTCGGTACAGCCATATACTTATAAAATCTGATTATCCAGCTGGTGACCGACGTCATTTTTTCCTACCACAGGAAGCACTCCAGGATTTTACCAGAATTTTCCCCCGGAATTTCTTAATGTTTCTTTTTCAATCTTTTAGTTTTAACCACAACGCTTGCAAATCTATTTTCACACAGAAACACACCTATAATTACGACTCTAAAAAGTAAACACAAAAAATACGTCTTCCTTTTTCCGTTTGCTTAGAGAGAACCTCTCCCCATTTATAAATATTTTTGAATTGAACAGTGTTATTGACAACAAAAATTTTCTGTTTAAATCCAAGACATTTTTGCCGTTTCTTTATAAAATACTAATTCACTTCGCAACAAAAAATACACTTAATAATAATTTATATTTCAAGAATACAGCTTTAAAAAATAATTTATTTCTAGAACACAATAAATAGAAGTTCATTTTTCATTAGAGATCGTTTAAGCTTTAAGACCTTTTGCCTAAACAATAATAAAAAATAGAGATCTGAAAAACTTTATTTTCAATAAAACTCCTACGCGTGGAGACGATTAAAATATCAAGTTTTTTAAGCCTTGACATTTTCAAGGGTTACGTTATTCGAAATAATAATTTTTGTGTGTGTGTGTTAATATACTATAAAGTTTTAAATTATTAAATAGTTTACTAAAATTATAAAAATAAAATATCCTAATTCACCGTTTAAATTTGTTTGAAATTCACCGAAAACAAACAAAAATAAAATTCGTTTTTTTTCTCTTTCTTTTTGCCTCGTTGGTGACATCAAAACACATGTTGATCTGACTCGGCCCATAATCTTTATATAAAAATTTGTTTCACAGAAAATCTAAAATACAAAACTTAGTATTTAAAGAAAAAAATAGGCCACTAATTTGTTCGTATCCCCCCCCCAACCACTACCACAATAATTTCGTGTTCAAGTGTTTAGTCTGCTCGGCGTTTCATTGTCATTTTTCTTGAATTTCTTTGGATCGACAACTCTCCGGCCATCATTTCCTTCTCTTTCTTAGTTGTATTGACCAGATTTTTCAAAACAACCGCAACAATTGCCGGTAGGTTGTCGAAAATATTTACGTTTTCTCATTTCAAGGTGGGGAAGTTGTAGATCGTCAAATTATCACTATTACCAACTAAACTTCACACGTATTTATTCTGTTCGATAGAATGCTTTTCCCTCGTTATTTATGGAGACATTACTGACAGCGTCGACTCTTGCTACTACCTAAGAGCCCCTTTCCCTCAAGGCTTGTCAATCAACACGAGACAGACAGTCGCCGTATTTTTTTAACTCCACTCCTACAATATCACGCACTTTATTTATTTATTTTTTTACTTAATCATCAACAGTCACAAGACAATTCAGTGTCTTTTTTTTTAAATATTTTCTCTGGGCAACATGATCTAAAAAGGACAACATATCATTCTTCTGGCGGCCTTAATTTAATCTTTGAATTTTAAAGATCGATTGGATTTAGCTCACCAAAGGTACGTAAAAGATTGATATCTTTATTTCGATCAACTTTTTGTAATACAACATTTAACTGTCTTTTCATCAGTAGGAAAAAAATTCTCTCTCTCTCTCTCTCTCTCTCTCTCTCTCTCTCTCTCTTCTCTCTCCCTATGATTCAAGACCAAATAAAGCCGCTTACAACTCAACCATCTTGCAACTACAGCGTCTCCATCTGAATAAATACCAAACTACTGTATCGATATTGCAGTAACCCAAAATCCACGCAACTGAAGCAGGCACACACACACGTACACACACACACACACACACACACACACACACACACACACACACATATATATATATATATATATATATATATATATACAATTGTTTAGCTTTTTTATCATTTGTGACTGAGTATCACCAACCCAATCAGTCCCAATGTTACTCGAAGGCTCCGATATGATGGCAGCTCAGTCGAAACTTTTGTTTCAATTAAACAAATATTATAACGAAAGAGTTCAAACGCGTAAAGCAAATGTTGCGAAAACAGTGCGTGAGGTATGTAAGGTAGTCCAGGACGTCCTTAAAGAGGTCGAGGTTCAGGAACCCCGCTTTATTAGCTCCCTCAATGAATCCAATACGGGTCGGTATGAAGGCCTGGAGGTCATCTCCCCAACAGAATACGAAGTAGTCCTCTATCTGAACCAAATGGGTGTCTTTAATTTTGTTGACGACGGAACCATACCAGGTTGCGCCGTGCTGAAATTAAGCGATGGCCGTAAGAGGTCGATGTCGCTGTGGGTCGAATTCATCACTGCCTCTGGTTATCTGTCGGCGAGGAAGATTCGATCCCGCTTCCAAACTTTAGTAGCGCAAGCAGTTGACAAGTGCAGTTATCGTGAGGTTGTCAAAATGGTCGCTGATACAACTGAGGTAAAACTTCGTATTAAGGAACGATTTGTGGTGCAGATCACACCAGCATTTCGTTGCGGGGGGATCTGGTCCCGAAGCGCGGCCCACTGGCCTGTGCCACACATACCATGGCCAAACCCAAATCTAATCGCTGAGGTAAAAACTGAAGGCTTCGATCTTTTATCAAAGGAAAGTATTTACATGAAAGATAAACAATCAGCTGCCGAAGGTGACGCCTGGGTGATGTCCTTTAAATACGCCGAAGATAGACTTTTATTTGGGGGATGCCGACGGAAGTGTCTCAGTATCTTAAAAGCGATGCGAGACCGGCATCTTGAACTACCCAGTCAACCTATCACTAATTATCACATGAAAACACTCTTGCTGTACGAGTGTGAAAAACATCCCAGGGAGGTGGAGTGGGATGACACTTGTCTCGGGGATAGAATCAATGGAATTTTATTGCAACTGATATCTTGTCTACAAAACAGAAGATGTCCGCATTATTTTCTTCCTAACCTTGACTTGTTTAAAGGAAAATCTCCTTCAGCAATGGATAGTGCGGCCAAACAGGTATGGCGAATTCTTCGTGAACTGTTGACCAATCCTAGAAGCCTGGAAAAACTTTAGGGTCCTCAACGTCCGTAAAAATAGGCAAGGGGTAGTTATACGAGGTAAACATTTTTTAATTCTACCCCTTTCTGATCTAAGTCTATATTTATTAAACTTAGCCTAGTGTGGTAAAAGGCCACAGTAATGGGGCATCCGTTGAGGATCAGAATTACTAGCCTCACTTTACGGCAATTGACGGTAAAGATTGGAAAATTTTCAAATTTTTTCCTTCTATGAGATGATATTGATTATAGGCAATCGAATAAATTTACGATTCAGTTATTTTGTGGGTTGATATTTCTTGCCCTGGGGATATGATCTTTTTTAATGTCCCTCTTTCCTGACACTGCAATAATTTTCTGTGGATGTCTAAATGTAAAATGTGATTGTCAATTATTTTAACTTCGAACCACCAATTGATATGAAATTGTGAAAATAATCCATCCCACCCACGACAAAATTAACTCTGCCTGCAAAAATGACAATAAAACAAATGCTGACGGAATTATACCTTGATGTGCAAACCGGAAATTGAGCAACAGGCATGAAAGAAGTGTCATTCTAAATACAATTTGATGTTAGTACTCGGCAGTATGGGAGAAAACTGAGGTAACCTGTACTGTCGGGAAGATATTTTTTAAAGGATTGCATTTCTCTGCGGGGAATACTTCCCCTTTTGAAGTGCTGCTCTCATATACACTTTAGCCAAACCTGAACTGGATTCAAGTGGACACTGAATCGTCATGATTTCGGTTTACTTCTCACCATGCAAGCAAGTGTCAAAGAAAAAAAGCATCTTGCTTGAAAGATGTCCATCCAAGCCATCTTGAAAAATGCAAAACCGATATCACGAATTATCCCCACCTACCGATCGCCAACGCATCCAAAGAAACAAAAATAAAATCACCCAACGGAAATTAAGGTAACATCTTTTTCTGGGATATTCATCAACAGAAATTGAATGCTTCTGAGATTTTGTTTGCCAAGAACAAAAGCTGATCTCACTAAAAACGTTACTCAAATATGTCTTGTGTAAAAAAAAAATAAAATTAAAAATCATACAAAAACGCTGTGACCCCTGTCAAAAGTCGGAGCAATGCTAACATTTCGATTTATTAACCAATTCTTTTTGCCGCTGCAGGAAAAAGAGTGTTAAATTTTTGAAACTGTACACCTGTGCCAAAGGAGAGATGAATAACCACGTAACAATCGATTTGTCTTCAATCTTGAGAAGTGGTGTTAAATATTTGGCTCTTTTTTTTTTTTCTTCGTTCAATATAATCGTCACAATAGCCAAATCCTGTGCTGAAGAAGTAGCGAGTTTGTGGGGTTCATAACTCTTTATAGGGCCTCATCACAAAATAATCCTGGTGATTGCCCTCTGGATTTAAACCGTCCTGTTGCCCGTGTCTAATACTGAAAAAGCCCTCAATAATGAAAAAGGCTATTGTGATATGATTGAAGAACTGGAATTTTTGCTTTCACACTTTTAAATGAGTCAAATTTTGGTTTTGTTGAAAAGGTCCTTTGGTCAGACGAATGGAAAGGGAAACTTATTTATTTATTTATTATTTATTTATTTTGTTATCAATTTTTGTCAATTATTGGCCCAGAGGACAATGTATGAGGAAATGAAAAATATTATCTTCAGGGGCTTCTCAAGTATTTTTTTGTATGAACTATTCTGATAGCATCCTGCGTGACACTTGAGCCCTGCTGCTGTGAAAGTCCTGCACTTCTATGATGACGATCTTTTGACCTTTTCTGATGACTGGGCGATATCAAAACACCCGGTTACACAACATCTGACGATATTTGATGCAAATCAGAACGACGTGATTAAAAAAATCATTTGGGATAAGTGTTGCAGTAAATAACAGTCACTTTTTCCACATTTTTTGATAATTTTCTTTTTATTCGTTTTTCGTTGTCGCCATGGTCATCCAAACTTCTCTTTTTCACTCCAAAAAAAAAAAAAAAAAAAAAAAACGACATCTCGTTTTCGACAACGTCGGATGAAATTGTCCCTTTTTTTTAATTCAAATTTTTATTGAACTCTCATCGTCTACAGATGTTCGGCTTGTAAAAGCCAACAAAATGAACTCACTTACTTGGAAAAATAACAGACTTTAATTTCGTGAAAACGAATACCAGATTTTAAAAAAATGCCCAATTTTGTTTGTAATATAAATCCCAAATTAAACAATCTATAATTCAAATCACTCGTTCAGTAATCGGTTTTATTTATATTTTGTTTTATACGAATATTGTGTTTATCTATATTCAACACACACATACACACACACACACACACATAAAACTTCAACGCGATCTGTTTCTTGTGATGACATTTCGAAACGGCTTATTGCGTAAAAATAAGTGACGCTTTAATTTCAGATTTAAATGTTTCTGTTGTTGAAAATTTTTTCAATTTCACGACAGAAAGAAATCTCAATGCTTCGCCAAGAAATGATAAATTACTTATCTTCCTATTTATTGGATTGGGGATGCTGAAGTACAGGAAATTAAATTGAGGTTTATGTGGAACAATAAAACAAAATTATAACGTAACTGTTATTAGTAGTAGTACATTAGAGCATAAAACTAATAAGTTTAAAAAAACTCCAAGTTTGATAAAACTTAAAACCCTAGTTTACTCACGCGACAAATATACTTTAAATTTAAAATCATTGAATTTATGATTTTCACCCAAGAAATAATTTTATTTCAAACATTTAGAAATAAAATTAAAAAAAATCTAAATCTTGCCTTATTCAACGGTTGGTAGTTTTCTCATCAAATCTCTCTGTTCATGCGGTAATAGCGTTTTCGAGATAACGAAGTCGGCAGATGTTAGAGGTATGCAAAAGTAGGTTTTACAGTAATGAAAAATAAAACGTGTGCACAAAATGTATTCTATTGATTATACAAACGTATCAATAATAACATATCAATATTAATAACCATATCAATAAATATTTTTATCCTTTAAATGTTCAAACAGTTTGCCCTTGTCATTCACACACTCCTAAAACTATCATTATCATTATTATTATTATTTATTAAAAAAATAAAAATGATAATATAATAAAAATTATGAAAATAAAAACGATTTTAATGAGTGAAATGAATTCTAGTATTAAATTAAATCCTAGAACCACTTTTATAGTACTAGTTACTAGTAATACTGATGTAATACTTACTTTTGCAGGTACTCCTTAGTATTGAATTTTTTAATAATATAAGTGTCATCATTTTCGCCGGGTGTAAAACGGGTAGGATGAAAGATTATTTGAGTAGAATAATTTAATGAATTTAATAAAGTAATAAAATAGGTTGTATTTTTGCTGCGTTAGGAAATTAGAAATATTTTATCATAAATCGTTTTTATTTTTAATCCTTTTTATAGTCAATTAATTAATTCCTTTGACTTGTTATTTGCTTAAAATAATAAAAGGACGTGTATTATACTGGTTGAGTTTGTTATTTTCCGTGTTGATAAAACCCAGTTTGTATTCTTAATATAAAATCGATGACGAAAGAAAAAAAATTATGATAAATATTTAATTTTTCATGGAAATTCTAATAAACGATTTATTTATTTTTCATGGATTTATTATTTTACAAATTTTGGCCACTGGCTACCAATTATTTTGCAAATTTAAGTAAGTATGTGCAAAAATTTCCAGCCACACATAACTAGGCAATTCGACGTGGTGTAATCAGAAGCTTATTTCACTATTACGAGTGATTTCTGTCATAATTGGGCGCTCTTTACTTTCGACCGTGTGCCACATCTAGGCTACGCTTAGTAAATAAATCCCTATATAACCAGTTTTCTACAATGTATTCACTAATTTTCAAGAGAGAAGGAAATTTTTTTTATACACAGCATTTAAAGCATAATCACCTGAGTAGTTTTATGACGTTATAATTTAAATTTTAAAACCATTAATAAACAATTTCCCTTTTTTTTTTGTGGTGGGTTCGATGGATATTAATGGGTCATGGCTGGAAACTTATGAGTAATATCAAATTGTTTTTTATTACATTTTTTAATATTTATATTAATCTTTAATATTAATACTGGATTTTACTGTGGCCATTAATTGTTTAAATCTTTCAATTTTTTTTAAAAACTCATGTTCTTTCCTGACGCGTCCTTTTTAAGGAATCAATATGAAATATTCACTTTCAAAACTAATTTAAAATTTTTAACCAATGTCATATTTCCAAGCATGTATTTTCTCAAGGTTAGTGTATTTTTGGTTGGGTGGAGAATTTTTATTTTTTTAAATTAAAGATCACCTTATCATTTTAGAAAATAATTTCTGGTTAGATCCAATTTGTTTTGCTCAGTAAAAAAATGCTTATAAAATATGGCATGTAAGGAAAAGCATCTGTAGTGCCAGCAGTCGGTGTTTCTGTTTGAGTTCCGGAATGTTTAGGGGAGGATAGAACAGGTATTTAAAACAAAGATGTCCACTTCACTTTCCAAATTGGCGCATCATAATCTTCCTAATTCTCACTGAGACCTGTTCTAGATCAGGCTTACTTATGTGATCAGTAGAAAAATTCTTTATCAAATCAGGTTATAAAAATGTCCCTTAATGTTTGTCTTTTAACTAAGGAATCCTATGTTTTTGTCATCATTTTTTCCTTTGCCTTTATTCGGACAACTAACGGGTAACATAGATCATTATTCCCACTCCCATTTATCTCTCTCTCTCTCTCTCTCTCTCTCTCTCTCTCTCTCTCTCTCTCTCTCGACGTACAAAGGTATTTGTAAAGCCCACAAATTTCATAAAGTAATGCAGACGTAATAATTGTGTCCCTCCTAAAGCATTTGTAGCTTTTTATTACTTGTTAATAAAAACTGACAAATGAAAACATTTTTAGAAGCAATCATTCGGGCGTTAATTCTGCAGAAAAACGCATTTTTATTATGCGCTTGTTTTAAAAAATAATTTGTTTTCAAGAAAGAAAATTGACGCTCTGAATAAGCTAAATATTTTTTATCTCATTTCGTTTTTACTTCTTTTTTTTTTTAAGAGGGGAAATATATAAAAAATACATCTCAGTTTTGCATAAAAAAGAAAAATATTTTTTCTTGGTATTCTTAAAAAAATAAAATCGAATTGTACCTTTTGAAACGTCGTCTCACCTTCAAAGTGTCAGAAACGGACATACTTAACGCAGAACTGTTATATTGGAATCTAGCTTAAATAAATTTTCGGTTCAAAATTACTCTAGTAATAAATGTTATTATATTTCAACTATTTTTCACTCCACGGTAAAACCAAAACACAACTGTTTATTTTCGAATGAAATTCTTAGAAGCCATTTCTGTCAAAACTACACGTTCAGCGAATTTTTTGTAAAATCCTACTTTGGTCATGCGGCAAATGTAATCAAATTTAAATAAATTATTCTAGAATTTCATAAAACTCAAGATTTCCAAACCCCTTTCATACGAATTTGGGACATAAATTTATTTTAAATTTAAAAAAAATCTTATCCTGTAACCTTTAATCCACGGTTGATATCCTTTGCAATTAAAAACATTGAAAATTCGCAAAATTGCAATTTAGGAAATATCTCAAAAGGAAATTATCTTCTTCAAAATTGACGTAAAAAAATTCAATTTTCAAATTAAATTATTTGTGTTGAGTTAATAAAAAGCTAGGAACACAAGAATCTGTAAAAATGCAAAAAAAAAAAAAATGAATTTATGCTACATTTTCTGCGTGAGTAAAATAGGATATTTTTTCCTTCGCATTTCCTGTTTTGATTAATCTCTAAAAGGAAAACGCTACGTTTCTTCGTCCGATTCAAAGTTTTCTTTCATAAACTTCAATTTCTACCACACTTGAGATTTCTACAAGAAATGCAAGTGATTCAGTAATTGTAATTTTCAGAAGTCTTTTTAATTTTTTAGAATTTAAAAACCTGACCAGATTAACATTTTGATGATATTTTAGAGGATTTTTGATTAACCATACGTTGACAAACATTTTTGCATCTCCAAGTCTAAAGAGCATTTAAAAAATGTAACTTTCCATCGCTGAAATAAAATCATAAGAATTCTTATAGTTTCGTAGGTTTCTTAGAATGGTCCTGTCTTTCAAAATAATTTTGATTTTTAATTGACTTCTCCATAAACTAATTGAAACGTACTATCTTAAAAACATTTATATAAATACTTCCTCAAAAATGTTCAGATGATGAGAGTTTGGAAGAGAAATTAAATTAAAAAAATACAGAACGAAAAAGAAAAAAAACATTGGAACAAATATTGCATGTGACTAAACATACCTTAAAGAAAACAACTCATTTTACAGCTGAACATTTAATAAATTCAAATATTTTAGGTATGGTATTATTTATTTAATTGAAATTTTTGTTGGATTTTAGTCTAGACAACGTCGACTGAATGCTTTATTGTTACTGTTAATTCTAGTTTGACAATCGAACAGTACCTCCCCATTTTATTGAAAGTGTTTCCGATCCGTGGGTGTTTGGTGCCATTAGCAAAACATCAAAGGGTTCTTGATGAAAGAGATCTAGGGTCGTAATATATTTTAATTTTTTTGTAGGTGTGCAAATAAAATGTTTATAGTAAAGTTATTCTTTAAAGTATTAAATAAAAAAAAAACGACATTTATTCTGTTTTTCTTTTTTTGCGTCTATATTTTTATAATTTATAGATGTCTGTATAAGCGAGAAAAATGGCGTATTTTGATGGAGAGTGTTTTACGATCGTCTATTTTTAACAGTTATCTTTATTTACATAAGGTTCTTCTATTTCAGTTTTGCAAAAAAGAAGAAAAGCTGTTTAAATAGCAACTATTTTTCTCTTAAGCAATCATATTTTTAAATAACGATTCCATCGGGCGTGTTTTGTGTTAATGTGTATTCAAAATACCAAAATAGTCTATTTGTAAAATGCCAAGACTTTCTCAAATGATGACATTTTCCAGATAACTCCAAAAGAAAGCATTTTTGCATAAAATCCTTAAAAATATTTAACACAAAAGGAAATGTGTATGTAAACAAAATAATTTCCATTTTAAGTAAACAAGTTTTTAACTTTAATTAGAATTTCAAGACAGAATCGATCAAAGTTTTACAGATAATGTTACTCGAATTTTTATCTACGTCAACTTGGCAAATCTCCATACCCCACGCAACCCCTAAAAATTTGTTGTGACTCCATTTTTCAACGAACCATATCTGTTCTGTGTTGAAGTTTGTTTACAATAATTGAAACTGAAAAATTGAGGATTTTAGAGTCATGGCATTTCACAAAATACATAAATAAATAAAATCTACACTTCATTAAACGAATCTCGACTTAAAGATTTGTACAAAAAGGTGGGGTGCTGACAAATTTGGTAAATATTTGGAATTTAATTTTTAAAAGAATATTTTGTTTGTTGCTTTGTTAAAAACAGTTTTATGAAAATTATGTCAATGATGCAAATTTGAAAAAAAATTACATTTTAGTAAAATTTTGATGAATTATTTAAGATTCTTTAAACAACAAATTCAACTTGAAACTATGTTCAACATTCTTATATAAAAGCAAGATTTATTTTTCTTCTTTTTCTTTTATTATTATTATTATTATTATTATTATCATTATCATCTATATGTATATTTATAATAATAATAACGCACGCACACACACACACACACACGCATATATATATATATATATATATATATATATATATATATATATATATATATATGTGTGTGTGGTATACATTGTTGTTGTTCCAACGAGAGAGAAATGTATATTTTAAAAAGAGAGAAAAAGCCGCAGGCGTTTTTGTTTTTAATGTTGATTTTATTTTTTTATATATACCGTATTCAGTATCATATATTCTCTATATATTTTTTTGCTCTAAAATATATATATATATGTATGTGTGTATATATGTATGTGCGTTTGTGTGTCTGTGTGTGTCGTGAATGTTATGAAATGAGTTCCTTTGCTATATCTTCGACTCTGAGAGATAAAGAAAAAAGAAAGAAAAAATATTAAAGAATTTTCTTTAAATAAGGGAATTCGCTTTTTTTGACAGCAAAATTCCTTCGTTGTTTGTTTTTATTCTGTAAAAAAGAAATAATCCAAACGGATATCTTCACCAATATTGTTTCAGTTCGTATATTTCAGTCGATGCGCTCTCCCACCTTCCTCAATATTGAAGTTCTCACATGAAATATCGTCATTATTCCAGGTTTTATTCGGACCAGCATCCTCCTCTTTGTTTTGATCATGACATTTCAACCGGACCATTCACCGAACTTCCCTAGCTGCATGGGGCACTTGGTCATTGTTAATTTTTTAGTAACATTTTTTTTTTATAAATGATTCTCTCCGGCTAAAATCATCATTCATACAGGAAATCTCACCGATTCTAAATTTCCTTCTCTTCTTGGGGCATTCGGGTTTTTTATACTTGGCACAAGGTTTTTTAATCTGATTTGAAATATCCAGTCATTACTTAACACATTTTTAATGCCATATATTTTCAGCTTTCTTTTATTTTCAGAATTCTTTTTATTTAGTATATGTAATTACCATGGCTTCTTGCGAAAGAGAGTGGGTTTGATTTCTTGTCCGGATCTTTTCTGTGAATTCACCCCATATAATGTTATTGTTATCGCAAATATTAATAATAATTCACCCCAAGAAATTATGTTAGTTTTTTAACTCGCCTAGCAACAACAGCAACCCTCAGAATGAAAAATTACCAAAAATCAGGAAGTTATCCACATTTCGTAAGTGCGGATGATATTCAAGGTACTTACAAAACATTTTTACAATTTAAAAAAAAATCTGTTTTTGGCGTGTTTATCGGGCTGAGCGCGAACATAGACGTACAATTAGAAATAGCGTACCCAAGTCGCACACATTTGGGGCGATTGCAAAGGTCAAATCAACCGGAGTGCAATGAAAAGGGCTCGCTCTGGAAGAATTTGGTGTGAATTTTAAATTAATAAATATAAATTCTTCTTTTTTGGGGGTGAATTAATATTTTGGGTGAATTAACAGAAAAGATCCTCTTGTTCTTTTACATGGTTTTGAATTCAGAGTACTAGACTGACTTCCACTCAACTACCGTCCCTTAAAAACATAAACAACTTTAAAATTTAAAAACTTTAAAATATTCTTTCTTAAATGTTATAGGATTTATTTTAATTTAGGAATTACTAAGTAACTAATACAATACTAACGTTTCAAGAAAGTTAAACCTTATGTTTATAAAAAGTTTAAAGATGTACATAATCAAAAATTTAATTTAATATAGAGTAAGAAATTCGTTCCAAACTATTTTATGTAAAAAAAAAAAAAAAAAAAAAAAAACTTGAACAAGTTCAGAGAACACACTAGCAAAAACAGCAAAGATGAGGATTTTAGTCCAAGTGGCACATAACAAAGCTCATGAATAATTTATATTCTTCTACAAAGGCGTGGAGGTGAGATTTTTTTGGTGAATTCATTTGTGATTCGTTTGATCGAATTTTGATTTTTTTTAAAAACACAGTTAGAAAATAAAAGTATTTTTTTACGATTTAATCTTTTATAAACACTTGGCAAAAATCAAAATAAGAAAACATTTTTTAAAAATGGGATTAAAATCTTAGCAAAAACCTTAAAATCATGAATGTAAATCTGAATGGGGAAATTATATATATATATTAATCGATATCACCTCATGCAAGGCAGTAAAGCCCCTAAGACGCATGAGGTTACAGGGTATGTAAGAATTAGGAACAGAAACATTAATAATGAGCGGAAAGAGAAAAAGTAATCAGGAAGACAGTATATATATATATATATATATAATATATACACACATCACACACACACACACACATATATATATATATGAGATGTTGTTCAGAATGTGCAAGTGTAGTAAAGTAACCAAAGTGCTCGATGTATGAAACATGTAAAAGTAATTATAAATATTTTGTTAAATTCTGGCTTAGTAGCCTTCTGCGACTTCAAGTTTCTTCATGTGTTAGCAACCGTCAGTCGTAACAGCAAAAAAAGTAATTAATAATTTTTTAGTTTTTTAATTTCTTATTACTATAAGCGTTATATTTATAGCTACAGGTTGTTACATCCTTTTTTTAAAGCGTAAAATGAATGTCTACCGGCCTAGCAATCTTAAAATTCGACTATTAAAAATGTAATTCCCAACAGAAATCGAACATTTCTTCTTTTTCTTTTTTTACATCAGGGAAACCACTTCTTGATCTCTAGGCCGGTTAAATTTAATTAAATACTAGAAAAAGAAAAAAAAACATACCTGTATACTCACACGTGTACCCACTAGGTTTGGTAATTAGTCAACAAACATAGTCTACCATTAAATTTTTTTAAATGTTTGATATTCAGAAATTATTATTTTGATTATTTCATAAATAATTTGGATTAAATCCCTCATTAATTACCCTATTTATATTCGGTCTTTTGTCCTCATCTTTGTTGTTGTTATCACAACGATTCAGCCGTTGTGCCTCCCGGCTTTCCTCAGGTCTATATCGATTTTTGTGTAACCTACAGGGAATTCTGAACTGAAAAAACATCCTTCATATTTGTTATTTTGAAACTTTGACTCGGCAGGTGTGTTCTCCTGCCTTAGTATTTTCAAAAATTGTTGTCAATTTTTAAAAAAATAAATATTCCTCTTATGGAGCTTATTCATAAAATCATATTTTTCCTCACCTCATGCAATTAATTTTTTTTAATCATATAACATGTTTTCGATTGCTGTATTTTTTCTGTTTCTTTCATTCGTCGTCACAAAATGACTGGATACAGAACAGCTCGTTAAACAGTACGGTAGCCTAGTGGTTAGAATTTCACAAGAGTGTCATTTCCAAGCTTGTGAACCCCGTCAAACTTCTTACCCACAGAAGTATTTACATCTACGGTCAGCGCAATTTGACGTCTTAAAGAAAACAAATAAAAGAAACCCTACTTTAATAACTTTCCTATTTTTATTAACGTCACTAAACTGTGATTGGAATGAGTTATAAATTTAATTTCTTTTTGCTGAATTTAGCGAAATTTTCTTTTTAAAAACTAGAAGAGTTTGAATCATTTTTTTTTGTTTTTTAGGCAGAATTTATTTTATTTAAAGACACAAGGAGAAACATGAAGTGATTTCAAAAATGAAATAGTTTATCATTTTTTAAAAAAACACTCCACAACGACAATGGGGATACTTGAAAGCAAAACTCGATTAATACGAAATCGATGAAAGTAAAACACTTTTTTTAAAAATCAAAGTTCAAAATAGACATTTTTGTTTTTACGGTTCTGTTATACTTTCGTTATTTTCGTTACTAACATTTCTTTGTAGAACAAACGGAAGAATAATTTGTTGTCTTAAAGGAGGTAGGTAAAATGATGATATCTAAAGACGCTAATTTTATTTACCGAATAACTGTGGAATACCTACCTACAAAATACCTACCTAACAGAAATCAATATTTAAGGATAATTAAATCACAATAAAACAAACTTTGAAAATGAGGTTAATAAAAAAAAAGTATTTATAGAAATATAATAGTTGTTGATAATTTTTTTGTAAAGGTACACATTGGTGTTGTAAATAATGGCGCCGAGACATTCTGAATGGAACAATAAATGATACTGAAATGCTTTATCGACAGTAACTGCTAAGCATTATAACAAATTTCTCGGGCAAGCGTTTGTTCTCTCGCACGATAAATGAAATCCTTATATAACATATATATATATATATATATATATATATAGATAGATAGATAGATAGATATAGATATATGACATTGTAAAGATGACCTTTAAGTTATCTTTGGAAAGTAATTTTTATTTGCATTTAATTATAATTTTTAAACCAATATCAATAATTGAATTCTTTGATGAATGCGTTGATAAATTCAATATTGAATGTAGACATTGTTGTTTGAAATGGAGCCACACAATATGTCACCACATGAGAAGTGAATTTTCATTTTATTTATATTTTTTGAAATAGTAAATTGCATTTGATGTTATTGGGGGTATTGCAAGGTATTTCGTGTATTAATCGACTAATAGGGTAAATAGCAATACACTCGAAAAATGTTTCATTTTATTTTACAGAAATTTATCAATGTATTATATGCATTCATTAAATATAAGCACGTTATATATGTGTATGTGTGTGTGTATGCTAATATCTATGAATAAATTCGTTACAAATATTTTAAATTTAATTAACTTAGTGAATTCGCTAATATTGAAATTTAAGGAAATGAAAATTAGACATTTTTTTCGTATTTAATTTAAGATTAATTTCCTTGAAATATTTGAAGATTTCGATGAAAAGAAGTGTTGGAAATAATTAATTTTAAGTGAAAAATGTGCACATTATTAAATCAAAAGATTCTTACATATATATGAATTTAATAAAGTTGCTTGTATAATCAAGTATAAACTAATAAAAAAATACTATTTGCGTTAACAATAAAGTATACTTTTTGTATTCCCACTAGAGTCGTGCTCCATCTTGTCTTGTCTTATCTATAAGATTTTAGAACAATTCAACTGTTTCGATGTTAAATCGATCTATCTATCTATCTATCTATCTATCTCTATCTCTCTCTTTGTCTCTCTCTCTCTCTATATCTATCTATATATATATATATATATATATATATATATATATACATACACACAGATATATATATATATATATATATATATATATATATATATATATATATAAAGAAATATAGTTTTGTGCTATATTTATGGGATAAAGTGCTCAATATCAGAAATAGATCGTAAAGTGAACATTGAAGTCAACACTCAGAAGCGACAGAGTGTTTCATGCTAGATGCAATCATCAGGACATCTGTACCTATGTTTTTTGTGTTTTCCGTTGTCTCTGTCTATTTTGTTTTTTTTTTTTCACACACACACACACACACACATATTGTTAAGCGCATTCTTTAAAATAACCTGTTTCATCCAACGAAAAAGGTCCCCTTTTAAAATTCGCTCCGTCATTTTTACAATATATAAATTCTGTGGTATAAAATTTTTGTTCAAATATGTGTGTGTGTGTGTGTGTGTGTGTGTGTGTGTGTGTGTGTGTGTGTGTGTGTGTGTGTGTGTATTCCGATGTTTGAGGGAACGTATTCAACTATTTCGAATATCTCAAACTCAGACTTGATGTAATTTGGCAATGAATCAGAGAGTAGCTTATTCGGGAACAGAGGCTCTCCTGTGTAGTTACTCAGTTGGTTGTGAGTCACAAATAAATGAACTCATGTACCATGTAACCGCTACATTCAAAATATGACTGAGCGATTAAATTCTTTTCGTCTTGTGCAAGGATATTAGGTTGAACACAGCAACATGCAAATCTATCTGCTGCCCCTCACCACACACACACACACACACACACACACACACACACACACACACACACACACACATACCACAGTTGAGATTTGACATCATGGGATTTTTTTGCTTTCCCCAAAGCTAAAATAACCAATGAAAGGCTGTGGACGAGATCACGGAGAATGTTACGATAAGGATCCCAAAAGAGAATATTGCTGACTTTTTCGAAGAAGTGGGTAAGATACTGGAATACGTGTGTAAGGTTCCATAAAGCGTATCTAGAAACGGGAAATAAGTAGCCATTGCCCTAGGCAGGATATTTTTCGATAATCTTAAGAAGAGGCTGGTTACTTTCCAGACAGACGTCGTAATCACCAAAAAGATCCCGGGGAAAAAAATTATATTTATATTTAATCAATTTCTTAATGAAGGAAAATATATATTGAATTTTTGAAATGTTCCTTTTTTTTTCACCTGGGTAAATGACGTGAATAAATCTGAAAAAATCAACGAAATTCTCTATTTTCCCCCAGGCCTTCATTTAATGAGCAACAAACATGTTTTCTTTTCAAATGCCATTTTCTCCTGGCTTTCTCTTTGTGTCAATCAATGATACAAAAAAAAAAAAAAAAAAAAAGAAAGAAATACTTACTGAATAAACAAGTCGGTAAAAAAAAAATGATTGTGTTTGTATGTATGTGTGTGTGTGCGCGCACGCGTGTGTGTGTGTGATTATTTATTTTAGCTATGTCTCCTTGTCTGTTCACTTCCGACATCAAAAACAGGGACAAAATGTTCCGAAGCTTCCATAAATAAATTCCTCCACCCACCCACAATAACAGAATTATACAATATCAAGTTAAAAAAAGACATTTGGGTACTTATAAATTCTACGTTCAGGTGTACGATTGCCATTAGATAATTATTAAGATTTTATTTGCGAATTGAGAAGATATCGTGTCGGAAAAATTCTTTAATCTCCCACAATAATAATTCAATACACCTTTTTGTTTCTGTTTTTCCATCACTATTTCTCCGATATAGTGTGCCGCGCGATTCTCTTAAATATTATCATAGCATACATATTATATGTATGTGTGGAAGTAGCAATGGTTCAGCGTTAGTACTTGAATAAATGAATAAATATTAAACTTTTTTCAAATAATTCTTTTCACTATTCTTTAATTATTTTAAATACCTTGTTTTAATATTCATTTTTTAAAAGTATTTTTATTTTTTAATATAATTTTTTAAAATTTTCCTTTATTTGAATAAATGAAAATTAACCTTTTGCATATTGTATTCAACATTCTTTGTTTAATTCAAAATTTATGGTTTTATTTCATAAAATTTAAATGTATACCATTTAAAAATGTTGGTAAGGGTGCTGGGATATTTTCATTTGCTCCTAAGTGTGCCGTTGCTTAAACAGTTTAAGAAACACTGGTCTAAATAAACTTTCAAAATGCTATCAACATTATTTTTAGAGGGACATTTTATTAAAAAGGAATGTACACATGTATAATGCAATATATATATATATATATATATATATATATATATATATATATATATAGAGAGAGAGAGAGAGAGAGAGAGGAGAGAGAGAGGATGATGATGATACATACAGAACGCTTTGAAATAGACTATAATATTGTGAGGTAATTTTTGTTTTTTTTGCTGTAAAAATACATATGCTCGGTTATAATAAATACATCTAGCTCTATGTGGATCAGTTTTAATAATTTATATTACTAGGATCCACCCTGATGCGATTAATACTTTACAATGCATGCAAGTAATACACTCTGATTTTAGCGATAAAAATACTGGAAACTTTTGAACACATCTAATATTTAGATAGCATTATCAAAATCGGAAAGGATACTAAAGCGACTTGTGGACACATGATCTCCAGCGAGGGGTTTAGCGTTTGAAATTCATTTCAAAATTAACGTCAAAGATATATTAAGAGAAAGAAAATATTGCAGTATAAAAATGATAATAATAATCCGAATAATCTGGAAAAATAAATAAGATTTAAGTTAATGATTTATAATAACATCTTTGTTAAAATATTCTTCATCTATTGCTTACTAGATTTTGTGAGATCAAAAATCAAAACAACTCTCAGAAATTCATTAAGTTATATGATCGGTGAATGGAAAATGGAATAGCGGTAAAACAGATGTAAGTTTAAATTTCTATTTTCTTGTTTCAAACCAACCGAGAAAAAAAATCTAAGGAAAAATCGGGACAATGGAAACCACACTATGACACGTTACTTAATAAAACACACACACATATATATATATATATATATATATATATATATTCATATATATATATATATATATATATATATATATATATATATATATATATATATATATGTATGTATTCAACATCATCACATTATGATATATTTATGTTATAATTTTTAAATAAATAATTATATCTGCTCTGCTCTGTATTAAGCACCCTTTTAAGAATAGTAATTGTTGGTTATTGGAATTCATTCCGTATATACCAATCATATACTTGGGTATATATATATATATACATATATATATAAAGACATGTCACATTGAATAATTTACAGAAGTTTTCTCTACTTATTTTCAATAGGATCCTCTCATATTCATAAACAAGCTTCTTAGTATCCTTATTAAAAGGAAGAGAGAAAATTATCATTTTGATACATATTCATATTATTGTATCGACACTTCAGCCTCGGATCAAAGTGTCGTTCCTTGACACTTATGACTACGATCAGATTATAGTATGTATAATTTTTTAAAACCTTTCACAATTAATATATATAAATTATATATATATATATATATATATATATATATATATATATATATAATAAAAAAGGCTTAAACACTACTATTCCATGGTCATAATTTGCAAAAACACCTCCTGAATAAAAATGAAATAGACATATATATATGTAAAATAGACATTGTATATATATGTGTTTCTGTGTGAAATAGACATAAATATATATATATATATATATATATATATATATATATATAAGAAATATATATATATATGTAAAATAGACATTTATATATATATCTGTGTGTGAACAAAATAGACATAAGATATATATACGTATGTATACATATATATATATATAAGAAATAGACATATATATATGTGTGTGTGTCTAATTCTTATATATATGTATATTTTGATTATTTTAGGGTAATTAATTTTAGGTTAAACACGAAAAAAATGTCTCTAATTTTCATTTTCCTTAAATTTCGATATTAGCGAATTCACTAAATTAACTTTAAATATTTTAACGAATTCATAAATACACACACACACACTCACACTCACACACACACACACATATATATATATATATATGTGTGTGTATGTGTGTGTGTGTGTGTGTGTGTATATGTGTGTGTGAAAAGTGTATATAAATATAAATAATATATATATGTATAATTATTTATATATTATATGCGCTGGGTACTTATTAGAAAGCGCTTTGACGATCGCTAAAGCGTGAAAACCAGGGTCACAAACTCACATCTATCCAACTAAATAAATATATATATATATATATATATATATATATATATATATATATATATATATATATATATATATGATAGCAATTAAAGAACAAATAGGAAACGATTATCTATGTAACATGTTTCACCTTATTAAACAATAATAGAATGGGATATGGAGGAAAAATTCTGGTATTTTATTTTTTTGTGGAATGATTTTCATTGATTAAACAGGCTTCACGTGGATTTGATATTTAAATTTTTTTAGTATAATTTATGGCCTTCTGATCGCAATTCACACACACACATATATATATATATGTGTGTGTGTGTGTGTGTGTGTGTGTACATGTGTAATGTAACTTTTATTTATTAATTTGACACACTGTTAACACCTTTAACCTTATTTTTAGTGGACCCAAGCGTCTACTCAAATATGTGAAACCACTAAAACATAGATGTTATATTCCTTTTATATATGTATATATATGTTTGTGTGTGTTTGTCTGTATGTGTGTGTATACGCACATACACAAACACACACCTATACATATATATATACGTAAGTTATAGCGCATA
>CAHIKZ030001725.1:417500-422500 GCA_903632075.3 Acanthosepion pharaonis
CTCAATACATTTTTATAATGAAATTACCAGGAACACATTTTGTGATCTACAAACTCTATATTTAAAAAACATACCTTTTACCCTGAAAGTATAAAATTATGTACAAAATATTTAAATTTCGACATTAAATCACCAATAGAGATGTTGATATATCGCTAAACAAAATCAGTCAACTAAAGTGTATATCATTAAAGCTGAAATATTCCTAATTATGAAGAGAATCATGCCAATAAATTTTAATGAAATCAACTTCCGCTTGTATCAAAATCTTCCATTAAAAAATCGTATTTATATGTCGAGTGTTTAAAGTTGACGAAACAATCTTGATTTCAGAAGGAAATTTATTAATTGTACAATTTTAGTAAATTACGATTTAAACTATTTTATCATTTTTGATCGCAACATTTCTCCCATTATATTCTTCGGCCTTACTTGTCTAATCTTTTTTCAACTCAAAAATAGAATGATGATGATAAGAAAATAACAAAAATAAAGATACTAATCTAAATCGTGAAATTATGACATTTCAGATCTTCAGAAAATATAAACAATTCGGTAAATTTATTAAAAAATTTTAATTTAAATTGAATTTTTAAATAAGTTTCATTAATAAAAGTTAATGCTGACAAAAAGGCAGGAAAGAAGAAATGCTACTTTTTTTTTCTTGAATATTTCAAACTTCTTTAATTTCAATATTTATTGGTAATGCTAGAATTTAATACGCCTAAACGTTTATAAAACATAATCGTTTTAATGGAAAAAAAAGTTTAAAATCATTATGGCATGGAAAAGGTCCTCTATTGTCACTGTTGCATAATTAGATATAAATACATTTCAGGAGAAAATTTAATGAAATGTATTTAAAAGAAAGGTTGCTGCTAAAATACATCAATATATATATATATATATATATATATATATATATATATATATATATATATATATATATATATATATAAGTGGATACACCTAGAGCATATTTACCCACAAATACAACATACCTTGAAACTATAACTTTATCATATATATATATATATGTGTGTGTGTGTGCGTATATTCTGGCATGTCCTGTTTACATATTTTCAATTGTACCCTTTTCCTATTCACGGATAAGCTTTGGTATCGTTATTGAAGGGTGAGAGAAAATCACCGTATTGATACATATTTCTTTTATTTCCAAGTACTTTCGACATAGCACAATGTTTTGCAAGAAGCTGATGATGACATTGTGCAATGTCAAAAGTATCCAATTGAAAATAATTAGACATAACATGTAAATTATTCATTGAAACATATATATATATATATATATATATATATATATATATATATATATATATATATGAGTTTGTCCGAAATTACCTGTAGAAAAAGGCAATATGTATAAAAGAAAAAGACATAAAAAACTCTACATTGGACGAAACGCGTCGGCTAAAACTACAGTTTTCCTATTGTCTTTTTCCTTTCGAGATATATATATATATTTTTCTTTTCGATATATATATATATATATATATATATATATATATATATATATATATATATAAAACCTCTTGGGGTGGTGTCTGTTTTGTGGCTCGAAATAATTGCATATTACTCACCGGGGAGCCATTAGGCAGGGTTCAAACGCATTTAAATATCGCAATTTCGAAGGCTAATTTTTAAGATAAGGCTTCATTACTTAAAATATTGGCGCCATAGTATTTTTACATCCTACGCTATTTTGAAAATACATAACGAAGTGAATATAAAAAAAAAATTCGTCTGTTTTATGCCGTCGCAAAAGTTCAAGTGAATGGTGGAAATTGCACGGAAATTACTTCAAGAAAAATACTTCTAAAAACAGTTGTACAGTGTAAAGTTTGAATTTCCTAAACATTTTTCGCTAGAATAAACTTTAGCTCAGCGAAAAAAGGATGCCATACATACATTACGTGATAGCATATAAAACCCACTTCTTTTAATGGCATATAAAACAGACTTTTGAATGGCATATAAAACACACTTTTAATGGCATATAAAACACACTTTTTAATGACATAAAACACACTTTTGAATGGTATATAAAACATACTTTTAACGGATAACACATACTTTTTACGGATAACACATACTTTTAACGGCCTATAAAACATACTTTTAATTGCATATAAAACACTTTTACTCGAATATTACAGTTTCCTATATTTCTATTAAATGCTCGGAAAATAAAATGTTCTAAACTGGGACAATTTAGATATATGGCTGAATTTCTGTTAATATTTCATGTCACATCCATCGAATTTTCTCTTCATATTCCCTACTGAAATCGGGGGGGGGTCTTATAATGTCATGGGTTTTATATGTCATCAAATACAGTAAATAAAAAAGAACATCAAAAAAGAATGAAGACGAAAAAAAAATTTTACGGTCGCCGAATATAGAATTATAAAATAACAATTTGACGAAAGGATTATTTTATCATTTTAGAAAAATGTGAGGCTAAATAACAAAATAATTCTTTCAAGAAATTTGTAATTTGTATTTCTATATTTTGGAAAAATTCCTTTTCTTCTTCCTTCTTACGTAATGAATTTTATTGGCATTGGTCTTTAATAACTTTAAATTCATAATAGATAGGTTCGTATATTGTCCAGTTCACACACCTCTCCGCGCTTTTGAACAGGAGTAGAGATTTATCCCTTGTTTCATGTTTAGGATTGGGTTTCCGGTTCCTTCTAAAGTCTCTCTCATTCTCTTTCACTCCCAATAACGTCCTTGCATCTTAGTGACATTATCGCCTTACATTTGGTTAACTGATTAAAAAATAGACAAAGGTCAAAAGTCTGATTTTTTTATTCAACTTAAAATTTATAATTTCAAAAATTCAAAAACAAAACCAGGCTCTCATCCATGTCCTCTCCTTTTATTTTCTAAAATCATCGAAACACACATTCATGGTCATGATGCAAAAATGGAGGTTCTTTGAAAATCATCAAACCAAGAAATAATTATCTATGCCAGATGCAAAAAAAAGACAATTGAGAGAATGTGATAAAAAATATAAAAATTCAAAATTGAAATTTCAAATGGATTAGATTTGTAGCCTCAGAAAACAAGGGCTTTACCAAATAACTTTCAGAGGACTGATTAAATATAGACTTTTAGTGAAGCCGACGACAGTAAAAACAATCGGTAAGAAAGAAAGCGACAAAGATTATTTTCCAAATGAAAGTTTATCGAAAAAGTTAGTAAAATGTGTTAGAATTTGATATTTATAGTTTCAACAACTTCTTCTTCTTCTTCTTCTTCGTCGTCGTCGTCTTTTCAACGGATAAACATGACTGCAGATATCACATTTAGAAAAGAAAGGAAAATATTTGAAACACTGTTTACGTAATGAGTGATATCACGGGTAGGATTTCTTAAACAAATATATCAAAACTTTGTGGCACAGCAAATTTTGGCAGTAATGGCGAAAGGGAACAATAGCTATGAGTGCAATTTAACATTTTTTAAATTACCAAATCCTCTCTCTCTCTCTCTCTCTCTCTCTCTCTCCTCCCTCTCTTTTCTCCCTCTCTCTCTCGTATATATATATATATATATATATATATATATATATATATATATAAAGAAAGGAATGGATTTTTTATTTATTAATTCGACAGATTTTATTACTTAAACGTTATTTTTAGTGGATACTTATATTTGGATAGACACTCTGTTTATTTATCAAACAGTATATTTATTTATTTCTCGAATAGTTAGGCTGGTAGACGAAAATAAATAAACTGTTTAGTAGTTAATCAAGGCTCCCCAAATATTTTCTTTTATTACCTTTGAATTGACAATTGACATTGTTATTTCATGGCAAAGTTAGAGGAATGATTTAGTGTGAAAGTGAACGTAACAAGCAAGACTCGTGAATAACCGAAGCATCACCAGCGTGTCACCATTAGATAGATAGATAGATAGATAGATAGATAGATAGATAGATAGATAGATAGTGTGAACGTAGAAATCAACACTGCATAGTGATGGATGGGTTTTCAGTTTCATACCTCAAGCAGTCGTCCGACTGTTGATATGCACCAGCTCCGATATTTTTACTCTTCCCTATAAATATAGAAAAGTTATTATATATATATATATATATATATATATATATATATATATATATATATAGTAATATTAAGTTTGTGCCAAAATTTGCATTGAATATAGCTAAGATCAACCGTGTATTGTAATTGACTTAGCTAAGCTTAGTTTGGGACAAACCCACAAGAAATGAACAACCTGTGAGAACTCAACATTCAAAAAGGCAGGTATTTATATATTTAGTTAAAATAGGACCTTTTCAAATAAAGACAAAAGAACTCCGAGAAAAAGGATAGCAATTTAAATATTTTAACGTCTTCTAAAATCCCTGACTGAAAATATTTCGCTGTCATTTAAATTCTTTGACAAAATCTCTGAAAATAAATTTACCATGAAAGAAAAATATCCAAGTGTATTTTTTTTAAATATTTATTTCAAATTATATAGAAAAGGAAATAAAAACATAAAACCAATTAAGGCAGATCCCCACTTCACCCTTCTCATTGCATCTGTAACTTATTAATATCACTTTGTTAATTAAAATCCGGTGCTTATTACAGTTTTCCTGTTTTTTTTTCCCCTATTTTTTTTTTAGAATAACAACCAAATAATAACAAATAAATGGCTTAAGTTATCGTAATTTCTACAAATCTCTCTTCTTAAGTAAATTTATTTCATGTGTCTAAATAAGATAAAAATGTCAACTCTCAATTCTTGATTCCCCTCCGCCTGTTCCCGACCGGAATACTTTCACTGGTGGAACTCAGTTGTAAAATGGGAATAAAAGCTTTATTCTTGACTTTTATTTAACATTCAAACGTAATTTTGGGGGTCGTTGGATATGAAATAAAACTCTTTTGTTACATTTGACGTTATTATTTAAGTCATTCGCACTTTTGAGTGCTAAACCATCAGTAGCA
>CAHIKZ030001725.1:425000-525000 GCA_903632075.3 Acanthosepion pharaonis
AACAAAATATTTACATTTCCAATACACTTGATTTTCAACTCCTCCTCCACCCCCTCTTCATCTTCCACCACACCTCACGTCGTGCGCTTATTCATTTATTTATTGATTTTTAAAAATATAACGTTCAAAAAAAATTTTAAACAAATAAAGCGTTAGGGAATCAATTGTCCGAAATCGCCTGAAGATACCGAAAGGTTGAAACCAAGTCAGTGGAATTTGTTGATCTCCTAATTTTTTATACTTTTATATATATATATATATATAATTAATAATTAATTACACATTTTTGAAGTACAACTCGTAATTTTTTGTATCTGATGATTGACAAAACTATGTAACTCTGAATCGTACTGTAAACGTAGGTATATGTGTAATTGTTAATATATACTTTATAGTTCTGTTTTACTACACTGAGCACTGTTTTGTCTACACCATTGATTAAATGAAGAGTTATTTTCTCACCTGTACGTGATGTGTACGTAATCGTTCATATATATAGTTGATCGTATCTCTTAATTTTAGCATTTCTACGCATATATAAATATATATATATATATATATATATATATATATATATATATATATATATATATATATGTCATTAAAAAATTCTGTGTGTGTGTGTGTGTGTTTGTGTGTGTCTGTGCTGTGATGGATAAATTATCATCCAAATTACGCAAAATGAAAATAACACTAACATCTCATTTTAACAGGCATATCAACTAAAATTACACAAAAATATCTTGAAATATTAAAGTGTAAATTTGTTCAATAAAATCATCATTGGCTTTAACCACGGTCTGCAGACGAATTCGGAATCTCCTGCAACTCTTCTGGACGGTGTCCTTGTTTAAGTTGGTGAATGGTGACATAATTCTTGCCTTTAGTTCATCTTTGGTGTTACAAGAAATGTTGTTGGTTTCTACCTCAACTGCGCCGCACACATAATAATCAAAAGGGTTGCAGTCTGGGGAGTTAGGTAGCCAGTTAGGTAGAGGTGATGTGGTCACAGTAATCGTCTGACAGACATGGCTGGTTTCTCCTGCTTGTCTGGCATGGTGCAGAATCCTTTTGCCAGACATAGGGTCTTCCAGCAGCCACACTCTTGACCCAGGGCTGCATTACCTCCTCAAGGTACTTGATTTAGGCTTCCCTGCTGAGTCTGAGGCCCTCACCAACAAATTTGGGAGTTCTTTTCTTATCATAACGATCAGAGTTTTCCGAGCTGCTGTACCTTCGTAATCACTATTAGACTCAGGTAACTCTTTCCGAATCTTCTGCACTGTCCTCAGATTGACACCCAAACACTCTGAAATGTTTGTGTTGGAATGGAATGGCCAAGCAGTACAGTATGCCGTTTACAAATTTCTGGCGTAGTGAATTGCTTTGTGATGCTCTTTTTCTTACATACGGTACCCAACTGACCTTACTATATTTTGCAGTCGACAAAATGAAAAAAACAGCGTGCATGCGCGAAATCAAAAATATAATATGGCGACAATTTTCATCGCATCCTATATCTATATATATATATATATATATATATATATATATATATATATTAGTTCAACCATGATCTACTGCAGACTAGACAGAGAATTATGAGTACAGATTTAAATAAGTGAACTATTTTACTTTATATATATATATATATATATATATATATAATTATTTTAAAATATGATTTCAAAACGCTACATAAGAAGTTTCATGTTTCCAAAACATGAAACTTCTTATAGCAATTTGGAATCATATTTTTAAATAAATAATTATATTTACGCTTTACTTTTGTATCGAGCACTACCGAAAAAAAAAATAATAACTAAAATACTAAGGGACTTTGGATTATTTACCTAACCAGTTCCTTCCTATTTTAACATATATATATATATATATATATATATATATATATATATATATATATATATATATATATATATATATTGTTATTGTTCTTCTTATTATTATTTGTTTATCGACTTGGGTCTAAATGTTTTGACAATTTATTTTGATTCAAAAATTAATAATTTTCTAAACTGTTTCAATGGAATTTATCTGACCGCTGTCTGTTACTGCTTCTGCCCTTGTTACCCTTGTTCTGGTTAGTATAGTTTGTAACCGACACTTTTCGTTTCATTTTATTTCGTTTTCTCACTTGGGGATAAGTTCAGATCGAATAGAAACTGCCGAAACAGGCGTGTGGCAATAAAATAAGCATCTCATCTCCCCTCTCGCTTGTATCCATCATTCCCAGTAAAATAAACGGTTTTTTTTCAGTGCGAAATCTGAATTAGTAGAATAAAACTTCATAAGTTTCTACTTAGAGCTGTTGCTATAGTCATGCAATCAATAAATTCCTTCTTTCCTTTATTAGCAAAGTATTGGTTTGCTTTATATGTCGATCTTTCTCTCTTTTTATTTATGTCGACCGATCATTCGATCTCAGTCTATTTCTATTTGCAGTCGATACTGGCTAATTTGCACAGAGTGACAAAAGTGCTTCTTGGCACACTAAGGCGATTGACCCTATGCGATGCAACACAGACAATTTCAAGACACGCATTTTCAGTTTCTCGTATGAATTATGTTAAGACGAGAAAATAAATCAATGCATTTTCTTCTTCAATCAGTTAAAAATAATATGTTTAATATTAAACAAAATTTAAAATCAATTTAGAAAAGATTTTAAAGCCTTAAAACATTGTTTTATATTCTATATTTCATACTTAAGGGATAATAAATTCCAAAGATGAATTTATTGGTCCTGACCTGGCATCTCAGCATCAGTCATTTTCCCAACGCCTTTTCTATAAATATTTTCATGGTAAGTGTTCTGATGAACTTTCCTCTATGTCAGCTACACTTTATGAATTTAAACGCAGTACTAGATTGGCGTCAAGGTCACTTCATTTTACAGTTGAAAGAGCTAGATGTAACCGTAAGTTCTATGTTAACAGTTTCTTCTATCGCACTTTTCGCTTGTGGAACTCTCTTCCGGCTTTTTGCTTCTCAGTCGTCTTTGATCTGCAAAAATTTAAATGCAATGCCAATCGTTATCTTCTGTCTTCTTAATTCTTGTTTTTTTGTTGTTGTTGTTTTAGAGTTTTTCCTCATATTCTTTAATACTTATTAACTCCTCTTGAGTCTTAGTAGCTTTATTGCTTTGCTTGGGGTGAGATGATTACAAGAAAACACACACACACAGACGCACACATTTGTGATCTATGCTGTCTGATAATGAATTCAATGGATTTATCTTAACCTGACGAGCTAAGCTGTGAAACTTCAAGACAAGAAAAACTTTGAATTCAAGCCGTGGAAAAGGAATCAGCATAACAAAAGCTCTCAACAGATATTTTGTATTTTAGGTTAAGTTCAACGCGGAAGATGGACAAGCTGTTAAAATAATAAAATATTCATAACAAATCATGAACAAATCTTTTTATCTTTTTCGAATATGGCAAAATGCATTTCAGTTTTTGTTTTCACTCAAAGGAAGATGAAATTCTGCACCTGTAGTAAAATGCATGTATTTGAATAATTTATTCAAGACAATAGATGATAATAATGTAGATAATCTAAATTTAAGAAACTGATATCTTATACATATATATATATTAATGTGTTTACATCCTCATCAGACTGTTTAAGAAAAGCGAAACGAATTAAAAGACAAAAACGAAGGAAAAAAGGGCCTCTTAAATTTTGAGACAAAATTACTCATCAAATTGCTGTCTTCTGCTTTAATAAATTTTCAAAAAAAATTTTTAGGTGATTTTTTTTATCGATATTAATTTTTGTTTTTACTGATGATTGAACTGACTAAAACAGCAAAACTTCTATTGCTTTCGGCAGTCACCTTACTTATTTTATAACAAACAATGAAAGCTTTTCTTGATAACCCATGAAATAGAGTTTGCATAACAAACGAGTTTAATTAGATTTAGGGATTCAAAATCTTGTTTAAGATTTACTTAATGAAAAACATAATTTCAGTGTACAGATTTCATTTTTCTTTTCTTTTTTTTTTTTTTTTACAGAATTGAGATTTTTTCAAAATTTAACAAATTCATCTATTTTTTGCCGCATTTTTATACAAAAATATTTTGTTAAAATTCTTGTCTCTTGGTCAAAATTCATTTTTTATGAAACATGATTTATAAACATTTTTTTGTAAATTAAATTTACATTTATGTTTTCCATAAATTATAATCAGAAAATGCTTTCAGGGCCTCACTTCTTCTTCTTCTTCTTCTTATTATTATTATTATTATTATTATTATTATTATTGAGCAGCACGCCAACAAAGAGACGCCGGGAGAGAAATATCATCATCATATCATCATCATCATTTAAAACTTTTTAGCAGTACCGGATGTCGTTCTTGGCACTTATAGGAGATCAATTGATAGTAACTCTCCTCAAAATTCAAGCACACTCCTCGCTAGTTTCTCTTAATTTCAATAAAGCTGTTCTTTGTATAATTTAAGTTCTTCCTGTCATTTCATATTCTTCTATTTATTTTCTAAAGCTTTTAAGAATTGTTCCATGTACTCCAGTAATCATGAATACCACTGTCATTTTCATAGTTAGCATTTTTTTCAATTCTTTGGCAGGTTCCATATATTTTTCCAACTCTCTTTTAATTTCAACATCCACAATCTGATATATCTTCTTTTCTTTGTTGACAATAACAAAATCTCCTCGCCTAGACTGGGTGATCCGTTTGAATTTTAAAGTCTCCCACTTCATAAATTCTTTAAAGTTTTTTTCTCCTCTCCAGAAGAGATTTCGCTTTGTCTCTCCTCCTCGTTCTCCATCCTCGGATATGTGTCACATCCGATGATCATTCCATATTTCTCATCAGCGCTTTCTCATTGTCCAAAACGACATTTTTTTTTTTATCTCGTGAACACACACATGTCATTAATAAACATTTCAGAATCAAAATGATTTTTAACAAATAAAAATATATATTTTTTGACAGATGATTTTTGATCAGTAAACGAATTGAAATTTAAAAAAATTTAAGATAATCTAATTTGACATATATATATATATATATATATATATATTTGTTTGTGTGTGTGAAAAAATGTGTGTGTGTGTAATATGTATATAAAATTTCAGATAAAGTATATAACAAAGGGCAATATGAATAAAGACAAAGAAAAATTTATATAACAGAAATTTTTTGTCCTCTGAGGGAATTTATCAAATATAAAAATAAAAATCCGGATGAAGGATTTTATCCAATATCTCCATTCCTGAAAGAATTACTTCTATCCCAAGCCAACATACATGACTATAAAAATGTTTAAAAATATAAAAGAACACGGTTAAATTCATAATCTAATGTTATTTAAAATATATAGCACAGGAATTAATCCCAAAGTAAAACAATTTTAATACTAATTTGCAATAAAAAAAAGAAAATGAATTTCAAGAACGTCACTTACTCACTTTCGCTTATTAGACATTAAATTGTCACTTTGCATCCTCCATAGCTTGTCTGACTTTTCGGCTAACCTGATGAATATTTATGAGCGTTCTTAAATTTTAAAAAATTTGAAAAACAATAACATTTTTACTCTTATATATAGATACTTATTACATTTTAAAAAATCTGAAGCATTTAATTTTTGATAAAGTCCCTCAGATTTTGATTTCCTCGGCTAAGATAAGTTTTTTTTTTTTATATATATATATATATATATATATATATATATATATACGTAAATATAGAAGCCAGAATGTAATGATTGACACAACAAAGATGCGGATGCTCGTTCAAGTACTGCATTGAATTAAATCGAGGATACTACAATCAAGCAAGTACAAAAATTTAAATATCTGGGAAGTGTTCTAACAGAGGCAGGAAAGTGCAACACTGAGATCCGAAGACGCAATGGAATGACGAAAGATGCCTTCCAAAAGCTAAACAGAGTATTAAGAGAAAGAAAAACTTATTTAGAAACAAAGAAAAGAGTACGGAACCGTTACGTGATATCTGTCCTCCTGTATGGCAGCGAATAGTGAGCAAACTCCTCAAAGATGAAGAAAAGACTTGAAGCAGCCGAGATGTGATTTTACAGAAAGATGCTGAGGATACGTTGGACTGAATGACGAGGTTTTAGATAAAATAGAAACAAAAAGGAAACTTACACTTAATATCAGGAAGAGACAGTTGAAATTTCTGGGGTACGTAATGAGGAAGGAGGGATTGGAAAATTTGATACTCACAAGACAGACTGAAATAAAGAGGGACAAGGGAAAGCAACGCGTAACGTACTTGATGGGATTGAGCAAATGCATAACAGAACAGGGTTTGGGAAAAATAACAAAAAGACAAAACTTATTAAGAGTTACGAGGCCATGATCGCCTACGTCCTGAAGGGACACGGCACATAAAGAAGAAGAAGAAGAAGAAGAAGAAGTGCTATTTAATCGCATAAATTATTATTTCACGTTGAATAAGACATTGATTTTCAAATATTTCTTCTGCGTATGTCAAACGTTTCTTCCTTAATGGATTTTTTTACTGTGAATAAAAATGATGTCTGCGCCAAGGCAAAAATAATGTCTGTGTCAAGATAAAAATGATGTCTGTGTCAAAGTCAACCTTTTGTACAAATGATTTAAGAATTCTTCTTACTGAATGAGTTAACAAAAGGTTGTGCCATTAAAACAAAATTTTAAAAATTTAATTTTTTTTGATTTGATTTGTATTAACCAAAATGACATGTAAATTCGTTTTGAATTATTTAAAATATTTATGCAAAAATATATATGTTTAAACTTTGGAAATAAATGGAATAGGAAAATATTCAGAATACAAGCAAAATATCATTTCAAATAACACTGTGACGTTATTAGCGCAAATAAACTTGGGAATGGTTGAATATATCTAACCAATTAAGGATTAAAACATCACTTTTTAGACTTAACTGAGGATTGCATCAATAGATTGGTTATTTTAAGTTAAAGAGAAAAGAATCTCTTGAATTTCAAAATATGAGACAAGTTAACAAAATATTATTCAATTAACAAATTTTCAACAGCTTGATGAAAAATCATAGATATTAAATCATAAAAGGACAATGGATTTTCCATCTCATTTGTACATTTAAAGGAACATTTTCAATTTTTAAAAGAGAGAAATTAATTTAAAGATGTTTGTTTAAAAAAAGATTACATTGAAAAAATTTTAATAAATTTGGAAAGAATCATGAGTTGAATACATCTGAGATATAAATTGAATTGTCAAAATTTTTAAATTATTATTGGGACTATTGTCCTCATTGTTTTAGTCGCCAGAGCAAAACGTTTCTTTGTTAGGGGAGACGACTTATTTCATTTTTCATGTGACTGTTTGAATGTCACAAATGTTTCAAAACCAACAGAATTTATCCATTTTAGATGATGACAGGACCCAATGAGTGTGAGTTAAATCCTGGTTAAGGCATTTGGAGAAATTTGAGAGGGAAATTAACAGGATATAATCATGATTACTGACATCCATTAAACATTCAACTGGAACTAGAACAGAACTATTCCCCAGTGAGCGAAATAAAAGGTTCACCCGGATTATTTCAACCTGAAACCTTTAAAATGGGTACAATTAGAAATTAAAAAACTTAAAATCAATATGACAACAAAGATGAGGACAAATATTTTGATTTAATATAAATAATGAATAGTTTAATTCATGTGGTCAAATATATTTAATTAAAGATTATTTATATTTAATATATATATACTTGAGAATTTTTTTTAATAACAGCCTTTTGGAGACATTCTTTTGATTGTTTGAATTTTGTTTAACGGCATATCAACTTCCTTATGGGTCATTTAATGCCGAAATTTAATTTTTTTGGGAAATGTTTTTTAATAAAAATATGTGTTATTCTGCTTTCACAAAAATACATAGTATTGATACTCAGCTTTTTGTGCATATACATGTTTGTGTGGACATGATTACTAGACATTGTGATATTTGATTTTGCGTTGTATTCATTTTTAAAATTATATTTTGGACAGTTTGATTTCTAAACGAAAAAGTAGGAAATTATATGGATTAATATCATGATAGAGTTCTTTCATGTTGGTTGTTTGGTTGATTTTGATTTAAGGGTTATTTTTTTGTTCCACTTAAATTAAATAATTTGAACACAATTGTATGGCTTTAAACAAAATATAAACGAAAAAGATAATCAATTCATTCTTAAAATAATACAGATATATTAAATATATTGCTATTTTAAAACCCAAATATGAATTTTTTTTACATAAATTGAAAAATACTGGTATTTTTTTTATTAAAAATATTTTTATTTTCATAGAACTTTTTAAAATAAAGGGATATTAAATTTGTTATTCTGGGACCCTAACAGTTAAAATATATCACCCCGGTAAATGTGGACCTGAAAGTTTAAAAAAAAAATTCCTCAAAAATATTATCGTCATTAAGAATCAGAAAAAACTGTCGGATATTTTATTCCGTCATAATCAAATGTGAAAAACATTCGGCATTCATTTAATGTTTTATCAATTGAAATTTATAAAATTTTCTAATGTTAAAGATTCTATGTCCAAAATTTTATGTTATCGCTGGTTTTAGTGATTTTTGAGTTCCTAAAATTCCAAATTAAAATTCTTACATGGAATTTTTCAAAAATGCCTTTAACAGAAAGCAAAAAAATTATTATTTATCTAAATTAAAAAATTTGTTAGAAATTTATAAAAAGCAATATATGAACTATATATTTTTCTGAAGATCTGAGACATGGATGGAAGGCTGGACTAAATCAGTCTGGAACATATGAAGAATGCTGCACTTCAACAGAAATGTGGTTCTACAGAAGGATTTGAAAATTTATATTGATTTTGAACATATCAAGGAAGAAATGTTAAATTTTAAAGAAAATGAATGAAAAGAACACCATACTTAAAAATTCACTTATGACATTTAAAATTTCTCAAAGGGCACTTGATGAGGTTATGAGCTAGCAGAATTTGAACACAAACAATAGGTTGCCAAAGTCCTGAAAAGACATCAGACTGAAATAGAAGGGTAGAACTTTTTCTGGAAATACATTAAACTGAATTTTTTTGATTTCAGATTTTGTAGAGATTATTTTATCTCTTATTTAGTTTATTTAAAAAAAAAAAAAAAAACCTCACAATGAGAAATTAAAAGCCACTGGCAGATGGGATTTTATACAGATTTTCACAAAGTTTTACAAAAAGTCATATGCAGATCATGAAAATAATATAAATATCAAACAAATTTAAAAAAAAAAAAAAAATTTTTATGTATATACAAGATTTGCTTCCCATGATACATGCAAAATTTAAAAATAGGAAAATCGAATGATAAAAAAAAATATATAAAATTTATATCAACTTTAATATTTAAATTAAAATGTTTATCATAATTATAAAAATAGTACTTTAGAAGATAAAGAATGGCCAAAATATAAATTTCAACAACTGATTTATAATAAATATATATATATATATATATTAATAATTAAACTTGTTCACGTTATGAAATTATTTAATTATTTTAAATTTTAAAAAATTTTAATAATTTTAATGAATTTTAACATGGATGATTATTAATTTTCATCAAAAAAACTTAATTAATATATATTTATTCATTTTTTTTTTCATCTATTTTAATTATTTTCTAAAAGAAATAAAGGGTTTTGACCGATGCATCTTGACAATTAGAAGAAACCCAAAATTTGTCTGAAATAATGCCACAATGATATCATTGGTTAAAAATATTTAAAAAAAAAAAAAATTTAAAAAATATAAAATATAAAAATTAATTATATAAATATGCACATATAAATTAACAATAAACTTTATAATAAAATGGCCAAAAAAATCAACTTTGTCTTATAAAAGAAATACTAAAAATTCATTTAATTCAGTTTTTGGAGATTTAAATCTGATAAAATGTTGTATGTATTTGGTTTTACAACAATAAATGGAAAATATTTCAAGCATTGATCGCTAAAAAATTTCAGAACATTTATATAATATATCCCAATACATGTGTAAAACAGACATTAGTATGTGCGTTTTGTGTATTTTCAACCTTAAAACTTGGAAGAATTTTTATATAAGGATCCATTTAAAACATGAAATCTATCAAAAAATCAACAATGAACACTGGCTTAAAATAAAAACCATGTTTGGAATTAAAATCATTAAACTTTTCTCTCTTGGTTGGTAAAATTTTTAGCCTTTTTTTCTATCATATTGGATTTTTTATTTTTTTAAAAGCAATTTTTTGATTAAATGAACATTTCTATCCGTATTTATATATATATAATATATATATATATATTAAAAAAAAAAAAGAACAGTAAAATATAAAATAATTGTTCTTATAGATATTTATTTTTACAAAATAGTTTTCAAAAATAAATTTACAGAGCATTAATTTATAAATTATTTGATTTAAAAATTTAAAAAATATCACATTCCAACCATGTTTCAAAAATAGCCTGCTAAAAAAAATTTTAATTAAAAATTAAATTAATTATGACATTTTAAAAACATCCATTTCATCTTAAATAGAATTTTCTGTAATTTTTAAAAACGAATTTTTTTAGCTGTGTCTTTAAAACCCAGTAATTTTTAAAAGTTACTCCAAAATTCGCTTGAAGATGAAATGGAACTAATGCTTTTAATTTAATTGCAAAAAATAAAAATTTGGGGTTTTAGCTTCTATTTTTGAAACATGGTTGGAACTGTGTAGCGAAAAAAACCATATTTTAAATCAATTAATTTATATATATATATATATATATATATATATATATATATATATATATATATATATATATATATATTAAATTAATATATTATATATAAACAAAGGATTATATATCTTTACTGTACTTTTATTTTTATTTATATATACATATATATATATATATGCCAATTGTAGAAACGTTTCATTTAAATAAAATTTTTTTCACCTTTGAAAATATTTTTTCAGATTCAAAAAAGAAAGGAATAAAAAAATTAAAAAATATGTGTGTGTGTGTGTGTGTGTGTGTGTGTGTTTATATATATGCTTTCTTTCGTTTTGGGGTATAATGAAGCCTGGACAGGCAAAACGCGTAATCAAATCTATTTTGAATGAAACAAATTCCCATTTGTCACATTTCTTAAAAAATTCGTCCGGATTCTATACCTATTTTTACACACACACACACACACACACACACACACACACACACACACACACACATATATATATATTATGTTTAAGCGTTTGTTTATTTTGCATATTTAGATGTACATTTGGAAAAATAGTTTGCAAAGTGCTTTTTATTGATGTTAAGACAATGTAAGTTTAGATTATACAAATCAACATTTCTCAAAAATTGCATTTAAACAACCAACGTCGGTATAACTTTCAGGATATATTTATATGAAAAATATTTCGTGTGAATTTCAATTTATCTTATTATTAAAAATATTGATAACTTGTTTTGGGGAAAACAGGTTTAATGATGTAAGCACAGTGCCACATATATATTTATACATAAATTAAAAAGACACTAGTTTTAAACCGAGAAAATTACACGGTTTTCCTATTTTAATATTCTGATGAATCTTAATCCTTCAGTTAATCATTGAATAAGCTCATGGCGAGTTCTACGACAATAAAATATCTGTAGCAATTTCCGCTCTCGCATCGTTAAATATTTGAGCTTAACAACTTTAACAAAATATGCAATAACAACTATAAATATGAATGCTAGTTGTAATTTTAAGAAGTAAGGGGATACAAATGAAAAGATTTGAAATTGATAACTTTTCTATTTTGCTGAAACAGACGTTAAACACTTCTTTCTTTCTTTTTTCATTCATTTTCTCACTGAAACCAAGTAGCGTCTCTGATATGACTTTCGTTTTTCCACACAATCAAAATGGAATAGTCCATTATTTATGAGGTATTGGCAGAAGACGTTAAACACGTCTTTCTTTCATTCATTCATTCATTCGTTCGTTCTTTATTTCATTTTCTCACTGAAACCAAGTAATATATTTTCCCCTCACTCCACGCGATCAAAACGCAATAATCCATTATTTATGAGGCAGGGTGTAACGTTCGTGCGAACTAACGAAAGGCGAGAGAAGCACACTTATAATAGGATCGGTCACAGAAGCATATATTCGATCCCAAATACCGGAATAAATTATTATTTTATCATTTTACAGGTTAATATGGCCTTCTTGGCGTTCCATAAACTTTATGATTTCTTGTTCCTTTCATTTTGGTAACTTTTCTACTTTCTTAGGCGTTAACATTTTTTGTTTTTGCAATAGTTTTCATTTCTTCCTGAAGTGATCATTCCATTAATTTGGTATTTGTATTTGAAACTTTTTTTTTCTTTTTTTTTTTTTTTTTTTTTTTGATAAGGCAGGCAAAAGTCAGCTTTACATATAAAGGGACATTGTCGTGCAGACAAATCATCTTCAACTTACAGCTCTTTGCTTATGACTTCAACCACAAAAATCGTTTTGTCCAGGAACTTACAATAATTTTCTGTATTTATAATGACAACACCGTCATCACTTTGGAAGGGAATTAAGAGTTTACTGCTTACATTAGAAGCCCAAATCATTACTTCATTTTCCTTTTGTTGTTTTCTAAGTTATGATGGTTGAATATTTCTATGAAAGGCCCAACATCTAACCCAGAAATCAAGTTCATCCAAGATCGCGCTACATTCGTCACAAAAATTCCTGTTGAGAAATCAGTTTTCGTGTACTTCTTCATCCAATTTACATATTTTTGTCTGAAATTTTGGGAGGAGGAATTTTAAATATTTATACTATTGTCTTCAGCAGCTCTAATCAGAAGTCAGATTAGGTTTAAAGCTCCAAGTTCACTACAGAAAATAACGGGACAATGGCCTAGGATTGGTATGATGACATAGTGATTGCAAGTTCAATACCTGTGACGCGCAGTGTGTACTCAGTGGTCGAGCAATAATAAAAAAGAACTAGACGATATCTCTTGACATGAGCAGTGAAACGAGAACAGTGTACCCCCGTAGATTAAATAATGGGTTCAAAATTTCCTGTAATTTACCCAGGTAAGTATGCACCTGAAGAAGACCGGAGTGCACAATAGAACGTTGTGATAACCGCAACAAAGATGAGTAAAATAATCTGAATATAGAGAGAGTAAATAATTACATATTTCCCTTTGTGATGTTTATTTAATGACGTTACATAAAAATTTTGAAGGTTGAAAGTTTTGTAGGCCACCAGGAACGTCTTCTCGCCACTGTCAAACGGAGAAAAATGGCGTAGTTTGGACACGTTATCATGCAAGGCACCGTTGAAGGTGAACGCAGGAGAGGACGCCAATGCAAAGACGTTGTACAATATCAAACAATGGACTAGTATGACTATACCAGAATTGCTGATGGCTACCGTTGATGGTAGACCGTTGTGGGGGATATTCAATATGGCTTCTGCATTCGGACACCCCCTCCCACAATGACTACAAAAGTCAGGCGATGATGATTATGATGATGACTTTGGTTATTTTCGTGCGTTTTAAATGTTCTGTCATGTATCTTTTCTGCATACATTTGCAACACCAGCGTCTTCAGATATTTTCTTACTGGTCAATTCAATTTTCTAACTTATTATTCGTTGAATTCTTCTAAAATCTCTTTTCCTAACATTCCAGTTTATTTCTTGTTCACTTGTTGCCAATTTTTTAAATATCTATTTTGATTGATCTTTTGTCCAATTTTTTCGCAATTTCTGTCGTTGTGTTCCCATTCCTCAATTACATTACAACATCTTGTTTTTCTTTTCATGTTATATCTTATGATCGGTGGTGATCTTTATACATCTGAAATTAGAAAATATATATCGGTAACTATATTATTATATATTTGTATATAATCTGATCAACACACCTCGAATTACATAAAAAATATCACACCACCAAATCAGTTTGGATGGCAAACATATTCTAAATTTCACGTAGAATACTTAACTTGTCCTGAAATTTTTCATACGACTGACAAAGAAATATTTTTGAAAAAAAAACAAAATAACAGAATGAAGAGAAAATTTCAGTAAAAAGTGAGCAATATTTTAGAAAGATTATTGAAATGCATATTTGAAAAATTCGAAATTGTTCAAACTATGAATGGCTTATACAATATCCCTAACATGAGTTTTCCTGAATGTTTTAATATAAATATATATATATATATATATATATATATATATATATATATATATATATATATATATATATATATATATATATATATATATATATATATAAAAAACGATATATAAATTTTATATATCAAAAACAATTTTATGGAAAGACATGACAAAGTATAAAAAGTTTTCAAGTGATGCTTTCCGGACTTCACTGGACTTTTTTTTTAATGTTTTAGTTCATAAAATAAAAACCATTTTAAGTCAAAAGGAAGAAATAATCAACCGAACACTATAACTCCTTTGTCATAGTTTTCTTTATATATTAAGAAATTTCTATGTTTAACATTCTTTTTATAGATACAAATATTTAAGTAAATGCTCTGTTTATAATAAACAGTATTAAACAACATTTACCGGCCTGAATGTCCAAGAAATTTTCACAGAAATTATTCGTCCTCCGACAGGATTCGAACTTGTATCGTATACGCAACCGGCACTTATCTTGACGCGCCTTTACCGATTTGGCCACGAAGGGGCGTTCGATTAGCAAGGTCGAATTTACTGTATTTAAACTTCAATCTTCCATGAATCTCTCACGTACATTCATGTCTGCTCATGGCGTATCAAATGTAAACAAATGACGTCACACATTATGAAATGGACAAAGTCCGACAGTTATTTTAAGACATTTTTATGTTTAACATTCTTTTTATAGATACAAATATTTAAGTAAATGCTCAGTTTATAATAAACAGTATTAAACAACATTTACCGGCCTAAATGTCCGAGAAATTTTCATAGAAAATATTCGTCCTCCGACAGGATTCGAACCTGTATCGTATACGGAATCGTCATTTACCTTGACGTGCCTTTATCGGAGGACGAATAATTTGGGCTTTGCACAGTCGTCTTCTTCCAATTTCTTGGATTTTTACCGTATTACCTTTTTTAGTAAATGTATTTAAGCCCTGGTTAAATTTGAAGCAAATAACATCAGCAGTTTCGAACGGTTATCAAAATGTTTTTACCTTTGTTTTTGTATTTATTTATCTATTTTTTAGATTCTTCTTCTATTTGTGGTTAAATCCCGTTGAAAAGACAAATTCTCGTTCGATCACCGGATTTAGTCAGTGTCATGCTCGATTAATACTTAAATAGGGGACCGCTCTGGAAGACCGGGTACTGTAATCTGCCCCCCGCCTTGCAATCCGAAATAAGTTTCCGCTTTAAATAATCCACAAAGGCTTGATAAGAGACAAATCAATGAATCAATCAATAAATAACCCATGACCAGGTAAGTTGTTTGAAGAATCAAAGAACAGAAAATTGTGGGAAACATAAAATTTTGCACGGAGTCCTTCATTAAATATCTCAGGTGAGTATATCAGATAAGTATATCTAATGAGAATATCAGGTGAGTATATCAGGTGAGTATATCAGGTGAGTATATCTGGTGAGTATATCTGGTGAGTATAATAATCTCATGAATTTGATTTCAGTTTTTCATTCTCTCTACCATGTTCTTTATTTTACAGCAAATCGTTGAAATTTAACAACTAGATTTGCAGAGAATATAGTTAAAATTTAAAAGAAAAAATATGAGAAAATCCACTAAACAATTTTAATCAATTCTTTTGGGACAAAATTAAATAAAACCATGAAAAAACAATTATTGGTATTATTTATTAATGTCTTAACAATATAAATATTTTATTTGTAGTTGTTATTGTAATTATATCAAATATGTTGTCCTGTTTTTCTTTTTTTTATTTCGGTTTCAGTGAGAGAATCAATTTGTTTCTAATTTTCAACAATTTATTACAAGAAGCGGCGGGAAGAACTCATCAAAAGGGAAAACTTAATCCCAAGCGAATGACTTCAAACGATATTTTTTGCTTGTAGAGAGGCGGTGTGCATTCTTGTGGTCCAGACAGGTATTTTGATTGTACAATTCCCAATCGGAAGGCGAATACGTTCGAAACAGGGTTTCATTAAATTAAATTCTGTCTTTTTCCTTTGTTTTCTTTTTTAATAAATGGCTGGAGAAAATAAAATGTGCTTAGAGTGAAATATTCCGCATTCACAAGTGATGATGTCAAAATTTCCGAAGTTTTTCATTTTACTTACGACTCATAGCTCTCTTTTTCTCGTCCAGTTTCTCTGTCTTTCTGTTTTTCTCTTTCTTTCTCTTTCTGTATTTTGCTTTCTCTTTCTGTCTTTCTCTATCTCTTTCTGTCTTTCGTTTTCACTTTCTTTCTTTTCTTTCGCCCTCTCTTTTCTCTCTCTCTCTCTCTCTCTCTCTCTCTCTCTCTCTCTCTGTCTTTCTCACTTTTTCTCCCCCTTCAAAACGTAAACAAAAGAATTTTTTTTTCTTTTATTTATTTTCAGAACGATCGTAAGAATCGGCGGGTAGCATTCTGGGTACATCAGACGGGTGCATCTGTTTCCTCCTATAACCTTAATAATTCTTTGTATAAAGACCGATTTTCAATATGAGATCCTTGAATTAAGTTTAAGTGTTAATCACATACATTGCACAATAAACATACACCCCAACACTTCTACCCCAACAGTTTCTTTTCTCGCACTACCTGCCTGTGGAACTCCTTTCTTCTTCATCTTTTGTCCTTTCCTCAGTCCTCTCTATTCTCAATTTTCCCTTTCACTTTCACTCTCTGTAACCTCCTGCGTACTAGTGGCATTTTCAACTTGCTTGGGATGGTTTGGTTAAAAAAGAAAGAAATAAAGAAAGAAAGAAAGAAAGAAAGAAAGAAAGAAATGTTGCCCTGAAGTAGAGCATTCTGGGTGTAACTTTCAAGGTTATTTGACATTACTTGGATAAAAAGGAATCCCCAGATATAAAGAACCAGCATCATTTTTTACTTTATTCTTTTATTGGTAGATTTTTTTTTAATCAATTCACCCCAAGCAAGGAGATAACGCCACTAAGACACAAAGGGGCTATTGGAAGTGAAAGAGAAGGAAAAGACTTTAGAATGGACCGGAAGCCCAATATTAGTATAAATTTCAGGGTTTAAGCGGAGACGTTAGAAGTATAGAGTAGAAGTAGAATTTAAAAGGAAGAAAGAAAGGATAAAGCTTTACTCCTTTTCAAAAGACTGTGGAGGACGGTAAACCGGGCGATAGGTAAACCTCTCTACTCCTATTATTAATATTGTGATCCTTAACAAATTGTATCTTTCCTTTCTTGTTTTTATATGACAGGAGTGATATCCAGCATGGTTTTCTGCTGCTGTAGCTTATCTGCTTCAAGGTTCAAAATGTTGTGCCTTCAGTGATGCTCTTCTCTTAGCTTGTCACTCACTGGAATTATTTTTTTCTTTTTCTGACCAGTCTCTGTAAAACCTAGAGATGGTTGTTCGTGAAAATCATAGTAGATCAGAAGTTTTTGAAAATACTCAAACCTGTTCACCTGCCAGCAATGATTTGTCGGCTTCACAGAGTTCTTGATATTATTTACTTAATTTCACTCACTCCATCCCCCCCAGTCAGTCAGTCATGTTCCATGCGTGATACATAACTTACGAGGCAGATTTTTCCTGCAGTAGGTTGCCATTTCTTTCTGCGATAGGCCAGTTGCCATGCAAGGCTATAGAACCCGGTCTGTCCTGCTATTAACCTATAGCTGGAGGGAGAAGACGACGATTAATACCTTTCCCAAGGGTATTAGCACATAAATGAATGTAATGGATTCGATTGGAATTCAAACTCGGCTCTCCGATTCCTCAATCCGAGCCGCTATCCGGTTTGAGAAATCAGAAAGCGGAATTCAAATTCCATTTGCCCCCACCTCGACAAAAAAAGAACTGGGCCGTAAAATAAAACGGGATCTATTATTAATCTGGAGAAAAATAGGAATTCTATTTTTATTTATATTTTTTTTTCAACTTTTATAAAAAAAGATTGCCTCAGTGCTAGAACCAGAAACAAAATTTAAGTGATTCACGTTATGTCAATCACCAGACTGTCAACAAGCCTAGCAGGCTACATGGAAAATTTTATGTCAAACACCCGAGTTTGTAGCCTGACATGTAGTTATAACTATTTTCTAAGCGTAGCTTAGATGTAACACAAGGCCGAAAGTGTGGAGCACCCAGTGAGGATCGTAACTGATCTAACAAGATATGTATGCTAATCATTACACCACGTCGAAGTGCTTCAATGATTTTCTTAACGTAACTTATATGTGTCACAAGGCCGAACATGTAGGACACTCAGTGAGGATCAAACTCACTACACCGAGTCTGTTACTTTCACGTTAACAGAAATACCCCTGGAAAAAATGAATCTCTTTTCTCCCAGCATTGAGTTAATTAGCTGGTTAAACTGTGTTCTCTTGGGCAACGAATCTTGAAGATGGATAACTAAATTTAAAACCAGTCTGAAGGGTTCCATCAAGCTATCTTGCTATAGAAACACTAAATGCTGCTTCCGCTCCGATGACCTTAATGGGTCATCGGAGCGGAATGGGTCATTAGTGATCGTGAATGTTCAAGCTATGTGATAAATATTCACGACTGATATAATTGCATTGTCAAGGAAAGAGATTATGTTGAAAAATAAATGGTATTTTCTTCATTAAGCTGCAGATTTCTGATGCAGCTACATTTGAAAAAGAGATCCAAGCGAAATAATGAGAATGCTTGTGTGAAACATTCATGATAGACAAAGCGTCATATCAGCAAAAATCATTTTCGTTTTTCTTGCAAGAATTTGTCGTTTGAAAGAATCAGACGACACCTGAACATAATTGATAGATTCTCTTTTCAGATTGGGTAATACGTGTCAATAAATTATCACGTTTTTACCTGATTGTCTTTCTCTCTATTCATCACCCCTCCTTTCTTCTCTTGGCCGTCATCTTTAAGCCTATTTCACTCTTTTTATCTCTCAGTCTCCCTCAATTAGCTTCTGTCTCAGCATTTCCCCACCTCTCTCTTTGACTCCCTTACCTCCTCTTTCTTTATTTCTCAGCCTCCTCCTCTTATCCATCTTTCTCTCTTTTTCAATCCTTCCCTCTTTATTCCTCTCTCTGAGTCTTCTTTTCTCTCAGCATTTCTCTCTCTATTTCTATATCTCTCATCTTGTATTTCTCAGTCTCTCCCTTTCTATCTCCTCTCCCTTCCTTTTCTCAGCGTCCCTCTTTCACAGTACTGTCTTCCTCATTCTCATCCCCTCTAAATCTCTCTCTCTCTCTCTCTCTCTCTCTCTCTCCCCCTTCTCTTTCTCATCTTTTGTCTTCAAATCTGACTATTGGAGAATTGCTGAAGAAGTACATTTCCACAGATGGAAACAATTTCTGGGATGTTCCACTTTTATTTATTCATTCTAATTTTTTTTCAGCCTGGTTGGGGGTGAAATTTCAACGGATTTGGTTGGGGTGGACAAACAGCAGACGTTGGATGCGTAAATAGGAAAAGATTTACGCGGGAAACACACAAACACTCTACCCTTTTATATATATATATATATATGTATATATATATATATATATATATATATATATATAGCCCTCTTTCTATCTGTCTCTCCCACTCTCACTACGCAGTTGTCTCTTTCTCAACACACACACGCACAAACATTTATTCACATATCTGTAAGAATGTTAGATATTTACGAAGTTTAGCTTAATTCAACACAAGAGTAAGAAGACTGTGTTGCGCCAGTCTTCCAGGAAAACAAAGAAACTTGAAATACGACCACTGGCACCAGAAGGAAATGCGTCACTTCTCTTACTAATCTCGATGTACAAGAAATCCGACAAAATGCAGATTACATTAAATATACTCAGCGTCGTCTGACACAAGGTCAAGTGTGAGATGGGATAGAAAATGAAAAATGTGTTGCGTCATTCATTAAAGAATGGAAATGCCTGACAAAAAGTATGAAGGTGCTTTTCTAATTCAATATTCTACCGATCGATATTTCGGATTGAAAGGTTTATTGATTTACAGAATTTCGACGAAATAGGATGTGAATTAATTTATATGATTTTGAAGAGGATTTTTGGATTGCTCTGCGAATGACATTTCGAACGGAATTAGATATTCTGTTGACGGCGAGACCGGGGATTCATCAGTCACACATTACCTCCCCATTAATATCCATCAGTCTCTCTACTACTCCCATCGACGTGAGGGGTGGGCATCTGCAGGCAGAAGAAATAGACTTTGATTCTTCTTCGTCATGATTCTTTCAGTAGGTTTCCAAGTAGCTGGGCGACGCCCATCTCCTCTCTAAGCTCTTAACCGACAACCGAATACCACGGAATATGGTGTAAGTCGCCCTCGGTCCATATACTGTCTGTTTCAAAACAAAAGAAAATATTTTTGTTCGCTTTATATATAACCGGTGTAACAGCAAAATTGTTCAAATCGTATAACAGCAAAATTGTCTAATTGTTAAATTAAGTTTTCAACCGTTGTATTTTAGAAATAATTAAAGGTACCTTACATGAATACTCCTAGGTTTTTATAACAGTACTGAACTCCACTTTGAACAAAAAGAATGTATTTAGCTTTCAGGTGAAATGATGATCCCTCTTGCTGTTATGACGTCCTGATCCAGATTTCCTCTCTACTGTTACCTCTTTTTAAAACTTATTCACCGTTCTCGCCATGGTTCTTGAATGGATTTTGAAGACGGAAACCAGAGAATGAATGTTGGTACCATTACTGAAGAGCCAAATGATCTTTTTCCTCTAACCATTGCTCATTTTGGAAGACATATGGGGCTGACACAAAATGATTTTAACCTGTTCTCTTTAGGGCTGAGTAACTCAAATGTTTTTCAGTGATTCTTACAACAAATGGTGTCAAGATGGCTAAATGTCTTATCTGAAAACCTGGAAAAAAACTCAATTAGTTTAGTAGTTTTTAGATATTAAACATTTTGCGGAATGTACTATTATCGCATGTTCTTATACGTTTTGGACAATTTTGCTATTACACCAGGTAAAATATATATATATATATATATATATATATATATAGATATATATATATATATATATAGGCGTAATATCAAATATATATATATATATAAATATTTCCCCTCACCGATAGAACTAAAAATTTTTAAACAATACAATCTTATAGTACATTCACCAGAGCAAGATTGTGTCAGGCTGAAACTTAAAATTAATATTACCGATGAGGGATAATAGGATTTATTTATTAATATATTCTTAATAGCTATGTTTTATTACATCAAGCACTGTTTTATTAACACCAGTACAATATGTGTGACATATTTATATTCCTATATACATGGGCTAACGATATATATATTTATATATCAAGAACAGTAAAAAAATTAAATGACAAAAAACAAAAAATGTTTAAGCGTTTCGTCCTTCGTTGAAGTCCTGAACGACGAAACGCATCGCAAGTAAACATTTTTCACTTTTTCATAAAAAAATATATAATTCTATATCCGTGTATCAAAAAATGGAAAAGAAAGAAAAATATTTTGACTCAAATATAAATCAATACAAAACCCTAAAATGAATGAAGAATTTGCTGCAATCCTCCCATGAGGATTTACTTAAATCATCACAGATAAAGAAGTAAAAAAAAAAAAATTAATGCATAAGCGAATTCTCTCAAAAATCTTCCCTTGTATCCATAACAGATTAAATATTTACATACGAATGAAACATTCCCTATTTAGATTGAATAATTCCCATCGGTTAGCGATATTTCTTGATTGTTAAATAATTCAGAAATATCACTAGTCGACTCCACATAAACACACGTACGCACACTTCTCTCTCTTCCTGTCTCATTCTCCCCTATTTTTCCCTCTCTCTCCTATCTCCTCTTGACTCTTCCATCTTTCTACACCCTCTAACATTCTCTATCTCTCTCTCTCTCTCTCTGTGCTATTGTGTGTGTACAGATAGTACTAAAAGCTTTCGTCGCCCTCCCAAATCTGATGCACCAGATGGGATATATATATATATATATATATATATATATATATATATATATATATATATAAACATTACAAAAAAAACACTCAGAGGCGACAAGCTGTTTCATGCTAGACGCAATCGTCAGGCCGCGAATGCTGGATTTTTTCTCGACTATTTATATATATATGGGTCAGTGGTGCATTGTGGGTAATCTATTCTGGCGGTTATTTTTGCGGGAGTGGCTTGTTTATTTATTTACTTGTTTGGGTTAATTTATTTTACTTATTTTACTTGTTTTTCATTTTCATTTTGTATTATTTATTTGTTTCGTTTTTGATGTTTTATTAACGTAGTATAAAATTTTGCAGAAGATTTGCTTAGGTCGCTTATTTAATAGTTTGTTTTTGTCTGGGAAGATAATTAAAGCTATTTATTTATTCAATGTTTAGATTGCTTGCCGTAGTCTATTCTGTTATTTTGACAGGTGGACATTTTTTTTATTTATATATTTGGATTGATTATTTTTACTGGTTTTTGCTTACTTATGCTTATTTTTATTAGTTCTAACGGTTATTTTAGAGGGGGCGATTTGTTAATTTGTACATTTATTTTTTTATTTGGATTTATTATTTATTTACTTATTTTTATTTTGTATATTTTTATTTATTCTATTTGGTTTTCGATTTTTGAGTAACGTAGTGATGTTTTTTATCGATATGTAGCAGTTATAGCTATTTTTACGTCCAATTTTCGGATTGGTTGCTGTAGTTTATTCTGACAGTTATTTTGGTGGGATTGGTTTGTTTATTATTATTTACTTATTTGGTTTTTCTTCTTTTTTATGTATTTTATTTTTATCTATTCTATTTCGTTTATTCTAACGGAGGTGGTTTGTTAATTTGCTTATTATTTGTTAATTTATTTTACTCGTTTTTTATATTATTTTGTTTATTTGTATTTATTCATTTCAGTTTTCGAATTTGTAGTAAAAATTTGTTTTCATGTCTGCATTTTGAGATGAGCTCGGATCGTTTATTTAATAATTTATTTTGGCCTGAGAAGGCAATAATAGCTATTTTTTCCTCCAAGCAAATTTTGCAGGTTTTTGATTGATTGTTGTAGGCTGGTGATCTTTTCCTTATTTTCCATGATATTTTTGGTGTGATTTGTTTTTTGTTTTTAATTTCCCAGATGTACTTGGAAAGCATTGTACTCTTCGCGTATTTACTATTTGTAAAAGATGTTTTGTGTGCATAGTTTCTTTGTTTCCAGGATCTTTCAGTTACTCTTGTGTATACTTTTTCTTCATTATCTGCAAATTTTACCGTGGCTTGGTATATTACGTTGTTTTGTAAACAATTACCGTTTAAGGGACATTAAACCTAGACGAGCACAAGAAAGGATTTTGAAAATTTTTACTGCAATGTTTGTCCATTCTTTTAAAGAAAAATTATCTTCTCTTTCTTCTAAATCTATATATATATATTTTATACCATTTATTTAGAGAATATATATATATATCCTTTTATCATGATAGAGCCAACTTAGACTTTATGAAATATTTTATTAGAAAATTGTCTTGTGGCTAAATATTGATTATTTTAATATTTGATTTCTGATTACAAAAAAAAACCTTGATGAGTTCTACATACCAATTAATGCTTTACATGTAAGCAACATAAGACAGGGCTGCATATTCGATAACAAATAAATATTAAATAATTATTTTGATTATATTTATAAATTTTCAGAATTTGAAGCCTGTAATATTTATTGAAGAAGAGAAATACATTCATTTAAGATTTTCTATAATTATTTCATATTCAAAATTAAAAAAAAATAAACAAAATAAAGGACAAACATTTTGAAAACTTTCAAATCAAAATCATTATTTTTAAATAAAATTTTTTTGTTCTTCACAACTAAAATTGACTTTTTATGCAATTGTTAACATAAAATTTGTTATTCAAATCTTTTAAAAAAAAAACATTTAATTCATATAAAACGAAAAATTTAATGAGTTAAACTTGAAGAAAATTTATATTAATTTGCAATGATTTCACAAAAAAGAAAACAGAAAAAACATTCAAAAATTTAAATAAAGATTATATGAACAAAAAAAATTTTTTGAACAAAACACATTTTATTTGATTTGTTTGTTTGAAATGAGGAGATGATTTTATTTAAAGAAACTAACAAATTGACTGGAATAAAAATTTTATGTGTTATTTGTTCATTTAATCTCTTTATCTTGCCAAATGATTAGTTAAAACAGCCTATATATTCTCATAATGTATAATCTTTATGTCTATAAATTTCTGTTTTCCATAATTTTCTACAAAATAAATTTTTTTTTTATCAATATGAAAAAAAAAGAAAGAAAAAAATCCAAGAGAAAAGAATATAATGCTTCCTTTTCATTTTAAGAAGTGCAACATGTAACAAATACAGAGAGCACAATAACACCGTTAGAAAGAGCAAGTGTTTACCATGAAAATACTAATGGAAGTAAATGAAAACTGCCATTCCTATCTGAATGCCAACGAGGAACAACAAATTTTAAAGAATGAGAAGATTTGACATATCTCTATTTAATATCATGGGACATTTAGTGTTAGAATTGAATACAAGTTTTTTTGTATAGGGTGCAACTTCTTCTACTCTAATGGAATGGCTCATTATGTTGAAAATAACAGTTTTGCAACCTATATTGAAAAGCCGGCTGTTTTTGGGAAGTGAATAAAGGCAAAAAACGAATAAAAGCATACGTCTGTCTTCCAAAAACGTTTGGCGGACAAAATTCCTCTGAAATAAGCTGTTGGGGACCACTGCCTTAGGGGAAGAAACAAACTTTTTCCTTTTATTAAAATTATGTTTAAAATATCTGAATTCATAAAAGAATCCAGAGACATTTCTTCTGGTTTTTAGTCCATTAGTACAATTTAAAAACCTTATTGAAATATGAATTCTGTCACATCCTGTAGATATTATAAATGTGAAAATAATCTAGAGCTGACAGTTTTTACCCCAGTGAGAAGGTTTTCCAGTTCATAGTTCGAACTGTCCTCGCAATTTTTTTTGGCCTCTGTAAACAAAAAATGAATTTTAAATGGTGGAAAAAGAAAATGCATGGATAAATTCAATGATACATCTATTTTATTTTTAATGAATTTCAGACGATCATTTTTCAAGACTGCTAGTTGAGCTGCCTCAATCAACAAGACAGTAAAAAATATTTTTGGCGGAAAATTTGAAACTTAAAACAATATAAAATAAAGACATTATTTTTGAGTTATCATTGTGTTATATAATTATATAAATATGTGAATTTCTTGATGTGTACTAAATCGAATATAAATACCAGTATTTTAAAGCCATCTAAGACACAACAGTTATTTTTTATAAAAAAAATTAGAAAAACAGAATGTTTTAAATAATATAAAAAACATGTTGTAATTGTCTGCCAAATTCTTGAGGTTACATCAAGCCCTTATGATGGTCAAAGAAATCAACCATCTCAAATCATTAATAAAAAGCAGTTTTGTTTTAGAGGAGCTAAAATCAATGACATCCTTTGACCCATATATATATATATATATAATTTTGTGCATTTGGCTGCAATGAAAGGTGTCGAAGAATGGGATTTTTTATTATTAACACTGAGATCATAGAACTGAGAATCTACTGAGGAAAATATTTTTATTTCAGTTTTCTTGTGTTCGTATAATTCTTTTCTGCATGTAAAATGTGTAAAAATCACAATGTGCTGACCGTATTTGGAAAATTAAAAAAATATACCAATAATGTTACTAACGCATCGAGAACGTTAGAAAGTTGATTACTTTAACACTTGATGATGGTAATTTTTAGCTGGTCATCTTTAAAAAATGTAGAAGTTTTTTAACAATACAAATCACAGATTTCGTGGTCAAATTTTTATATAAGAAAGGCATGATATATCATCTCTATAGAATTTAAATCCTTGATGTTGAAAATAAATATTTTCTCAGAATAATAAAAAAAAACCATAGCAATACTAAATTTTGGGTTACTTCTACAGATACACAGATAACCACTATGAAATAATATGTACAGAAGTCTGCTATAAGATATTTATTTACGATCGCTAACAAACATACCTATATTCATAAAAGAAACACAAAATTCTCGGTGATGGACGGGTAAAAAAAAATTCACAAATATACAATTGATAAAAACAAATATATATTCTGAAACACAAACAACTGAAAGACATTCATATATAAATCTTGATAAAAATCATACAAAGCAAATTTTCTATTGGTTTTTTTTACATTTGCTTAGATAATTTTTTAAACAACCCAACAAACGGTAATATAAACTAAAATCAGAAAAAATATCCTTGAACTAGATTTTAAAACATAGGAATTAATGAAGCTGCACAAAACAGATGAATATATTTATAGAATATTTACTTAACATAGTTTCTTGAAGAATAATTTCATCCATTCATACAATAAAAAAAATATTTATTCTAAAAAGAAAAAGAAACCAGTTTTGTTTTTTTCAAAACAATTCAAATGAATTGATGGGATTACAAAAAGGAATTTAAAAATAAATAACTATTTTAAAATACGTTGATCCAAATTAATTTTAATATTTTTGATGTTGTAAATTAATGTTTATTTTTATTTTTTAAAGGAAAGAACAATTAATCTTTTTTCAAACAAATTCATGAATTATTGATATAATATTTTTTAATTATTAAAATTATATATTTTCCAAAAATATATATATAAACATACACTTATTTAAATTATAGAAAATATAATTTTATAAAAAATAAAAAAATGTAATCTGCATAATATATATTAGTTTTATTAGAAATTTGACATTTGATATGGAAAAATTCAAATTAAAAAGATCAATAAAATTGTTACAAATGAATCATGCCCACATTTTAAAGTAAACTTTGAGTGGAAGAATGAAACATATTTTATATTTATTTTTTTGGTTTTAATTGCTGATGATTTTATAAAATCGACGTTTTTTTTTTTTTAATATATATATATATATATATATATATATATTATTTATATAATATATATAAATATAATATATATATTTTATAAATGATTGGTTCAACATAATAATAACAGATGAAACTTGGAAATATTTGATAATCCAAACTGAAAATAGATAATATAGTTTCATTATTTAACATTTTAATAATTTTCAAAGGAATTCTAAATTGTAAATTTTAATTTGAGACTAGATGTTACCTTCAGGACTAACAAAATATCTCAAATAAACCATATAGATGTTTATTTTCAGAATAAAATTTTTACATACACACATCTTCCAACCACCCGCCTTCTATAATCAAACAGATACCAAAATCGATTAACTGCAGGCTTTCCGACAATTCCTCCAATGAATCCATATTCAACAAAGCTAAGAAAGACTATGAAACGGCCCTAAAAGATAGCGGATTCCCAGCAATACTCACATATTCACCACAGAATAAAAAAAGACCAACAGGAGAAGAAATATCATATGGTTCAACCCACCGTACAGCAAAAACGTAAAAACAAACGTAGGAAAAATATTCTTCAAACTTTTACACAAACATTTTCCCAGAATCAAGCACCTTACACAAAATATTTTAAAAAACACAGTAAAAATCATTTACAGCTGCACCGAGAACATGGCACAAATAATAAAAAAAGCACAATAGGAAAATTATCAACAAACCACACAAACAAATTAAACCCACGTGCAACTGCAGAATAAAGAACGAATGTCCCTTAAACGTAAATTGTTTACAAAACAACGTAATATACCAAGCCACGATAAAATCACCAGATAATGAAGAAAAGTATACATAGGAGTAAGTGAAGGACCCTGGAAACAAAGAAATTATACACACAAAACATCTTTCACAAATAGTAAATATGCGAACAGTACAATGCTTTCTAAGTATATCTGGGAAATTAAAAAACAAAACGCACATCACACCAAAAAATATCTTGGAAAATAAGAAAAAATCATCAGCCTACAACAACCAATCAAAAATTTGTAAACTTTGCTTGGAGGAAAAAAATAGCTATCATTACTTTCCCAGACCAAAATAAATTATTAAATAAAAGATCCGAGCTCATCTCAAAATGCAGACATGAAAACAAATTTTACTACGTTACTTAAAAAATGAAAAACGGAAAAAAAATAAAATAAAAAAAAAAAACAAATAAACAAAATAAAATAAAATAAAACAAAAAATAAATTAATCCAAACAAATTACCAAAAAACTTGTTAGAATAGACGAAAAGAATAAAAAAAAATAAAAATAAAAAAAAAAAAAAAAAAAAAATAACCCAAATTAAAAAAAATAATAAACAAATTAGCAAAAACCATTATGACCAAAATAAAATTTAACAAATAAAATTAAAAACAAAAATCGGACAAAAAAAATAGCTATAAATACGTTATATAAAAAAAAATTTTACTACGTTAAAAAATAAAAAAAAAAAAATATAAAAAAAAAAATATAATAAATAAAATAAAAAACAAATAAAATAAAAAACTTAAATAAATCCAAATAAATAAATAAATAAACAAATAACCGATAAAATAAAATGTATATAAAAAACAAATAAAGATAATCAATCCAAATGGCATGAAATAATAAACAAATAAAAAACTGTTCGCCAAAATAATAGTTAGAATAAACTACAATAATCATTTTTAAAATTGAATAAATAGCTTTAATTATCTTCCCAAATTAAAGCACTTTAAAACAAAAATATTAAATTTGATATAAACAATTTTTTTTTATATATTATATATAAAAACATATTAAAAATATATATATAAATAAATAAAAAATAAAAAAAAAAAAAGGAAAAAAAAAAAAAAAACAAGCAAAATAATTTAAAATTTAAATAAATAAATAAAAATAAATACTTATAAAATAACCGCCAAAATAGATACCCATAATGCACCACTATATATATATATATATATATATATATATAAAAAAAAATTAAAAGATTGACGAAAAAATATCATGAAACAGACTGTAAGCCTCTAAGTGTTGAAAATATGTTCCGAAAAACTTAAATTTCATTTGCATATTATTTTGGAAGATAGTATGAATTTTTAAAGAAATATATATTAATACGAATATATTATATATATATATATATATATATATATATATATATTTTGTTTATAAATATAAAAAAATAAAATAAATATTGTTTTCAACCATGAAAATATTTGGTTTTTTTAAAAAATAAGACCGTTGTCGAATCATTTAAATTATATATTATATTGAACAATCGAAAAATTAGTGTCATTGATGAAAAATGATTATAAAAATATTCTTAAAAATATTGATATATATATATATATATATATATATATATATATATATATATAATAAATTTAATTGGTAATCAGTATGGATAATCCACGGAGGATATAAATAACGATTAATTATAAATGAAAATAACAGAGAAAATTTGATTAATTAATAAATTTTTAATGATATATATATATATATATATATATATATATATATATAGATTAAAATGATCCACCAAAGTTCCAATATGAATTTAGAAATTTGTGCCATAAATAAGGATATTAATGTCTCTTAGAATTTTTTACTGAATCGATTTTTTAGAATATCGACACATGAAAAAGAAATTTTCAGAATTTTAGAGTTTTTAATTTTTTGGGAAAAAACGGTTTGATTTCTAAAAGAAAAAAATCATTTTATGTGTAGAATAATAGACATTGGTACCAAGATCTCATGAATTTAAATTTTATACTATATTTTAACTAGGTCTAATCATTCTAAATAAATTACAATCAATAAAAAAAAATAGTTAAAGTTCTATAATTAATATATATAATATATATATACTTAAATATATGGGGAAAAATTTTGAAATAATTTCCTGTCAAATACAATCTTTTTTTACAAAATCCAACATTAATCAATTTCATTCAATTTTTCAAAAGTTGTTTTTAATTTCGGTTAAAATAATATTTAAAAAAAAAAAATTTTTTGATTTCTCTATTTTTATATTTAACTTATTTTGGTTGAAATGATTCAAAATTTTATAATACCATATATATTTGAAAATCCCTGGGAATAAATAAAGGATATTCTTCTTGAGAAATCAAATGGGATTGTTCATTTTTAAAAAAACGAGATTCCTGGGGAAGACTGAAAAAAAAATCATTTCTAAAAAAAAAAAAAGACGATATTTGCGTAAATTTTAAATCGAAGATTTTAATGTGATTTGAGATTAGCATGAAAAGGAAGAATTGAGATTAGCACAAGAACGAATAAAAGAAAATGATAAAAATAAAAATCCAGAAAACATAAATTTGAAAATCAAAATATTAAATTACGATTTTAAACGTTAGTGAAAAAAAAAATTTTGTCTGTTTGTTTAAATATTATTCTATCTATAAAATCTATATTATCTATTTTATCTATCTATATATCTATCAAATATCAAAACATTTTTTTGAATTTAAACGAATAATTATTTCTCAATTTTGACAATTTTATTTCAATAATCAATATATTAACCACAAAAAATTAAATAAACAATTAATTACTAAGTTTATTCTAAAATGGAGAAATATGTTCATTACATGAGAAATTTTATTTATATTTTTTCTTCATATAAAAAAATATTCATTTTGAGCGATTTAATTAGAGAAAGATTTTTTTTGTGGGAGAGATATTCTTCTAAATATATGTTCAATGTCTGAAAATAAAAACACAAACGTTCACAAACAAATATATTTATATATATATATATAATATATATATATATATATTATATATTATATATATTTTTGTTAAATATCATGTGTGAAAGAAATATTAATTTTTGTCATTTCAATCAAAAGGAACAGTTTTTTAAATTTGCCTTCATAATTTTTATTTTTAAACAAAATTTTTAAATATATATATATATATAAATATATATATATATATATATATATATATATATATATATATATTTATATATTTTTGAATTAACCGTTGCTTTTTTGTTTAATATAAACATCAAATGGTTTATGAATCATGATATTTATATGAATATATGGATTTATTTTAAACTTTTGGCGATATTGAATCAATTTTTTCGAATCCTCTTATATTTAAATCCTAATTTTGAATAATCTAATTTAATTTTCTATTACTTAATTTGAATGATGAAAAATATTTTGATTCTAAAAATTAAAAAAAATTTATTTTATGATTCAAAAAAAATGTTAAATTTTATATATTTTTACCAGAAGTTCAATACACTGTCCAATTATTTCCAGCAATATATTAAATATTCATATATATATATATATATATATATATATATATATATATATAATATATATATATATATATATATATATATATATATATATAAATAAAAATTTTTTTTTATATATATCCGGTGTTCTTATTGATATTTTAATTTTTTTACAAAATAGTGCTCAATATAAATTTATATTATAAATATTATAAATTAACTGATTGAAAATATGTTTTTTTTCGCTACACAGTAATAACCATGTTTCAAAAATGGAAGCTAAAAACTTTAAATTTAATTATATAATTAAATTAAAAAGCATTAGTTTCGTTTCATCTTCAAGCGAATATTGGAATAACTTATTTTTAAATTTACTGAGTTTTAAACGCACATATAAATTCATAATTTACTTTTTCAAAGGATACAGAGAAATCTAAACATTCAGACAGGGGCGGTAGCGTGTTCATTTTTATTAACTATTGTTATATGAGTTACGTTCGAAAAAGAGGTTAAGTTTAGGGAAGGTAGGGGTGTATTTTTCAACGAATTCTGACAACCGTTAAATGCATGTCGTCGTTTTTTTTTTTTTTTTTATTAACGGCAAAAATTTTTTCGGCATTTAAAATTTTGTATATTTAAATTTTTTTTGGAATGTTTGTGTTAGAATACGTTTTATTTAACTACAATTTTAAAATATTTTTACTCTTAATTACTAATAGACTATATTTCTTTTTTAAAACAAGTAAATGTAATAGAATTACTTAAATTATTTAAAATTATTTTTTTTTTCATATCAAATATAAGTATGTATATTACCAGCTCCCATTTTTTAATTTTTTTTTTAAAAATTATTTAAGGAAAAATTTTTGACAATGACGGCAAAAAAATAGCTATTTCATTTCTCTGATTCAGTAAAGTTTTTTTATTTTTTATAAACTTAGTAATATATAGTTTTCATGTATGCACAAAGGACATGGGTCATTTAATGACCTACATATTCTAGCTTTTCTTATTAATTTCCATTTTACTGTAGGTGTTTTATTTAATTTTTTTAAGTGCCAGAAATATTTTGAAAGAGATGTCTGATTTCTGTATTTATTTATCCTAAATGAAGTTTGATGTTGATTGAACCACTTTTTTTTGAACTCATGGCTTGTGCAACCTATATAGATTTTTATGTTTTGGGATTCTCAATAGATGAGATATTGCATTGGTATACTAATGATTCCGTGCGACATTTATTTTGTAGAGGACAGTTATGAGGGTTTCTAAAGTTACATAATTTTTGTTTATCTTCATCTGTTTTTATTTTTTTTTTATATTGTCTAAATTTTTTTTTTTGGTCTAAGTGTTTATTGAAGATATTAGCATTATGTTTCTTAATAATTTTTTCTAAGTTTTCAGTACAGCTGTAACTTAATTTTAGTGTATTTTTATTGAAAATAGTACTTAGTTTACTTTCTCTAGGAAAGTGCTTAACTATTAATGCAAGGAATTTTTGTCCTAATTTGTTCTTTACCATTTGGTTGTATGGGGTGTATACCAAATTATTTTTCTATTTCTGTTTTTTCTTTGCTATTTTTCCATTTTTTTTTTTATATTTTAAGTTAGTTTTGGGGTTTTGTAGCCACTATCTTTTAGAGCTTTATTATAGAAATTTATATGTTCATAGAAAATCTTCTCATTTGCTGAATTTGTACTTTTTCCGATAGATAAACGTATATGCTTAATTATAGATTTATAGATGGAGGATTGTTTGATTTAGGGTGTATATATAAAGAATTGATTGTTTTTTGGCTTTATGTATACATTTTCATTAAATCTAATGTTATATCAAGGAAGTTAACTTTTTTTTTAATTTAGTGCTTAGCGTAATTTTTTAAGTTCAGGCTTTTAAATTCTTTATATAATATCTTTCTAATTTTATCGATTTTAAAGTTAGTAGAGTTCTTTATAACCATAAGTCCATCGTCTCTGTATAAACCAATGTCAGTTATATTAATTTCATGGTGCGCTGTAAGATTGTTTAATATAAAAAGACCTATGAGATCAGAAGACTCAGCTGAGTCTAGTGATCCCATTGTGATGTCAAAGTGGTCATATGAATTTTTTATCCATTGCTCACTTTATTTTTGTTTTTGCATTTTTATAATAATGTTCTTTCTTTTCTTCTTCAGTAATATCCGTGTAGCAAAAGTCCAACGCATTCATGAACAGTTCTTTACATAATGATTGATAATAATTTTCAATATCAAACTGCATTAGTGTACAGTTAGTTTTATCTTTTATATCAGCAAACCAGTTTGTCACATCTTTGGTATTAATCCAAAGTTTCAGGTCTACATTTTCTTTAATTTGTTGATTTACCCATTCAAGGATCTTTTTACTAATTTTTTCCGATCTCAGGTCTTGTTGGGTTTATTATCCTTGTAGCCGGATTAGCCTCGAAATCTGGTTTGTGATCCTTTAAGTTTATATAGCCATCTCTTTCATTTAGTTGACCTACTCTGTCACTAAATTCAGTTCGTCTATCATTATTTTACTGCTAGTATTAATATTCTCCACCATGTTGAGGTCATTATTATTTGCCTTTTTATAGTTCTTATGTAAATCCTTATTTATTAGATTGTTGTAGTCCCTTGTCGTTAATTTATAATTAATTAATATGTATATATATATATATGTGTGTTAATTATAATTGATTTATATGTATGTACATATGTGTATGTGTGTGTGTGTGTGTGTGACCAAAAATAACATTTATATTAATAAAAATTTAAGAAATAATATCTGAGAAAAAAAAGATTAAAGATTACTTTTTTTTCATTTTCTGGTAGGAAACTAAATTTGGCAGATAGAGACACCGAAAGGCCTGAATTAGAGATATGCACTCATTAAGTAAGTAATTGCTTTTGCATTATCATGTTGGTTTAATGTGGACTAAATGTTTGGGACACATTTCGACTGGAGGAATGGTCTTCTTTATGGAAAAAAGTGAATATAGGTTAGATTCTTGTGATGTATCACATTTTTCTCGATCTTTAGGTTGGTTGACATTAGCTTAACAATTTAATAAAACAGATATCAACTGAAACACATTCTATATTTTTAATTTCGCGCCTGCGCCTTGTTTGGTTTTTATTCTACCGACTGCACAGTATAGTAAGGTCAGTTGGGAACCATTGATGAGAAAAAGAGCACCATGACGCAATTCACAATACCAGAAATTTGGAAACGGCATGCTGTACTGCTTGGCATTCGCGTTGGAAGCTCCAATACAAACGTTTCGGTAGTGTTTCGGTAGCAATATGAAGACAATGGTGATCACGAATTACAGCAGATTGAAAAAACTCACTCTGATCGTTCTAATAAGAAAAGAATTCCCAAATGTTTTGGTGATTGCCTTAGACTCAACAAGGATTTAAACATCAAGTGCCTTGAGAAGCAAAGTGCTGCCCTTGGTCAAGAAGGTGGCTGCTGGATGATGCTATGTCTGGCAACAAGACACTGTTCCATGCCACACAAGAAGGAGAACACAGTCATGGCTGTCAGATGATTTCTGCGACCACATTACATATGGCTACCTAAATCCCCAGACTATACCATTCTTGAATTATTATGTGTGGGGCGCAGTTGAGCATAGAGACCAACAAAACTCATTCTAATACCAAAGATGAAGGCCCAGATTATGGCGGCATTCACCAGTTTAAACAAAGAGACCGTCTAGAAGAGTTACCGGAGATTTTGAAGTTTTTCATTGTTGTAGCCAGTTTTTTTTTTATTTAATATATTTACTCTTTAGTATTAAAGGATAAATTTGTGTAATTTAGTAAATATATATTGTTAATATATATATATATATATATATATATATATATATGTGTGTGTGTGTGTGTGTGTGTGTGTGTGTGTGTGTGTGTGTTTGTGTTTGACTACCTGTTCTGGTTTATGAAGTGTAGGTGGTTATCTATCCATCTCAGCGTTTATAAAAAGCTTTCAAAAAATATATATATTTTTCTCATTTTCTCTTACACTCAGTAACTTATTGGTTATATTCTCTTGCAAAGGAAATAAAGCCACTAAGGCGCAAATTTTTCTGATTGTGAAAAAAAACATGAGAGGTCAAAAGATAAAAAAACATTATGAAGAAGAATCAAGAAGACAGAATATTGACGTTTCATTTAGATTTTTTGTTACATCTAGCTATTTTAACCTTGGTTCAATGTAGTAACTGTGATTAAATTTATAAAGTCTGCGTATCATAGAACAATTACCATTAAAATATTTATGGAAATAACACAGGGAAGTTACATTACGGCGATGGGAAAATGACTGAAGCTGAGATGCCAGGTCAGGACCAATAACATTGTAAATTCTGCTTTTTTATTTTATCAAGAATCTCTAAATACATCGTAAAAAAACACCAGACAAGATGAGACAGGAATATTCAATGCATGAACGAATGGTAGACTTATAAATATATAGAATCTATTCTGGCGAAAAAATTATCTAAGATGATACAGTGAAGCAACTTTCCTAGCAGAAAACCTAGCAGTTGATTCCTATAATTTTTGCGACATGTGTCAGCTGAAAAACGTTAATCTGGCAAAAGGCACAATGAGTTAATTTCCTGGAACTTAGAATTAGCTGATGGAAAGTAAAACTGTTCTCTCAGACGATTAAATGACAACAGTTTTGTTTTGGAGGGGTTTAAAATTAACAAGGATATACCTTGCCAAGTTAACAACATTAATAATTAATTCTAGGTCATTTTTAGATCAAGTTTGAATTTATCGAACCGAACAGATAGGAGTAAATAGTTATATCAGTAGCATAGATTATGTATTTGAGAACTGATGACATTAGGAAGTTTGTTGATGAAAATTAGCAAATTTATGGCTTGTCAACCTTTTGCAGGTTATTAAAAGCCAGAAAATATCGAGATGTCTAAAGCAATGGAGCCAGTCCGTATGACTGCATGTGATTGATTTAATCTTTAAGGCCTTATCGACCCTTTGTGGGTTATTTAAAGACGAAACATTTTTGGATTGTAAAAAATTCATTTTTCTTTTGCGAGTGAATATTTCTTAAACAATATTTTGAGAGCAATATTGATTTTTCCAGGCATAAATCCTACGCTTAACTAGGAGGAGATGGAATAATAACTTTCCCAAGGGCAAGTGCAGGTAAATGAATGAAACGAATGTGGCTGGAATTCAAACTCAGCTCTCTAATTTCTCATTCTTAGCCGCAATCAACGACATCACTCGTACATTTGTTGAATGCGACAGTCCGAGTCGAAGTCAGTCTCTTTCCTGTAATACGAAAACTGTTTTTAAGAAAATAAAAAAAAAAAAAACAATCAATTTTTGTAAAAATACCACTTTTTGGAATACAAAAAAAAAAATGGATTTGAACTTTATCTGCTTTCTTCAGACAAATTGTATACTTTTACAATGCCACATTTTCACACTGTCAGTTTTCCACAGGTTTATTTCTGTCAGACTACGTCAGAGTTAGTCTATGTTGGATTTTTACGAATGTGAATGTCTTCATATGCAAGGCAAGTAATATTTTCCTAATCATTTGTATGCATGAGGTGCATTGGAATGGTTAGAAATTTTGTCTGAATTAAATACTCACCAGGTATCTTATAGTTATGGCCATCTCCTAAAATAAGTTACGCTTAGCAAATAAACTATACGTGTATCTGAGTAAGCATGCATTCTGTAGATGTAAGTTCTTACAATCACAGGTACACCTGTTTATGTTCTTTATTTCATGTTAAATTTATACATGTAGCGAGACCTTTTTATACGGATGACAAATTTGAGAATCACTTAAAGGCCACAACATGAAACTGTCCAGAGTATTAAGCGCATCATTTCGCAATTTGTATATTGATTTTGTCTGCATAATAGAATTAACACATATTAGAAACATCAAAAGCAACCTAATTTGTTTGCTTCTTACATAACCCATTTGCTCATTAGCAGGTATGGTTCTTGTGGTAAAAGCAATGGATGGCTAACCAACAAGGCTGAATTCATACATCCCACATTTTTTAGACACATCACAAGAAGAAGAGAAAACGTTGCTATTCTTAAACTATCCATAAAGAGTTCTTCCATCGGAATGATCTTTCAAAATAATGTTGCCTCTCGAGAAATAAATTTCATCGATATCGTCTTTATAATTTTTTTCGAGTCACAGGATATTTTCAATTGTCACATTCATGACTAAAAAAACAATCAAATGAAATGACTTTTTATACATAAAATTATAATTTTTTGTACGCAGCATATACAGGGTGCGATCGATAAATTGTTGGCTAAATTACGCAAAAGTTTTTAACAGATATATTTACCAAAATTTCACACAAAATATCTTGAAATACTGAAGAGTAAATTTATTCAATAAAGTCGTTATTAGATTCACTCATGGCCTCCAGACGACTTCGGGAATCTCCGGCAACTCTTCTGGACGGTATCTTTGTTTAAGTTGGTGAATGCTGCCATAATTTTTGCCTTCATTTCATCTTTGGATTTTTTGTTGGACTCTCGCAAATGCGCCCCATACATAATAATCAAGGGGTCACAATCTAAGGGTGTTAGATGGCCCAGCTGTAAAGGGTGATGCGGTCACACAGACTGCATTCTCCTGCTGTGTGGCATGGGGCAGTATACTGTTGGGAAACGTAGGATCTTCCAGCATGCCACTCTCTTGACCGAGTGCAGCACTAACTCCTCAAGTTGTGTCTCAGGCCGTATGGGGAAGATGAATGGAAGTATATATTTTAAAAAATTTGAAAAAAACGTTTTTAAAATTAAAAACATCTTTTATTTTAAAAAATCTTCTCAAAAATTTAAAATAAATTTTATTTCAATTTGATGAAATTAAAAGAAATAAATACAGTAAATGTGTTTCAGACGAATTTGATGATTTTTTTTTTTTTTTTCTTTTAATTATCATTTTCGTTATTTTTCTTTTTTTTTCCTTAATTTATATGTTAATTCTATCCCCACCTCTAAATGATGATTTTCTCATCTTTTTTTTGACCATTCAAGTTCTTTATATCCCTTTCTTATTTGATTTTTGATCCTTTTTTTCTTTATCCATTTTTTCTTTTTCCTTTTTCGAATTATTTTCCTTTTCCCCCCTTAATTAACTTCTTTTAGAGATTTAAAATCATTTTTTTATTTATTTTTGCTTTTTTTTATCAAACTGAATGTGATAACTTTTTTAAATCAACCATATCTTTTTATGAGTTCATAATCCCGTTGAAGCGAAATATGTCAAACAAATGAACAAAAGCATTTTGAATGTAAAAATAAAGCAAAAAGGCCAAGAGTTTAAGGCTCCATTCTACAAAGAGAAGTTTTGTTACGTTGAAAATGGTGAACCTAATGGATTAAATCAACACATACACACACAGTTCAATCACTGGGCTAATAAGTGTGTCTCGGGATATGAGTTGTCCTTCATACTAAAAATAAAGAACTAGACAAGACGCATGTTTTTAAATAAGATTTCAGTATAAAAACAATTGTGTTTTTCCAATTTTGGCTTATCATAAAAAACCTAGGTTATATTGTGTAGTGGGGGTGTCTATGGTGTGTGTTTGCGTTCATTAATAAATATAAAAGGATTTTCATTTTTAATAAACATATAAATGTTCAAACAAGATATTGGAAATTGTGTTGAACAACTTTTTTTCTTTTTATTTTTAAATTTAGAAATTCTTTAAAATTCCATTTAAAAGACAATTGTTAATCAAATGTTTTAATCTTCAAATGAATGAAAAAAAATATGTCAATATAAGGTTTATAATCCACCCAATTTTTTACTAGATTTTTTATATTTTTTCTTTAAACTGCATGTTAGAATGGATTCAAAAGCTCTATTGGATAATACAACATCAATTCAATATTCTGACTGCTAACCTTCTGGAGACATCTCTACTGGTTTATAATTAAAACCGAGGAGAACATGACCATTTTAAATTCATTTGCAAAAAAAACAAAATTAAAAAAAACAATCCCATAAAGTTTTATTAACTTTTAAAAGCCATAAATTTATGAGAAAATGAAATTTTATAGTGGTAGAAATTATCAGGGGTTGAAGGGAAGTTATTAAACAGTAAGTTGTTATTAGAGAGTGGCTATTTAGTTTAAAAAATTTTCTTTAAGCAAATATTAAAATAGAGATTCTGTGTCACTTAGTTTTTCTGATTTACATTTCTAAATTCTCAGGCAAGGAAGAAATTCCAGCAAAAATTGTCCAAAGTTCATTTTAGGATATCATTTACAACAAATAACATTGAAGCATTTCAACTTTAAGTCATCACTAAGGTAAAAAATTTGTTTTTATATATATATATATATATATATATATATATATATATATATGTTCTAAGAGATATCTAGCAGTGGAGATTATTAATTATAAAATATCTTTTTCACTTGGATGTAACTTGTTCATTAAATTCCATAAATAAAATTCATGTAAACTTTTTTTTCAGTGAGAACATTTAACCAGAAATTTGATGAAATTATCTCCTGGTGTTTAGTGAAGTAGTTGAATGTGAAAAAAAATAAATAAAGATGATTAAATAATTTTAATTCCACTATTAGCAGTAATTTAATTTTGAAAATTCAAATTTTTAAAATGAAATTAAAATTGGCTGTAAATTAGAAATAGCCCAAATAGTTCCAAATACATTTTTACAAGTTATCATGCTCAAGAAGCATATATATAAATTTGTTTTGGAAAAAAAATATTCCATTCATTTTTAAATCATGAGAAAAAAACCAAAAAGCTCTGAGATGTGACAAAGAATTGATTGAGGCTTATCAAGTCTTTGATATTTAAAAGACTTAATATAATCATATTTTTTTGTTTATCTATCTTGAATAAAAAAAAAAAAAAAAAAAATTGTTTCAATGTTTTTTTACAATCAGGTCAGCCTAAAAAAGTGAGTAAAATCACAAAAGTTTCAAGGTCAATAGTTCAAGGTTATGTATATCCAGATAGATGTAATCTTTGTACACCAGATATAAAGGATATCAAAAGAAGATGATTTCCAACAATGCATCAGATGGAAACATCAAAGTATTTATTTAACAAAGGATTTCATGAACAATGAAAAAAGCCAAAACTGAAGAAAACATACAAATTGATCACAATCTTCTAAAAGACTTTTTTCTTCAAACAAATGATTGCCTGACATTTAATATACAATTATTTGGTCAGATAAAATTAAATCTTAAAACATAATCAGCAATATTACAACTGGATTTTTTAGTATATGGAAAAAAAAAAAAACAGTCATTATTTACATGATTTTATGGAGTTGCTCAAGAACAGCACATACCAAGAACCTTACTAATTTGATGAAAAAATACCCTAAAATAGCTTTCAAAAAATATTCACTCCTGATATCCAATGCTTAGATTTGGAAGATGATTTCATCTTCCAACAAGACAATGATCCAATCACATTGGTAAAAGCATCAAAGAATGATTTTAAGAATGTTTAGTTAGAATAATTGAAAGTTTTTTCAATCATCGTGGGGCATAAATCCTTTTGATAATTTTTGGCACAAAATTGATAATTTTCCTCAAATGAATGCCATCAAGTCTGAACAATTTGCATGATTCTGCAGAGAAGATTGGTTCAAAATTTTTTTCAATAAGATACAGAAATATTCTTAAATTTATTGTAGATAATGTCATTAGTTTGAATCAAAAAAATTCAGATGAACAGTTGGGTAGGGACAGTTGTCAAATACTTATAAAAAAGTTTGGAGAAATCAAAAACAATATTGTTTCTTATTTTATTTGAATGTGTACTGGATTTGTTTTACAAATGCTAATGAAATAGAAAACAAATGTCATCTAATCAAATTTAGAATAATTATTTAAAAAAAAAAAAACAAACAAACAGAGAAAATAATCCTAAGGTTGAATAATTTTACAAACAACTATCAAAGCTCAGAATAAATGCCTATGAAAAATAAGAGTGTTGATATATTCAAAATAAAATCAGAATCAATTTTAACTAAAAGTCTGCATAAAAAAAAAAAAAAAAAACAAACATCTGGAGCTATAAAAGAAAACTACAAGACATATCAATTCAGCATTTTAGTCTCCAAGTAGTCCCTTAGTGACTCCATTCAAATTTATCAGCATTAAATTCATTTTTATTTGGACATTTGAGATTTAACAAGTTTTTAAAATGATTTAATTACTACTATTCTCTTGGATTTCCAACGTCTTGAAATTTTGTGGGATTTGATTTTTGAAAAAAAAGTTGCAAATTTGAGATCTGGAAATATGATAGCTGTCGGAAACCTGAGGAATGTTGTTCATAGCCAAAACTTGCATAAGTCATGGAAGGATGAAATTCAAACTTTGTGACTGAAAATAAAAATTTCCTTTCATATAATTTAAACAAAGGAAAAGGGCTATAACATTCTCATAATGTATTGCATCTAGTGACAAATTTTTAATATTCTCAGATCTTACTGTTTTTTTTCTTTTCTTTTATATCAGTTACCATAGCAACAGAACAGAACTTTTTTTGATAGGCCATATGCATGCAGGGTTATTTATGGACCAAAATTGACATTTGAGCTTCTTTCTAAAAACTGTGTAACTTGCAAGACGTTCATTAGGGATATGAAATAAACATTGAACATTTTACTCTTTATTTATTTTAAACATTTCACAGAAAACACAGGGGAGGCAAGGCAAAACTTTATTCTTTTTGAAAACAAAAGGGTCATATAAAATATATAAATTGATTTGTTGTTTTAAAAAGGATAAAAAATTCATTAGTGTAATGAAGGACCGGAATTAGATCATAAGGCAAATGAAAATAAGGAGAAAAATCAAAACATCTGAAGATGTAGATTGCATTTGAATAATTGTATTTTAGCTAAAAAAGTAAGTATGCAAAAGTTCCTCATTGTTGCTTCAAGACATAAACTTTCTACAGATTTCAGTAGTATGTTTTGAAAATATCTAATATTATAATTTATAGGCTTATTTATTAGTTTTAAATAAAATTCTAACAGGTTTTATGTCATTTGAACATTTTCTTCAATTTTTATTTGTTTAATATATTTTTCTTTTCAATTAAAGTACATTTATTTCATTTATTTAAAAAAAAATTATAATTGGCTGGTGCAAGATCAGATCAAGATACAAGTCCCTAAAAACAAATCATTCAAGTTTTGGGAGCCTTTTTAAAATCTCTGCTATTCTTCCTTTATGGCCTTGCATGTCTTTTGAAAACAAAAAGTTTAATATTTAAAAAAGGTATGTTACTATATGAGCTTCAATTTAACTAAAAAGTTATATCAGTTGGATGATCCACCTATTTGGTTTTTTTTTATTTTTAACCTAATGTTTGTTTATCTGTTTGTATTCCAGGACACTTTAATAACAAATTAGGTCATTGAGCCTATATTTAAATAGGGGAATTGTTTAATTTTAATTTTATTTTTGTTTCTAGTTTTATAATAAAAAGGTGATAAACCCATAAGAATTTGAATATCTTTTTCTGTATATTATTCTTATCATTTATTTAATTCCTACCCCAGTCAAAATCAAACCGGATCATTAAAAATAATTTAATTTTGAAATGATTTTGGCAAAATGAATCATCAAAAATGAATATACTTTTGTTTATCGATAAAATCTTGACTTATTTCAATATCTTTTGTTTAAAACATAAATTTTCAACATAATTGCAAATAATCCCAATCTATATTACAAAAACAATATTGAGTTAGTTTACAGTTTATGATTGGTCCATGTTGGGTCAGTCAGTTTTGAAGATATTTTGAAATATCAAACTTGCAGTCTTCGGTAAGCTGTAGTCATTGAAACCATGAGATGGTTTCAAAAAATTCCATTAGATTATCATAGATGAAAATAATATTTTTGGGGTATATGGTTGTTCAGACTGGTCATCTAATGAAGTAACCTCCTTGGTATATCAAAAAAACTACAGTTTCCTGACTCAAACATTTCAGAACTTTTTTCATTTTCAATATTATTGTTAAATAATTTAATGAAAATGATTACAATGAAACAATGTCGAGTAATCTTACTGTATATAAGTACAAACTGGAAAAAGAACCATTTTTGCATCAAATCATTACATGCAATGAGAAATGGATCTTTTTGACAACAGTAAGAGAGTAGGCCAGTGGTTAGATGCAAGTGAATCATGAAAAAAAATACCCAAAACCTCCACTGCACCCTAAAAAGTTAATGGTTACTGTATGGTGGTCTTTCAAAAGGGTTATTCATTATTCATTCATCTCAAGGAAAACAATAACAGCAACTTCATATTCTGGAGAAATTGAGTGTGTGCACAAAAAATTTAAAAAGAAACATCTTAGATTTGTGAGTAGGGATGACCCAATTTTTCTGCACGACAGTGCATAGCTGAACACGTCTCAATCAACTGTCCAAAAGGTGCATAGCATGAATTAGGAAATTTTGCCTCATCCTTCATATTCACCTGATATATTTCTTATTGATTATCACTTATTTAAGAATTTTGAGCTTTTCATATGGAATAAAACCTTCTCCAATAAGGAAATGATAATCAAAGCATTTGAATTGTTTATCATATCAAAGGATGAGATTTTTTTTTTTTTTTTAAAGATGGGATCAAGAATTTAGAAATTTGTTGAAGAACAGTCATTCATCAACATGGTGCCTATTTCAATAAATAAATTAGTTATTTAACATTTCAGAAATAAATATTGCATTGAGGACAGTTTTGAGAATGATGTAAAGGGAAAATACTTGTAAATAAACGTTCTAATAGCACTAAAATATTTTGTAAATACTCAAGAACAAAATGTACAAAAAACTTTTATCAAGAGTTAAAATTTGCTGCATGCAGATTTCTAACGCGCATCACTTTATAAAACCATGAACATTGTCATTGAAGATAGCTAATAAGGAACATATTATTAAGCAATACTGTTCAGCATGAAGTTTTTTTTTGCAAATGCGGTTAAAAATTGCCAAATATATTTATATATATTATGTTATGCATTTATATACATGCATACATTCACTGGTATTTTAAAGGTAGAGTCTTCTAATGGAAATCATTTGATTCCAGGAGTTCATTAATGTTCCTCAATTCTTTTCCTTTATTTAATGGTTGGGGGGCTTAAAAATTGGGAAGTTTACAAGAATCAACTTTTATGGCAGATATTTCCATTTATTTTTATCTAGAATGAACAGCTAGGGCATCTATAAAATCCTACTAATATGAATAAATAATGTTGATAAATGAAAATTGATAAACAAAATGAATATTTAAAATTTATGATGGGCCCTTTATATAATCTATATATATATATATTTTTAAATATATGGGAATATTAATAAATACACAAGTTAACGTGGAAAGACATATAAACAACAACAAATAAATAAGATTAGGATGCCAATGTCTGGTAGCAATTAAAAACAATATGACATTAATAGATGTCTAAATAAAGTTTTTAGAACACCCACTATTCTGAAAAACCAGAAAAATTTTATGTTTTTGGTGAAAATCAAAACAAATAATTGTAAGAGAAGATTGAAAAACAATCAATGAAAACATAAAAATGAAATAAATCTCGTTAAATTACAAAAAAGTTTATCAGCCCTTCCAAATAGATAAAAAAAATCTTAGTATTTAAAATTTAAAAACCTAAAAATAAATTTTTTCAATATAATAAAATATATAATGTTATAAACAAGTTCAGGGGTGAAATTTTTAAAAATGAGAACCAGAATTATTATTATTATTATTATTAATTGTGAGAATTATACGAAACACAATGATTGTGGTGCCAAAATTTTGTTTTAACAAAAAAAGACCAAAAATATATTTTGTTTCATCATTTTAAATTTGTGTGTGGTAGTTACACTTGTCTAATTTTAAAATTTGTTTAGATAAAGTGCAAAAATACTCATTAGGATATGTATATTATATTAAAAATTTACTAAAATATTTAAAATAAAAAATAAATACTAAAAATATTATGTTTTTTAAAAAAATTGAAAATACATAAATATGTTGTTATAACAAAATTACAAATATAATATAACAAAATCAGAATAAAGAAATAAAAAAAAAAAAAATTATAAAAATTAAAAAAAATATTTCTTTGTAGAATTAAAAATTATCAAATTTGAAAAAAAAAATTTAATTGAATTAAAATCAGCATGTTCTTTATTTATAAATTCATCAATGAAAATTTTCACAACATATTCAAAGTTTTAAATATGTATTTTTGCAAAACAACAATTTTTAAAAATTGAAATAATTTTGATTTACAGTTTTAACAATAAGCAAAATCGAAAATGAAATTTGTTTAAATTTCAAAATTTTTGATTTATTGAATGCAAAAAATAAATTTACTTTGATCAAATATAAATATGAAATTTTTTATATTGCTTTTTTTTAATTTTAAAATTTTTTTTTTTCACAAATGATAACATTCCATATCTTAATAATAAAATATAAATATAGAAAAATAATATTTATTGAAAATATTTTTATATTATTATATGAATTACCTAGATCAATAATAAAATTTTTATTTTTATTTGTTATTTGCATTTTTTTTTAAATTTCCAATGATTAAATAAAAATTAATTTATGTGATTTTAAAATAGATTTTGAGAATTCTTTGCGCAAACGATTATTTTATCAGACAAAAATAGAAATATTATTATTGTTACATTTCGGAATGGATACAAATCAATTTAAAATGTAAAGAAAAATAAAAAATTTGAAAAATTATAAATTGATTTAAACAAATTTGAAAGGACAATTTTTAAATTTACAAACAGATATTTAAAAATTTAATTTTTAAAAAAAAATTGATAATTTAATCAAATAAATATATCAATTATTTTATCTAAATATTTAAACAGAAAACAATTTTTTTTTTAAAATAATTATTTATGTTTTTTTCATAATAATTTTTGAATTGATTTGTTGATAAGAAATTTAAAAATTGTTATAAATTAAATTTATATTTAAATTGGACAGAACATATAAACAAACATAAGGAAATCATGAAAAATTATTCAAAAATTATAAATTTTTTTTAAAAAATTTTATTTATTCATTTCAAATAATTAAATCAAACAAAAAATTGGACTTTTGATTGTTCCCAAATTTGAAAATTTAAGGTTTTTAATCATTTTGCACTGTATGTTTTTTTTTTTAAATCATTTTAATTTTCTTTTAATTTGATATTTAATTTTAATATTTTTAAATATACAAGTTAATGTTTTTTGAGATTAAAAAATACAAAAGTAAAATTCAACAAACAAAACGAATACTAATTGACAGTTTTTAAAATCAGTAATTTTTTTAATAATATTAAAAACCAGAGAAAATTTTTAAAAAAAATTTTTCAACATAATAAATACTTAAATAAAATTTAAAATGTTTTATTTTAATGAGATAAAGGAAGTTTTATTTTTTCATTTTTTAATTTTATAAATGATTCAAAAACAAATCAAATTAGCAAAAACAAAAAATTTTTAATATTTTTTTTTTTCAAAATGTATTTAATTTTGACATTTTTAAAAATTTGGTAAATAAAATTTATTATTTTTTCAAAATTTAAAATTTTATTTATCTTTTCAATAAAAACAAAACATCATACATGAATTAATTTATATATATATTTAATATATTTGTACAAAAAAAATATTTTTAATTTTAAAAAACAAATAATTTAAGAAAATAAAAAAAATATTTTTTAAGATAATTCAAAAATAATAAAAAAAAATATATTTAGAAAATAATATATATAAAATTAATTAAAAAAAATTTTTTGGTAAAAAAATCAAAAGCTCAATTAAAAAGGGCTTTAAAATGAATTTGAATATTGATTTTTTTATATAGGAGAGAAAGGAAATAATTTAAAAACATTTAATCATTGATTTATTTTCATATACAAATATTTTTTGAAAAAAAAGCAATATATTTTTATTTTTTTTTTTTTAAATATTTTTTATAAAATTTTTGAATGAATTAAAAAGAAAAAAATTTATTAAAATAACTTTAAAAATTTAAATTTTATATTTTTAAACCAAAAAACCACCTATATTCAAGCTTATTTTCAGTTTTTTTAAATTTTTCTTGTTATTTTTAGGAATGTAAAAATAGATGCATAAATAAACAAAAACAATTTTTTAAATTTTCTTTGGGATAAAAATAGAATTCAAGTTTAAATAAATGTATATCAAATTTATAAAAAATAATTTCAATAATTTTCATAAAATTAATTTGAGAAATATTTTTAAAATTTATTGAAAACAGTTTATTGAAAATTTTGTTGAAAATATAAAGAATGAATATTTTAGATTGTTTTCAAAGTTCTTTTTTTGGGAAATTTGAAAAAATTTTTTGTTAAATAAGTCTTTTTTTTTTAACATTTAGAATGGTTTATCCATTTTCTAAACTTAATTGTGACTAAGAAATTTAATAATTTTATTTTACAAATGGTTTAAATTCAGTGTTTTTAAAGTTAACACAAAAAAATCAAAATAAAAAAAAATTTAAAATATGAAAAGAATTAAAAAATGAATTATCTTTTTTTGTTTAAATAAAAAAAAAGGGAAAATTTAAAAAAAAATTATTGAAAAAATCTTTTATCTTATTGAAAAATTGAATTTCTGTTTTTTAAAACCCAACATTTAATGGGAAAAAAAATATTTTTTTTACAAATTTTAATTTAAAAATTTAAAAAAAAAATAATTCAAAAATCAATTGTTTTTAATTATTTATATTAAATGGATTTATTGAACATTTGTTTTAAAAAATTTAAAGAAAATGAAATAATCAAATTTAAAAAAAAACCTTTTCAAAATGAGAAAAAAATTTTAAAAAAAAAATTTTTAGTATTTTTTATTGAAATCTGATGAATAATCAGTTTTTTATAAATTTGATGAAAAATTTAATCAGAAAAAAATCAAAAGATTTTTTTTTGATTTAAAGTTGCATATTTCATAAATTTTTTATTCAAATTTGAAAATTGGAAATATTCATTAAAGAAAATTTAAAAGTCAAAAAAAAAAATTTTTGAGAAAGATTTTCAAATAACTTTAAAAAAAAAAGAAAATTTCGTTTTTTTATAAAATTATTTGAAGATTGAAATTAAAAATTTATTCAAATATTAATACAAAAATATTCTCTTTTTAAAATAAATATGATTGAAAACAGAATTTTAAATTTCAAAGAAATATGAAAATTAATTTATTAAAATTTCTTTTTTAAAATAATTTCAATTAAATAGAAATTTAAGCCTTAAAATTTAAAATTTTTAATATAAGTAAAAATTTCTCAAATAATTATATTTTTTAAAGTTTAGGGGCAAAAAAATTTTTTTATTTTTTTTTTTTCAAATCATTTTTTAAATTTTGAGTTTAATTTTAAAAAAATTTAGTTAACTGATAAATACCTTTCAATATTACATGTTTTCATTGGTGGAAATATTATGGACTTGTTTCAAATTTTCATAAAATTGTTAAAATTTTATTTATATTTTTTTTCAATTAAAAATCTTTTGCTTTCAGAAATTGTCAATAAAATTTTGAATCAAATAATTATATTTTTATGGTTTTAAGAATTTCAAAATACCCTTGAATTTGTATCAACGAAATGAGATTTATTTAAATCTTCAATCCATAATTTTTATTTTCCAAGAATTTTCTTCATGTCATATTGAAATTCATAAATTTCTTTTGAAAATTCAAAAAATTTCTGTATAAAATCATTTAAAATTCTGATTTTTTTTTTTTAATTTATGTATTTATAAGAAATTGAAAAAATAAATTTGGGAATGCAATTGAATAAATTCAAAAAATATTTAAAAAAATCATATAAAATCGTTCAAAATTTTTTCAAAGAAAAAATTTTTATATTAATCAATATGGAAAAAGAAAAATAATTTCCAGAAAGAATTAAATGGAAAACATGATTTTTAAAATAATATTTTAGGACCAAAAATTTTAAAATTTGAAAAAAGAAATTTTCCGAAATTTTTTAAAAAATTCTTATTCAGAATTAAAATAAAGGATATTAATGAAATTTTGATAGAAATAGGATTAAAACAAAAAAAATTGAAAATTTCAAATTTTTTCTTTATGGTTAAAAGTATAACAATCCTTTCTTTTATTTAAAACTTGTTTGAAAAAATATAATAAAAAAGTAATCAAGGAATCACTTTTTTATTTTTACAAAAATTGGGAAATTTAAATTTTTCAGAATTTTAAAAATGAAAATGAATAAATGTTAAAAGAGAATTCTTTAATGAAATTGGGATCCTAAAAAAAAATTTCAAAATAAAAAAAATGATAACCATTGAAAATTTTGAAAATTTGAAATATGAAAAAAATATGGAAAAAAAAAAAATAGAATAAAAAAATTAAATAAAAAATTATGTTTTTATTTTTTGAAAATTTTTTTTTTAATTTGCAACAAATATTTGCAATTGAAAAACATTTTTTTCTTTTATGTGCCATGTCCTTTCAGGACGTAGGCGATCATGGCTCTCCACCTCCCCTTCTATCCCTTGCAGCTCTCAACAAGTTTCCTTCCCTCTGCCACCTCCCCCAGACCACGTTCTGTCATCCACTTGCTTAAGCCCGCCAGGTATGTCATGCGTTGTTTTCCTTGTCTCTCTTTTCCCTCTATTCGACCTGTGAGTATCAGATTCTCCAGGCCCTCCTTTCCTCATTATGTGTCCCAGAAATTTCAGCTGCCTCTTCCTGATGTTAAGTATAATTTTTCCTCCTTGTTTGCATCCTCTCCAAAGACCTCATCGTTGCTCACACGCTCGGTCCATGATATCCTTAGCATCCTTCTGTAGAACCACATCTCCGTCGCCTCGAGTCTCTTCTTCATCTTTGAGGAAATCGTCCAACATTCGCTGCCGTAAAGAAGGACAGATGTCACGTAACAGCTCAGTATTTTTTTTTTTGTTACCAAAGAAATCCTCCTGTCGCAATACTCTGCCCAGCTTTTGGAATGTGTCTTTGGCCATCCCAATACGTCTACGGATCTCAGTGTCGCATTTACCGTCCTCTGTCAAAACACTTCCCAGATATTTTAACTTTCTGCGTCTGGTTTGATTCTAGTGTTCCCTGACCTGCAAATCGCATTTCGGGCTCATCCTTTTACTGATGACCATGCATTCTGTCTTCTTGTAGTTTATGCTTAGTCCTTTCTTCTCACTCTCCGTCGCTACCTTCTGTAGGAATTTTTGTAATTTCTTTTTTCCGTGTCTGCTATCAGTACTGTGTCATCTGCGTATCTTATGTTGTTAAGATTTGCTGCCAATGCAATAAATCCCGGTAGGGTTTCCAATTCTCTCAGAATTGCCTCGCTGTATAGGTTGAACAGGTCGGGTGAGAAGACGCATCCTTGCCTTACTATATTTTCTATTTTTGTATAGAAAAAACTGAACTCATAATCTATCAAATGCATGCTGCTTTTTGCTGCCAGTATAGGTTCTTGATTATTCTGATATCTTTTCCGAATATATCAAGGTTGCAAAAAAAAGCAGTTCCATCAGATTTTTGTGGCGTATTTTGTCGAAATCAAAAATCGTAATTGTATGAAATACAGTCAGAAATTTATTTCAAATTGCAATTAAAACTCTTTCTGATAACATTCTGAGAAAAATATCGCAGTTTTTGTTCCGGTTCTTTAACAAAAACATTGTTTTGTTATTCTGGCCTGATTAAAATTAAGATATATGAAAATACCTTCAAAAAAAAATGATTTTGTTAAAAAAAAAAAAAAAAAAAGAGAATTGTTATGAAAAAAAAAATTATCATTTTACTATAAAAAAAGAAAAAACGAAATGACATTAAAATAAATATAATTTAAATAAGATTTTTTTTTAAAAAAAATTTTATTTTTGAATTAAAAAAAATTTTTCTTAAAAAAAATTTAAAATGATTTTTTAAATTTAAAATTCAAAATTTTAATTTTAATTTTTTTATTTCAAAAACATTTTAATTTTTTAAATTAAAACAAAAAACCAAAAAAAACATGAATGAATCAATTGAAAATTTTTATTTAAAAATTTCATAATGAATTTCTTTTTTGGAATTTTTTTTGTTAAAAAAAAATGAAAAATAAAAATTTACATTTTTAAATTTTTTTTTTTTTTTAAAAAATAAGAAACATTATGTAAAAAATTTTATGATTTCAATATTTTTAATGATGAAAAAAAATTTAAGAGAAAAATAAAAAAACAAAAAAAAAAAAAAAAGATTCGATTAAATACAAATTGATAAATTAATCGTTCAAAGTTCAACATTTTTTATTGACGTAAATTTGAAATTTTTCATTTTAAAATTTTTTTTGATTTTTTTTATTAATTGAAAATTTTTTTTTTTTTATTTACAAAAATTAAAAATTTTGAAAATATTTTTAAACATGGTTTAAATGGATCATTCTTCACGCAGGCAAAAAATTTTTTAAATAATTGAAAAAAAAGCATTATTGTTCAATAAAATTTTGATATATTTTCTAACCATTACATATAATTCATAAAACATTAAATAAAATATTATATATATCTATTTAAAAAAAAAATTATAAGAGGAAAAACATAATTTATATGAAATTTAAAAATATTCAAAAATCAATAAAAAATTTTTTGGAAATTTTTTCAACCATAGATAAAAAATCTCTTATATATAAAAAAAAAAAAAATAATATATTAATTTCATATATTTAGGGAAAAAGTTTCAATAATGGAGAAATTTTTATCAAAAAATCAAAAAAAAAAATAAAAATATTTAAATTAAAAAATCCTTTTTAAAAAATTTTATAAAAAAAAAAAGAAAATGCAAAAATAACAATTTTAATTTAAAATCAAAGTTTTTTTAAAAAAATATGTTAAGAAACAAAAAAAAAAATGAAAAATGAAAATAAAAAAAATTTTTAAATATTATTATTATGTTATAAATTTTACTTTTGAAATTAATTGATTAATAATTTTTAGAAAAAAAATATAAAAAAAATTATAAAAAAAAATGAATAAAATAAACTTTATAAAAAAAAACATGAAATAAAAAAGATATATTAAAAATTTTAAATAAAAAGAAAAATTGTTCAAAAATTTTTTAAATTTGATTAAAAAAATATTTAAATATCATAGCTAGTTGATGAAAAAAATTTTAAAAAATTTTAAAATTTTTGGATTACACAAAAACTTATGAAAATTGAGGCATTTAAATTTAAAAAAATTTAATTTTAAAAAATATATTTAATAAAAAAATGTTTTTTGTTTTTTTTAAAAATTTCAATAAGGATTATTTGAATTTAAAAAAAAAAAACAAATAAATGAAATAATTAAAGATTTTTGTCATTTTTGTTATATTTGATAAATATAAAATTTTAAAATTATAAAAATTAAAAATTTTTATAAAATATAAATAAAAAATAATATCATATTTTTTAATATTGAAAAATATTGAGATTTTTTAAAAATTTTTATATTTTTCATATAAAAAAGTAAAGATTAGATTAATAAATAATTAAAAAAAAATTTAAAAATTCATTTAAAAAAAAAATTTAAATTATTATCAAATTCTAATAAATTTATTTTTTTTTATTTTTTTTGAATTAAAAAAAAAATAAAATTTAAAAAAAAAAATTTAATATTATGTAATTATAATTTTTTATAAAAAATTAAATAATATAAAGAAAAATATTAATAAATTTATATAATTTAATAAATTTAAAGATACTTATATATATTTTAAATATATTTATTGTTATAAATTATTTTTTTGAATTCAAAATTTTAAAATTTTATTTTCTTAATATTAAAAATATATATAAAATTTTTTATTATTTAAATGTAATAAACTTTTATCTTTTTTTAAAATTATGAAAAATTTCATTTCAAGAATTCTATTTATTAAATTGTTTAAAACAATTAAAAATATTTTTAATATTTATTTAAATTTTTAACAAAATCACAAATCAATTTAAAATTTTTAATAAAATTTTTTATATTTAAAAAATGGATGAAATATCAGATATATAAGATATATATATCAAAAAATTAATAAAAATAAATTAATGTTTTTTTTTATAATGAAAATCTTTTATAAAAAAATTATATATTTCAAAATTAAGTTAAAAAAAAATGAAAGTTATTTAAATTTTCCAAAAAATCTATTAATAAATATTTCTATCAAGTTAATATGAAATATATTTGCATTTTTATATATTTTTTATATATATATTATTTAAAATTTAAAAAATTCATTTGTTTTGATTTTAAATAAAAAAATGATAGCTTTGCATATATAACAATATTTTAATTTCATTTAAGGTTATTTAAAAAATTAAAAAAGTTGAAATAAAATTTTTGATAAAAAATGAATACTAATTAAAAAAAGCTTTTTTTTTTTATTTTTTACGAAAAATTTAGATATGAAAAAAAAAAAAAACAAAATTTTATAAATTTAATTTTTTATTATTTGTTTTTAAAATTTAATTAAATAAAAAATTTTTTTAAAATCAAAGGCATTTATAAAATTAAATATATATATTTATAACATTTTTATAAAATTTAAATAAATTTATTTTTTTGTTTAAAAATTTTTTTTCATTAAATTTTTATAAAAATAAATATTTTTAGAAAGATCTTAATTTTTTTTTTAAAATTTTTAATTTTCTTTTATTTGAAAATGAAATTTGTTCATATTTCTTTGAATGATTTTTTTAAAAAAAAATTTTTAAAATTGAAAAATGAAAAAATAAAAAAACATTTTTTATTATTCTTGGAATTTATATTTATATATATATTTATAAAATTATAAATATATAAAAAAAGAATAAATAAATTAATAATTTAAATTAAATATTAATTATATATATATTTATAATTTTATATATATATATAAATATAAATTAAATATATATATAATATTTATAAAATAAATTGAATTTATTGTGTAAAAATTTTCCAAAACATTTTCATTAAAATAAATTATTAAAAAAAAAAAATTTTTATATGAAAAAAAAATTTAAAAACAAAATTTTTTGAATTATAATATATAAAACATTTTTAAATTGAAAATATCCAAAAATTTTTTTAAAAATGATTAAAAAAGTGTTAAAAATTTTAAAATAAATTTTTTTTTTAAATTTTTGTAAAAAAAATTAATTAAAAAAATGAAATAACTTTTATAATTTCAATTTCTCACAATTTAATTTTTTTTATTATAATGTTTAATTGATTTTAAACATATTTTCTTTGACATTTTAGAAATTTTTTTTAAAAAAAAATTTTTCAAATAAAATGATTTAATTTCTGATTATAAAATCATTAAAAATATATTTCAAATTTAAAAAATTGTAAATAAATTTAAAAAATTATTTTAAAAAAATTTTTTTGATAGATTTTATTTTTTATAAAAAAAATTGAAAAATAAATCTTTTTAAAATTTAAAAACATTTACAAATTTGCAATATTTTTTTCATAGTGAAAAAAAAACAAAAATTGACATTTATGGGGGTTTATAATTATTTTTGAATTAATCAATTTTTATAAAAATAAATTTTAAATAAATAAATGTAAAATAAATTATATAAAAAAAAATCATTTCAATAGTGGAACCATTTTATATTTAATTTTGTTTTTTAAAAAATATCAAATAAATTTTTAAATATTTTTCAGATTTTTTTTTAAATTAATTTATAATTTTAAAAATATTTCAATCAATCAAAATAATTTTTATAAATATAAAAAAAACAAATATTATTTATTAAAAACAAAGTTTTAAAAATAAAATTATTTTAAATTCAAGATATTTATATTTCCTTTTTAAAATTATTTAAAAAAATAATTTTTTTATTTTTTTTTAAATTATTTTAAAAAAATGACCATATATTTTATTATGATTAAAAAAAAAAAATAATCGGTTTTTTGAAACAAAAATATAAATTAAATTTATATTCATAAAATATTTATAAATTAAATATCTTTTGTATTTTCAGAATAATATCAATTAAATGGATAAAATTAAATATGTAAAATGCAATATATCTTTTATAAATATAAATAAATTTCATTTATTTATATAAGATTTATCAGTTTAAAAAAAGATTTTTGTAAAAAAAAAAAAAAAACAAGAAAATTTTTTAAAATAATAGAAAAAAAAACCATAATTTGAATTCATTTCAAATATAAAATATATTCAAAAATAAATAAATTTAAAATAAAAAAAATTTTTTTTTATATTTTTAAAATAATATAATTTTAATTTATATATATAAAAAATTTGTATATATATATTCTATATATATTCAAATATAAAATATATATTCTTTGGAAATATATCAATGTTTGATATGTAATTATATATTTTTTTAAAAAATATTTATTTTCATTATTTAATGTATTTAGATTTTTTAATTAGTTAAGATATATATAAAAAATAAGAATTATATCAATTTCTAAAACATTTTTTTTGAAAATATATTAGGAAAATATAAAATTAATACATTATTTACATGAAAAAAATGTTTGTTTTTAAATTTAGATTAAATTTTATTAAGTTCATTTATTTTCATTATTTTGTTATTTAGATAATTGATTTGTTAAAATATTTAAAAAAAATTTAAAATCAAAAATATTTTAAAAAAAAACTTTTTGTTGAAATCATTCAATAAAAATTTTAACAAAAAAGGCATAAAAATAATTTATATATATATTTACATATAATAATTATCTTTCAATTTTTTGTGGATTAATATTTTCCCTATAAATTTATTCTCTTTATAATGAAGAAAAAAAATGGAATATAAATTAAATAAAAAATAAAGACAAACTTATTTTATCATATCATATTAAAATGTTTGTATCCATCATAAATTTTAAAAAATTCAAATTGAAAATATTTTTTAAAATAAAAAAAATATGTTTTTATATATAAATTATTTATTTAATAAACAGGCAAAATTTTTTTTTTTGGAATATCTTATTAATTCAATCCATGAATAAAATTTTAATTTATTTAAAATGAACAAAAAAAGATTTTTTTAGATTTATTCATATATTTTATACCATTAAAAAAAAAAAAATTATTTTTCAAATCAAACCCATTTATATCATTTTTATATATATAAATACATATATTATATATATATATATTTTATAAAAATATTATATAAATATAAATATATATATATATATATATATATATATATGTAAATAAAAAAAAGAACAGTAATATATATAATATGTATTTATATTATATATATTTTTTATATATAAAATATATATATATTATTTATAAGCATATAAATATTATAAATTAACTGATTTAAAAATATGTTTTTTTCGCTACACAATAATAACCATGTTTCAAAAAATGAAGCTAAAAACTTTAAATTTAATTTTATAATTAAATTAAAAGCATTAGTTCTGTTTCATCTTCAAGCGAATTTTGGAATAACTTATTTTTAAATTTACTGAGTTTTAAAACATATAAATTCATATATTTTACTGTTTCCAAGGATACAGAGAAATCCAATCATTCAGACAGGGGTGGTAGCGTGTTCATTTTTATTAACTATTGTTGTATCAATTATGAGTTACGTTCGAAAAAAGAGGTTAAGTTTTAGGGAGGGTAGGGATGTATTTTTTTCAACGAATTCTGACATCCGTTAAATGCATCGTCGTTTTTTTTTTTTTTTTTTTAACGGCAAAAGTTTTTTTGGCATTTTTTTTTTAATTTGTATATTTAAAGATTTTTTTGGGGGATTTTTAGGTTAGAATACGTTTTATTTTAACTACAATTTTAAAATATTTTTACTTTTAATTTTAATAGACTATATTTTTTTTAAAAACAAGTAAATGTAATAGAATTATTTAAATTATTTAAAATTATTTTTTCATATCAAATATAAGTATGTATATTACCAGCTCATTTTTTTTTTTTTTTTTTTTTTTTAAATATTATTTAAGGAAAATTTTTGACAATGACGGCAAAAAATAGCTATTTCATTTCTCTGATTCAGTAAATTTTTTTTTTTTATAAACTTAGTAATATATAGTTTCTCATGTATGCACAAAGGACATGGGTCATTTAATGACCTACATATTCTTTTTTTCTTATTAATTTCCATTTTACTGTAGGTGTTTTATTGGTTTCTTTTTAAGTGCCAGAAATATTTTGAAAGGGATGTTTGATTTCTGTATTTATTTATCCTAAATGAAAGTTTGATGTTGATTGAACCTTTTTTTGAACTCATGGCTTGTGCAAAACTATATAGATTTTTATGTTTTCAGGATTCTCAATAGATGAGATATTGCATTGGTATACTAATGATTCCGTGCGACATTTATTTTGTAGAGGACAGTTATGAGGGTTTCTACAGTTACATAATTTTTGTTTATCTTCATCTTTTTTATTTTTTTTTTTTATATTGTCTAAATTTTTTTTGGTTTTGGTCTAAGTGTTTATTTAAGATATTAGCATTATGTTTCTTAATAATTTTTTCTAAGTTTTCAGTACAGCTGTAACTTAATTTTAGTGTATTTTTTATTGAAAATAGTACTTAGTTTACTTTCTCTAGAAAATGCTTGACTATTAATGCAAGGAATTTTTGTCCTAATTTGTTCTTTTTACCATTTGGTTGTATGGGGGTGTATACCAAATTATTTTTTTTTTCTGTTTTTTTATATGCTTTTCATTTTTCATTTTTTTTTTTATATAAGTTAGTTTTGTTTTTTTGTAGCCACTATCTTTTAGAGCTTTATTATAGAAATTAATATGTTCATAGAAAATCTTCTCATTTGCTGAATTTGTGTTTATTCTTTTTTCGATAGATAAAGGTATATGTTTAATTATAGATGGAGGGATGATTTGATTTAGGTGTATATATAAAGGATTGGTATTGTTTTTTTTTATAAGGTATGTATACATTTTCATTAAATCTAATGTTATATCAAGGAAGTTAACTTTTTTTTAATTTAGTGCTAACCGTAATTTTTAAGTTCATGCTTTTAAATTCTTTATATAATATCTTTCTAATTTTATCGATTTTAAAGTTAGTAGAGTTTTTATAACCATAAGTCCATCGTTTCTGTATAAACCAATGTCAGTTATATTAATTTCACGGTAAAAAGATTGTATAATATAAAAAAGACCTATGAGATCAGAAGACTCAGCTGAGTCTAGTGATCCCATTGTAATGTCAAAGTGGTCATATGAAATTTTTTTTATCCATTGCTATGACCCTTTATGTATCAGTACAAATTTTTTCGCATTTATAATAATGTTTGTTTTTCTTTTTCTTTAATATCTTTGTACTGGCTTAGCAAAGTTCAATAAATTCATGAACAGTATTTTAGATATTGATTGATAATAATTTTCAATATCAAACTGCATTAGTGTACAGTTCGTTTTTTCTTTTATATAAGCAAACCTGTTTGTCACGTAGAAATATTAATCCAACTTTTTTGGGTATAAGTAGCAACATTCTTTAATTTTTGATTTTATTTTCAATGTTTTTTTTAATTAATTTTTCCGATAATCAGGTCTTTTGGGTTTTTATTTTTGTTATTGGATTGCCTTCGAAATCTGTTTTGTCATAATTTTAAGGTTATATAAAAATTTTTCATTTTTTGACCTGAATTTTTTCACTTTGATTTTTTTTAATTATGTCATTTTTTTAAAAGAAAGTATTAATATTTTCCACCATGTTGAAAAAAATATTATTTATTTTTTTATAGTTCTTAATAAAATCCTTATTTATTATTCGTTGAGTTTTTTTTCGTTTTTTTATAGATTTTTCTTTTTTGTTGAGATTTCATAAAATTTTTATCCATTGTTGTTTAAATGTCTTTTACTATTTTATCCAAAATTTTTGGTAAATAGCATTTTTTTTCATGAAAAATTTGTGTTATTTATTATTTCTTTTTCATTTTTCAAAACCAGTCAAACTATGAATAAATGATTTTTTTTAAAAAAATAAAAAAAAAATAAAAAAGTTTTTATAAAAATATCAGTATTTTTTTCTTCAATATATATATATATATATATATATATATATATATATATATATATATATATATATATATATGATATATATATATTTATATTATAAAAATATGTATATATTTAAAAAAAAATTTGAAACCATGAAAATTTAATTTTAATGTGTTTTTTAGTAAAAAATATATTATGCTTTATTTTCATATAATTGAAATATAATCAGAGTAAGATGTCTTCATATTGATAGAAAAATTTTGATTGAAATTTTCAAAAAAAAAAAAAAAAAAATTCATTTTAGAATTTTTTAATGAATTTTTTAATTGTTTTTTTGATTACAAAAATGGAAAAAATTTTTTGTGTGTATTACCCAAATTAAATGATTCCATAAGGAATAAATTTGTTTGAAAAATAAATTATTTAATAATAATAGGTTTATTGGAAAATGAAAATTTAAATATGTTATAAAAATGAACTTTACAAAATATTGGGGAGTTTCAATATTTATATAGTTTGGGAAATTTTATTTGTTGAATTTAGTCTTTTTATGTTATAATTTTCTTAAAAATAATATATATATATATTATATATATATATATATATATATATATATATAATATATTACAAAAATGAATGTCGTATTGATTTTTTATATAAATTATATTGTTAAAGCTAGTTTTTTAAATTATTTTTTTTTCTTTAAAAAAATATTTAAAATTTTTTTTTTTTTAAGTTGATACATTAAATTATAGACATTTTGAAAACCAATATTTTTTTGTCTAGAAAAAATAGATTTAAAATAACCTTGGAAACATGAATTTTGTTTTAGCTGTGAATTTTCCCCATTACTTTTAAATCATATTATATATAAAATTTATTTGAGGAAAAATGAATAATGTCTTTAATTTAATATATATATATTTTTAAAACAAATATCTTTTTTCATCCATTTTTGAAACATGGTTAGAATTGTTTATTTAAATGCAAAAAAATATTATTATTTTAAAAAATTAATTTATAATATTAATGCTGTGTAAATTTAGAACATGTCAATTTGTAAAAAAAAATGAATAAAGAATAAATTATAAGAATATTTATTTGTTTTATTAAATATATATATATATATATATATATATATAACACAATATAATATATATATTCTCGTTATTTTTTTCTTCTCTCTCAAATATATATATATATATATATATATATATATATAAAAATAGTGTGTGTGTGTGTCTTTAATGATTTCTTGTTTTTATAATAAAATTTTGATTTATGTTAAATAAAAAAAGAAATAAAATGGTGGTTAAAAATGTAAATTTAAATTAGTCTTTATATATATATATATATATATAAATATATATAAGTGATAATAGGAAAACATTAGAATAATATATGAAAGAAAACAAGAAGGATTTTTTTAACACAAATTCTTTATTTTTGTTTCCAAATGATAAAAATTTATAAACAAAATCTGTATATTATTTGTTCTAAAATTTTCAAAGACTACTCTTTTTGATATTGAAAAAAAAGTGTCATTTTGTATAAATTGTATTTAAAAATATATATATATATATATATCATATATATATATATATATATATTTATATATATATATATATATAAGAAAAAGTATTTGAAAGATATCCCTGAATATTTATAGGTTTTTAAGTGCTCAATATCATGAATAAATTATGGATGAACACTTCAAATATACACAAATCATTTTAATATCCAATCATATATATATATATATATATATATATTTTGAATGTACTAGGTAATAAAAATGGGTAGAAATTTTAAGGAGGATGATATCCGGAGAGCTCAATGTAAATTCAGAGCAAATATTTTTAAATAAAAACAGATGGTTTAAGGTTCCATGTAATAAATTATTTCACCACATTTTTTTAAAATTCTGGATCATCAGACTTGTTTTTATCAAAGGTTGAAATGAAAATGAAAAGAAAAAAACAAATTTTTCATGATTTTTTTAATATTAAACATTTATAAATTAACTAATGAGGAAGTTTAGGGTGAGAAGACATGAGGAGTTGATTACCAAAAAATCATTCTTTATCCCTAACCCCACTTATATAATTTATTTTAATATTTTAACAAACATTGACTTGACTTATGTTATCTTTAGTGTTATATTATTAAATTTAATAATCATTATGGATGAAAAAAATTATTTAAATTGGAATAACCTTTGATAATTTTAGGTAAAAATAAAACAGTCACGAGTTTAATTTATGAACAAAACTCAAACGAATAGATGTCAACTTAATAATCAACAAGAAAAAGCTTAGGAAAATAAAAAAGATTACTCGATGTAAAATGAATTATTCTTTCAATGTACTATGAATTTTTTCCAGTCGACTATTTCATAGAAAATACCCAAAACTCCAACAAACATCAAATTAAATTCTTCGTAGATTTTTTTAGACATTTAGATTTAAAAAAATTTTACCCTCCAAATATTTTTTTAAAGTAATGCGAATTAACAGAGTCTAAGAATTTAAATGAAACCAATTCTCATTTGAGTCTAAAAATATTGGATATAAATTTTAAACTGATAATTTAGTTAAAAAAATGAAATATATTACCCTTTAATAATTAAAATGTTGATAATAAAGGAGATTTAAATTGGAATAACCTCTGATAATTATGTAGGTACCTAAAAACAGTCACGAGTTTAATTTATTAACAAACATAAACGAATAGATGTCAACTTAATAAACAAAAGAAAAAAAAGTTTAGGAAAATAAAAAAGATTACTAGATGTAGAATTAAATTATTCTTTCAATGTACTTTTAAATTTTCCAAATTTCAAATTAAATTCTTCCAAACATTTTGTAGACATCTAGATTTATATCAAAATTTAATTATAAAAATATACTTATATTTAAAGTAATGCGAAATAACAGCGTCCCAAAAATTAATGAAACATTCTTTCATCAGGATTGTTTTATTGTATCTTCTTATTTTATGTTAATTTTTATATCTAAATATACTTACCCATCCATATCTAAAGATAACATAAGTCAAGTTGACCCGTTTGTCTAGCCCACCAAGTGGGGTTAGGATAAAGAATGGAAATGGTACATCTAATTTCACTCATGATTCCCCACTCAGTTCCTAACTTCGTCTTCTCTCCCCCTCACTTCCTCACTTAGTTAATTTACATATATTTTATGACGGCCCTTCAAAAAACTTGTAAAAATTTTTTTTCATTTTTCATTTCAACCTTTGGAAGTAAAGTCTGATGATCCAGAGCCCTTTAAAAGGGTGTGGTGAAATAATTTATTACATGGAACCTTAAAGTGGTCTGTTTTTTATTCAAACATATATATATGTATTTATATATATATATATATATATGAATAATTGATGGATTTTATTTTAATCTGATATATTTTTATTGCCTCAAACTTTATTTTTAGTAAATACCCGTATTTCGAGTAGGTACTTTATTTTAAACACCGGCCTGCACACACAAGAAAATTTATTATTTTCGGCAGACAAAATAAATAAATGATAGGGCAAAGAACAACTGGGAAACGTATTTATATATGACATGCTTCCCTTTCATTAAAGCTTCATCAGAGAATGAGATATGGAATAAAAGTAATTCTGGTATTTCTTTGTTGTTTGATTTTCTTTGATTAAGCAGAATTCACTTGTCAAGCAGTGTTTGTGTGTAGAATTTATGTGTGTAAGTCTACCATAATTCTTGTTTGGCTATGCGGGATTCGGATAATAATTTATATATGTATGTATGCTTGTGTGTGTCTAGTAGACAATATTTTTGCTCGAAGATTGTCTGCATTCTGTCGAATTCCGATACATGTTTGATCTCAGTTCATATACGCGCTGCCCATATTTGAGAATGGATCAATATTTATTTTTATTATAAATAAATAATAAAACAGCACAACAGAAAATGTATCAACAAACCACCCGAAGAAATTAAACCCACGTCTTACTGCAGAATAAAGGATGATTGTTCCTTAAACAGTAACTGCTTACAAAACAACGTAATATACCGAGCCACGGTAAAATCACCAAATAATGATGAAAAAATGAACATAGACGTAGCTGAAAATAAATAAATAAATAAGAAAAAAATTAATCCAAATAAATAAACAAATTAACAAACCGCTCCACTAAAATAACCGTTAGAATAAATTAAAAAAATGAATAAGCAAAAACATGTAAAAATAATCAATCCAAATAAATAAAATAATAAACAAATTAAAAAACTGAAAGAAAAAATAGTTTTAGTTACCTTACCAGACCAAAACAAATTATTAAAAAAATGATCTGAATTAATCTCAAAAATTCTTACTACGTTACTAAAACATCGAAAACTGAAAACAATAAATAAATAAATAAAATAAAAATAAAAATAAAAACAATTAAAATAAATTAAACCAAATAAATAAGTAAATAAACTACTCCGGTCAAAATAACCGTCAGAATGGACTACCTACAACGCATCTCTGACCGATATATATAAATTGTCGAGAAAAAACCAATACACGTGGCCTGATGATTGCGTCTAGCATGAAACAGCCCGTCGCTTCTGAGTGTTGACGTCAATGTTCACTGATATATATATATTGCATTTTAAGTCCTACACCGTTTCGATGTACATTTAATATTACAGTATCAGTTGGTAAGTACAAGTATTGGCAGCCAACGGCGTTGAGGTAAAATATTAGACGACCAGACATTCCAAGTTCGCATATCATATGTGGAAATATATTTTGAATCATTTTTTATCTTTTTTTGTAGTGGGAGAGAGGTGACGTCGAATATGTCATCAAATACAGGAACTAATTTTTATCACAACTCTTTTTTATAAATAATTTCCGGTAAACCAGTCAGAAACATTTCTTATCTTGTAAACAGAGATGTTTTTGTAGATACCGGAAATACTTTATAAAGTTTACAAGTTTAAGAATATATTATATATATATATATATATATATATATATATATATATATATATATATATATATATATATACGTAGCGTACACTTACTGATAGATAATAGATAATTTTCAACGACCTTAATATTTCTTCTAAAAATAGAGTCAGAATACATTGTTTAAAACCGAATTTTCGCTGGATACTTATCACCACCACAAATCCGACCACCAATAATCCGGTGTCATATTTCCACGCGACTCATTTCAAATTTCCTTGGTCGCCTTGATAGACCTATCATCATTTGCTTTGAAACAATAGGAACGCATTTCGATTTGTCTTTTGCACAGTTTGATTATAATCTGCTGATGTTTCGCCGCTGACGTGCTTATCTGGGTGTTAAGTGCAAACAGTTGAATTTCATTTAATTTAAATTAATTTTAGTTATTTTTTTCCGTCATTAACTAAAATTTTACTGATTTACGGGGAATATTAATGGCAGGATTAGGTGGATACATGTTGGCTTATGTTTATTCTAACACAATCATCACTAATTTGTTAAAATGAATTATCCGGCACCTAACATGTCTCAATGATGCCATTTTTTAATCCTCAGATACTCAATGGATTTATTTTTAATCCGATATTTTTATTACTTCACACGTTATTATAGTGGGAACTCCTACATTAAATAGACGCCCCATTTTTTCTTTTTACTTTAAACAGAGGGTATTACGTCTGTTGGCTTGAATATTTGAGAAATCACAATAAAAAAACTGTACCCCGCCCGGGATCGAACCTGAGTTCCCCTTTGTAGAAGAACCAATGCGCTATACCATTCGGCTATGAAAAGCGGTACATTTCGGAAAAAAATGATAAGAGTATTAAAATATCCACTATAATAACGTTTAAAATAATAAAAAATGTCGGATTAAAAATAAATCCATTGATTCTCTAGAGATTGCTTTCTTTACGTTTCGACTCCAAAACGGAGCAGATATGGGCTTCCGAGAAAAATATCTCTGTGAAGATGTGTGCTTTCCTTAAAAAGGGGAAAATAAAGCCTTAAATTAAACTTCAATTCATTTAAATATTTTATCTCCAATAATATTCTACCCCAACAATAATATATCTTGCATGAACCAGAAAATTAAAAAAAACAAAAACCGGTGTCAAACCAAAATATAAATAAAAATAAATATATTTCCAGCAGTTGAAAATTCCTTCGGTATGAAACTTCGGTATTGAGTTGTGCAATAAATCTAAGATATTATGTATATTTCAAAAATTATAATATATGTTATAACATTACTAGAAAGATAGCCATTTTGTTTCAAAACTTCTGGTGTCTTGTCAAGTGATGTTGATTTTAATTTTTTTAAAGACTCTTGAAAAACTTTCTATTTTACTTGCAACACCACCCACTTGATAAGACACCAGAAGTGTTGAAACAAAATGGCTATTTTTGTAGCGATGTTATAACATATTTATGTTATAGCTTTTAACATAAATATTATTCGCGATTACTCTGTATTGAGCGCTTTTTTAAAATAGTGTTTTTGGCTACTGGAATTTTATTCCATCTATACCAACCTTGTATTCGATATATATATATATATATATATATATATATATATATATATATATATATATATATATTATTATTATTATTATTATTACTGATATATATATATATTAATTAACTTTTAAATATCAATTTGTTTCTCGACATTGATGCTTAATAGTAAATTTATCACACACATACATACATACATACACACACACACACACACACACACACATATATATAATTTTCCCCTCCCCCTCGCTGATACTAATCACTTAGATTCCATTCTTTCTCTACATGTTAATTCTTTTATATCGTTTTTTTATGGGAAACTTTCCAATAATGGAAGTGGAAGGCATGCTTCAATAACTGCATTTCTAAATAAAATATTTCAGTCGCATCGTGATTCACCACCTGATGAAACGTTAAAAACGTTTTCGGTTTTTTAACGTTGAAACGAGATGTACAGTTTTGTAGTGGGTATGTGCATGTTCTAATGTAACACTGTATAATAAATAAATATTTACAGCTCTACTTTTGTATTGAGCTCTGTTTTAAATTAATGTTTTGAACGCTGAAATCTTACTCTTCGTTCTTTTATATATATATATATATATATATATATATATATATATATAAGGAAAAGACAAAAAATAAATAATTATCCCATATATTTGCAGATTTGATGCGGAAACGAACTGGCCATTGAAGCAAGGGAAAGAGCGTGACTTCTACTAGAACTTGATGAATTGTGCCTATAGCAAATTATATACCATTTCCCTGCCGGGAAGAAATTAGTAACTGCCCTTCGTGGTTACCACAGTTTTTACAAGTACATGAATATGCATGCTGTGTAGCTATGCCCCGAAAATTCGAACGTCCAGTTTTGATACTCAATCAGTATAGTTACTATTTCAGCCATTTCAGAAGGAAGACGATGTGTGGGAAGACGATGTAAGAGGGAAGGGTTTTTATGTGTCCTGTTCGATTATTCTCAGCTCGCCTTCTGCTAACCCCAGCCCCGATCCGGCCACCTTGGCTCACCGTTAGTCACGAATCAGTGCCAACCCCTCGCAATATGATTTATTGGCTATTACTTTAATGCAATGCTCATATTAGGCGCAAGAGGCCAGTCACGTTAAAGCGATGCCGAGGGAAACCATCAGGAGTAGAAAGCGACGGGGCAGGACAGAAAATGAAATGAACGAGGTCTAGAAATCGATTCTCTCCTCCTTTTTCTACGGGGGGATCGCAGATTTCATGATTCTTGCATATTCCGGTAACAGGAGTAGTGCTTTCACACTTGGCTTACGGCTTGTTGAATGCTTACTCCCAGGATAACCCAACAGTGCTCGGGGTTTTATTCAAAACTCTGAACATGGTATTTTTAAAATGACGCTATTTTCCTGATAATTAATGGGTTTTGATTGCTTTGGCACAAGGCCAAAAAATAGAGGATCTCGCTACAGTAGTAATGGTCTGCGAGACAAACTTGATAACCCCTGATCTATGATTATAATTGCTAAATTCTAATTGCAATTTAATAATTGTATTACGACAAAAGCGTAAATTTTAATGTCCTCTCTCTCCGCCTCTCTCCCTCTCTATACATACAGACATATATACACACACACACACACACACACATATATATATATATATATATATATATAAAATTTTAGATAGAGTATATCTGTAAAAGAATAATATGAATAAAGACATAAAGAAAACTTATCTCAGCTGACGCGTTTCGTCCTTTAAGGGATTTTTTCAAGGCAAAATAAGTTTACCTTTTGTTTTTATTCATGCACACATACACACGCACACACACACACACACACACACACACACATATATGCATGAATAAAGAATAAAACTTTAAACAAATATATAAACTAAGTAAATAATAAACAAATTAACAAATCACATACGCACAGATATACACAAGAAAACGTAGTAACAACAACCAACAATAACATAATCAAGAATAAATTAAAAAAAAACAAACAAAAAAAACAGCACTATAAATAGCCAAAAACTGCATTCGGAGCCACAGTTATCTCCACTCAATAGCCCCTAGAATAATTCGAGACAACCGAAATAATATAATAAACTACCCACAATGCATCACTGATCTGTATATATAGTCGAGCAATAACACAACGATTGCGCATCACATGAAACAGCCTGTCACCTCTGGGCGTTGACTTCTATGTCCACTTTTATATTTACATACATATTAAAAATAATTAAAAACAAAAAACTGGTTCATATTTTACATAATGTCTTTTCAAATGCCTTATTTGAAGAAAAATATTTACTAATTGAGGTTTTAATCCTTAATAAATTACTTTTATTCGGTTATAAATAAAAAGGTTATGTTTTTCTGGTGCTGAGTTGTCTCGGTCCTGAGTTGTCCAGGCGCTCAGTCGGCGGCGTTGAGTTGTCCTGCACCCACAAAGGGTCATATTTGCTCGATGAATTTTTTCAGTTTATTTTTTCCAAGTGACTCTCAAACAAAAATAGAAACTACAGCCTCGTTTCCATTCTCTGATATGGCGACAACCATCGTTCCAAAAATGTTTTCCTGTTTACTTTTCAAACAGACATTGTTATTTGAGGGCGATTTTCAGAAAACGAGTCTCGCAGATCATTACGACTATAATGCCTTTCATTCTTTCTGAATACCGTACGATATAGGCCTAAGCACTGTATGTGTGGAACCTTGTGTCAGACTAACCGAAGCTTAATAAATACCGAGACGTGCGTCGTTTTGTCAAGAACGCTTTACATTATTCCTTCTCTCTCCAACTAAATCGCATCAACCAACTCAAATCTGTGAGCGAATCATTTCTGGTTGGCGCCATTCGAGTCCAACTGACAAGAACGATGCGGCAACTAATTTCTATGGCGGCGTCATTTTCTGCCCAGCTATGCCTTGCGGCTGCTTTCCTACTTCAAATTCCTTCGCTGCCTTCAACTCTATTGCCATTATTGATTTTTCGCGATGCCGCAAGTGCTTTTCGCTTGCTGCTTGCTGCTGACTCGATTGGATGATTGAGAATCAACCTTTCTTGGCTTCAACGGAAGAATGGGCGAGTAATCGCCCTCCTACCTTCGATTCTAACGACCACTTCGCAAATAACTGCACATCCGGTTGTGTTGTGATGCTGTAAAAATAGCAAATGGCGTATAAGCTTTCGACGGTTTTTACAAAGAAATTCAATAATTGGACGAAATAAATCGTGAAATATATTAAATGTTTTATTACGTCAAAAATTTTAAACCAATTAATTGGAAGTAACACTATAGAAAATGTCATTTCTGTGTCTTCATTCATTTATTTTGTCATCTTGGCTCGACAAGAAAAAATAATCTCAAACCCAAATGACAAAATTTGAGGTAAAAAAAAAACTAAAAATAATTTTTTTAAATAATTTTATTTTTTGTTTTAACTCCAGAAGATAAGAATTTAAATCTGTGTGCAGAAATGCGATATTTTGTTTAAAATGTCATTTATGAAAAGTAGATTTTATTTCTTTACTAATTTTCAATTTTAGTCCTCTGAACGCCTTTTTATGAGTTCGGAGACATTTTATCGTCGAAAAAGCTCGGGTGAATTTGGAGGCACTCGGCTAATCTCGATGTACAATAATATCGATAAATCCTGATGTATATAGGCGTCATGTCAAACGAAAATATTAATAAACAGTTTTTGTGTTCACTGACCACCAAAGAAACTGAAATGAAATTCACAGATTTATTTGCCCATCCTTGACACAATTTGAACGCATTTAATTGGTTAAACTAAAAGCCCAGATCAAATAACATCTGTTTTTTTTTTTTTTTTTTTTTGTTTTTTTGCAACATGGTACACTAATTGCATATTTTATTAATGATACTATTTGGTGAAATAATAATTTCCATCACATTCTTCTTCAGATAAAAAAAATAAGGCTCCTGGAAAAGGCATGGGTTTACTTCTTTTTTACAATAATGTTCTACAATAATTAATAATAGTTACTTCAGGCCATATTACGCGATTCTATCTGACCAAGTTTTATCTCTCACATAAGACTTGGAGAGAAGTTAAGCATTGCCAAGTAGCGAGTCCCTATACTTAAATTTTTAAAAATCTTTAACAAAATAAGTAATGACGAAAAAATCGTTTCCATTTTTTAAAATAACTTTCTAAAACATTTATCTGATAAATAATTTTTAATAAACTGTTTCAATTTTTTTAAAATTTTAAGATTTCCGAGAGTTCTAAACAAATGAGAAAATATTCAACACGTTATCAAATATTAGACTGTCACACATAAAATGACACGTTTTTTGGTTGGTTGTTGATCCGGTCGTCTAACGATGTAACCTCCTTATTATATAAAAAATATCTTGACTTATTCCTGACTCTTTTTCTTTCCAGATAATTTTTCTTTCAATATATTGTTACTCAAAAGCCCAATGAAAATCATTACAATGAAACAATGTCGAGTAATCTTACTGTATGAGTGCAAACTGAGAAAAAGAACCATTTTTGCATCGAATCATTGCATGCGATACGAAATGATTACTCTTTGACAACAGTAAGAGAGTAAGCCAGTGGTTAGATGAAAGTGAATTATCAAAACAATACCCAAAACCTCCATTGCACACTAAAAAGTTAATGGTTACTGTATGGTGGTCTTTCAAAGGGGTTATTTATTATTCATGCTTGCCTTAAGGGAAAAAATAACAGCAACCTCGTATTGTGGAGAAATTGAGTGTATGCACGAAAAATTTGAAAAGAAACATCTCAGACTTGTGAATAGGGATTTCCAATTTTGCTGCACGACAACGCACGGTCGCACGCTTCTCAATCAACTGTCCAAAAGCTGCATATCCTGAATTATAAAATTTTATCTTACCTTCCATTTTCATTTGATATCTTTCCTATTGATTATCACTTAAGAATTTTCATCCTCCATATTCACCTGATATATATCATTTCATCCTACTGATTATCGAACTTATTTAAGCATTTTTGATAAAAGTTTAATTTTTCATAAACGCAATAAAAACATTCTTCATGCAATAAGAAATTGAAGATTTTAATAGAAGTTTCAGCATAACATTTGAACTGTTTATCGAAGTGTTATAGTAAACAAGATAAAAGAAAGGATGAAAAAACATTTTGGAACAGTTTTTTTAAAGATGGTTAAGGATCAAGAATTTGATTAAATGACAGATTTTGTGCTAAGTACAAGAACAGTCATTCATCAACATGGTGCCTATTTCTCGTTTCAAATAAATAAATTAGGAAGTTATTTTTTAACATTTCCGCAAACTAAAAGAATTTGTAAATAAATGGCGACAAATTTCTTTAAAGCGCTCAATTCTCTTTATATGAAACACTCTGATGTATATACCTGTTCATTAAATAAAAAGAAAAAATATTGGATACAGGGTACGTATGTAGAGGACCAATCAATGGTTGTGGCAGTTGGGTATTTCACGACAGCGCTAACTGCATACGTAAAAGAAGAAAAACTTTTACATAAAAACACTTGCAATATCTACCTATATTTCTGAAATGAGGCATTATAATTATTCATATTGTTCGTTCTGTTGTCCTCATCTTCATTGTCGTGTTCACAACGTTTCGGCCGTTTTACGCTCCAGCCTTCTCCAGGTGAATGGAATTTCGAACTGAACCCTTAATTTAGGCCAAAGGGGGAGATCGTTCTAGTTCCACGTGCCATGCCTCTTCCGGGTGTCTCTTTTGGTTTGATAATAACGTGGATTTCCGCAGGTGCAGTTGGCTGGTGTTTGATATCAGGGTGAAAACAAAGTTCCCACTTTAATTTTCAAGATAAGCAAGTGTTTTTATTTACATTGTTCGGACTGTTGCCCTCATTTTTAGTATCATGTTCACGACGTATCATGCTTCTCCGTCATCCGGGACAGGCATGGAACTAGAACAGTCTACCCCGGCGGACTAAATCAATCACCTGAAGAAGGCCGGGGCGTACAACAACTGAAACGTTGTGAATATGGCATTGAAGATGAGGATAACAGTCTAAATAATATAAATAATGCAAGATGCACCCTAATTATAAACAAGATGAACAAGCAAGTAAAAGTATGATTCTCCAATACAGATCACTTAATCATCCGACAAAAAATTTATTTTATCGTCTACACTAAAAAGTTTAAAATATCTAATCTAATCATTACAAACAACACGAAACCTAAAAAAAAGAAAAAAAACATTATGCAAAAATAATTTTGTTCATGAATTCCCATCCCCACCCGCAAAGATTGCATCTCTAATATTAAAAATGTTCGAACTCAGTGCAATTCGTACAGATATCACCCAGCACATCACGAACAACTAAAATCCAACTATCAGATAAATATTCACGGATAACACCAAATTAATCTACAGCACTCAATACAAGGAAAGCCTCAAAACCTTAGAAGCTATTAGTATACAAAATAAACATCCCACGTTAAATAAGATATCATATATTTATGTACACACACACACACACATATATATATATATATATATATATATATATATATATATATATATATATATATATATAATCATTTATTCGAAAATTATGACATAAAAATGTTATAAAATTACTACAAAAATAGCCATTTTGCTTCAAGATTTCTGGTGTCTTCTCAAAGTGTTGAAACAAAATGCCTATTATATATATATATATGTGTGTTTGTGTTTGTGTGTACATATTAAATGGGCATTGATTATGGCCTGAGGATTGTGCTTAAGCATGAAACTGGGTGTTGACTTCAATGTCCACTTGTATATTTATATATACTCTATCCCTGATAATGAGCGCTTTAATCCATAAATATAGCATACCTTAAAACTATATATATATATATATATATATTTAAAAAATAATCATTTAGGTGCAGCCTCGGTCTCGATAACTGTTACAGATTACGTCACTGCAGACGGTTTCAGACTTTAAGCTTACCACGGAATACCAGAACAAAGAGAAAGGAATCTTCTCACAACACAAACACCACATTGGTTCTTAAAAATGACTGAGCCGGTTGAAAGTACATGCACAAACAATACCACAAACATGAACGTTTGACAGTTTATCCAATTTTGATCCCCTATTCGAAAATTGAAAAATACTGTAACAAAAAAAAAAAAATAATAAACAGACAGGACTTATCGGTTCAGCATTTTTTGTACACACACACGCATATATATATATATATATATATATATATATAGAAAAAGGTAATGAAGTAGACAGTGCCTCTTACTGCAATAACTCATTCATTCTGCAACCATGGCAAATATGGCTGAACTTGACAAGAAGCTCCAAATGAAGATAATTGATGCATACAAACAAGGTGATGAATATACACTTTCCAAACGTTTCTTTTCTCGTACTTCCCATTTGTGGAACTCTCTGTCGACTTCTTGCTTACCTGTCAAGTGACATTATTTACATTATTCGGACTATTGTCCTCATCTTTGTCGCCATATATAAATAATGTACATAATACCTCATCTCAGAAATATAGACAGATACTGTCAAGTGACCTTCAGAAATTGCCATATTCTCTCATCTTGATTCCTGTTCTTTTATTGTTCCTTCTTTCCAATAATTTTTTCTGTTATTTTTCACTTTTAGTAAGCCGTCGTCTTAGTAACTTTATCACATTGCTTGGGCAGAAATGATGTGTGTGTGTGTGTGTGTGTGTGTGTGTGTATGTGTGTGTGTGTGTGTGTGTGTGTGTGTGTGTGTGTGTGTGTGTGTGTGTGTGTTTCATTGAATATTATAAACAGATTGTGTCTATTTTTATACAGACCCTTATCAGTTATCTAATGATGTTAAGGGCGAAATTCATCAAGGAAAGCTCCGTAGATTTTTTTAACCCAAGTAATTTCGACCTTTCCAATATATTATTTATCCTTAATAATGACGAGTACAGACTTTTGACCTTGCTCCGTACATAGTCATTAGTTTTGTGCTCCCAGTAGGAGATGCGGAGGAATTTCCTCGATCATTTTTTTTCTCGAACGCCTGGATTCTTTTTCCTGTGTCAGCCAGGAGTGTCCAAGTCTCACAGTGGTAGAGGAGGTTTCATACTACCAGCGATTTTTAGAGCTTGAACTTGGTCTGGAAGCTGATGTTGCTTTTCCGTACCCTTTCAAGTCTAGCCATCGCCGCTATGGCTGTGGCCATCAGATTAACATTTCTGCGTTGCAGATGTCATCTTTTGACTGGGTTGCTCCCAAGTATTTGAAACTGGATGCTTCCTCCAGCTGCTCCAAAGAAGGTTAAGTTTGTTTTAGTTTTTTGGAATGCAAAAAGCATTGTGTTTATTAACTATTTTCAAAAGGGCCACACTATCAATAGAGAGTATTTTGCTGACTGGGTGAGGCAGTTACAAGACAAAACGCTGAGCAAAAGTAAGGGATGGGGTGGGTTATGGTTATATAAGGATAATTCTCAAGCACAAAATTTTTTGGTTTAAATGACAGCTGTGCTTAGCTGTGCCTTTGAACTGGTTCATCTCCCTTCCTGTTCTCCTGATTTGACTATCATCTGTTCTCCAACATGATAGAAAAAAAACATTTGACTGGAAACGTTAGCAGAATCACTGGTGACGTCATATCTGCTGTTGATGACTTTTTTAACCGACAGTTTGAACAGTCAGATGTCTGGAAAGAAACAACGCATTTATTAATAACAAGAATATATATGCAAGATAGCACGGCACTAGCATCACTCCTTCATAGTCAGCCTATGAACTTTTCAAGCGACCCTCGTATTCTGAACATTTAGTAAAAATTTAGCATAATTTAATCGATTAGTGCAGCTATCAGCAAAGAGATTTTGCTTTTGAATTCCGATATTAACGGTTGAATCGTGCACTAGTCGTGTGTGTGTGTGTGTGTGTGTGTGTGTGTGTGTGTGTGTGTGTGTGTGTGTGTGTGTTGACCTTTTTAAATGTTTATTAAATTGATTGTCATTCATAACTGGCAGGTGTCAGCTATATTTACTTGGAGAACTTCATTGAAAAGACAAGCTTACGAAAACGACGAAGACGAACGCCGAGACGCAGCATTTTCTTGGATGCCCGAGGGAGTTTTATAGATAGAATTAACTCGATACAACACGACCTAATTTAATACGAATTCAGATACATTTCGACCGAATATAGCATGTTACCGATGACATTGAATTAAGTGGTATTGGCAGGAGAGAGTGATTTTAAACCTAATGCTAAACCGACATTAAAAAGAAATAAAATGTCCACATGCGTTTGAGTGTGTCAGTGTATATAATGGAAAGGGATCTTAGTTGCGCTGACCCGTGCTAATATCACGTGTTCAATCCACGCTGATGCCTTGTTAGACCAAGCTAACTTCAGTAAATATCTGTATATATGTTTTTTCTTATCTTTACATCTATGAATATCTATTATTTTATATATTATTTTTATAATTAGTCATTACAATTTTACTTTTTTATACTTATTTATTTATATAAAGTTACCCACCTTGATGAGCGATCCTTTTAAGTTTAACGAATTTTTCTTAAATATTTTGGCATCTCCAATTTTTATTTTTATTTATATTTATTTCTTTTTTTATCCCCAATCTATAATTTCTTAACTTGAATCCAGATCTATACCTTAATATTATATTCTAATTATATAATTATTAAACATAGAATTAATATACTATATAATGTTACTTCCACGAGACCCAGACCATCATCATTATAAGTACCTAAAGATTGTACTGAACATGAAACTCTGAGTCGTACTTTCGATGTAATGTAATATGTATATTTATTAATGCATACATACGCACACATACATTCATGACTAGTGTACGATTCAACCGTTAATATCGGAAGACAAAAGCAAAATCTCTTTGCTGATAGCTGCACCAATCGATTAAATTATCCTAAATTTTTACTAAATGTATTAAAGAAAAACCAAAAACGTTAGCAAAATCACTGAACAGCTCACCAAAATAGCTACATACCCTTAAACAAGATAAAATCTCAAAAGGGCACCACAAGAAAATGACCTAAAGACAAAAGCCTACCTACTCAGTAAAGTACAGTGCTCAACGCCCTGATTGCCTCGACAGAGCAAAATTGCTTGAAGCAATAATTCCTATGAAAGGATGGCCCTATTCGTAACCTGAGTTTTACGCTTACGCGATTTTCAGAAGATCGCCTGAGCATGAAACTCGTGTTACGACTAGGGCCATCCTTATATATCGTATATAGATGTTCCACATTTTTAATTTTACCTATTGGTCCCTTTAAGAAACGTATATAAAAAAAATTTTAAATGTTTTAAAAAAATTGTTTCTAGTAACTTTATGTCTACTTCAAAAATCGGAACATCATACTCGGCTACATACATAATACATTTGTCGCTGACATGTTTCCTATGATCGTTTGATGACATGTCTAAGCGTCGGTTTTTCTTGACATAAATAAATAACCTACATACCTCCACCCTCTGACCTTATTTTTCTATTTTAGCTTAGATCTAACTTTTGATTGCTTAATCTAGTTATACACACAAGTATATTTTTAATTCTGACATTAGGCCCCCTCCACTTTAACTTCCGAAAAGAGATAACGATTTGTTTTTAAATTTCCCTAATAAATCATTTTTATCGCAAGTTATCTACCATCGCCTGAGGAAGTGCAATCATAGTACTTTTGTGTAGCGATGTAAAATGTTTTATTGCAATCTATTATAATAAAAATATTATATATATATGTATATGTGTGTGTGTGTGTGTGTGTGTGTGTGTGTGTTTAGGTGTATGTATATATTTGTTATATACAATATACTGATTGAAATCGAAACAAGGATATTCATCCGAATAATTCATAAAATTAAAATTCATAAAGTTAAAAGTCAGTCGCTATATATCCACCTTATTCTCATAATGTCCACTTCCTCTCACCTTCTCTTTCTCATTCATATCACGCACCTTAGTCATCATTAACGTTTCTACTGAAACCTTCTACTTTGAATAGTTCTGGTATTAGGAGAAATTTAATAAAAAACACTTCACTTAAGAATTTAAGAAAACATAATGTAAAGAAAGGAAATTAACTGTGTTTTTAAATGCTCAGTTGAAAGTTTAATAAATTTCAACTATGGAAATGCGGAGACTAGCCTCAACTCAAATGGAATGAAAAGTTTTTAGTTTCATTTTAATCACAGTTATCTGTTTTCTGCGTAAATCGTTGAATCGTGTTCTTTTTTATGTGCCATGTCCTTTCAGGATGTAGACGATCATGGCTCTCCACTTCCCCCTATCCCTTTTAGTTCTCAATAAGTTTCGCCCCTATGGCACCTCCCCCAGACCAGGTTCTGTCATTCACTTGCTTAAGTCCGCCAGGTATGTCATGCGTTGCTTTCACTTTCGCTTTCCCTCTATTTGACCTGTGAGTATCAGATTCTCTAAGCCCTCGTCATTATATGTCCCAGAAACTACAGTTGCTTCTTCCTGATGTTAAGTATAATCCTCCTCCTTGTTTGCATCCTCTCTAAAACTTCATCGTTGCTCACGCGCTCGGTCCATGATACCCTCAGCATCTTTCTGCAGAACCATATCGTCACCTCGAGTTTCTTCTTCATCTTAGAGGAAACCGTCCAACATTCGCTGTCGTAAAGAAGGACAGATGTCACGTAACAGCTCAGTACACTTTTCTTTGTTACCAAAGAGATCCTCCTGTCTCGAAATACTCTGCCCAGCTTTTGGAATGTGTCCCTGCCCATCCCAATACGTCTATGCACTTTCCGTCCTCTGTCAAAACACTTCCCAAATATTTAAACTTCTTTACCTGCTTAATTTTAATGTCCCCGGCCTGCAAATCGCATTTCGGTCTCATTCTTTTACTGATGACCATGCATTCTGTCTTCTTGTAGTCTATGCTTAGTCCCTTCATCTCGCTCTCCTTCGCTACTTTCTGTAGGAGGCTTTGTAATTTCTTTTCCGTGTCTGCTATCAGTACTGTGTCATCTGCGTATCTTCTGCGTTGTTAAGATTGTGGCTACCGATGATGAATCCCTGTAGGATTTCCAGTTCTCTCAGAGTTGCCTCGCTGTATAGGTTGAATAGGTCCGGTGAGAAGACACATACTTGCCTCATGCCACTTTCTATTTTTGTATATTCGCTGAACTCGTTCTCTATGCGCATGCATGCTGTTTGCTGCCAGAATAGGGTCTTGGTTATTCTATCTTTCCTGATCAAGGTTACTGAGCAGTTCCAACAGATCCTTGTAGCGTTCTTTGTCGAAGGCTTTTGCGTGGTCTATGAAACGTTCTTCTGCATTTATATCGCTCTTTTTGATAACATTCTGAGCATGAATATCGCGTTCCTTGTTCCAGTGACTTTAACGAACCCGCACTGTTCTTGTCCTATCTCTGGCCTGATTCTGCTGCGCGCTTTATGCACCAGAATACGGATGGTGAGTTTTATTATGTGGCTCATTAAGCTGATTTTTCGGTGAGTTCACATTCGTTTTTTAGCGAATGTTTGAAAATAATTGCTGCGAAGATCTTATCTATCAATCAATAAAAAAAAATGAATATCTCTTATGCGCCATTCATTTCAAGTTGTAGGAGATGTCTACTATTGCTTTACAACTTCCTGTTTTACCCTTTACCATCTTTCTTTTTCCTTTTTTGCCATCAATTCACACAAATTCGTTACTTGATATTTCCCTTCTGCCTCACTTTCCGCGAATACTGTTAAATTCTTTGGAAAAGTTGGGCCAATCTTATTATATATCACCCCAAATTTAAGTTATTTGCTGATTGTAAATATACACGTTTTCTTATTTTCCTTAAAGCTTCCTTATTGCTCGCGTGTTATGTCTATGGTATTCTCATCATTCATCGGTAGAACATCCTTGTCGTTTCTTTATCTGTGAATAGATTGTCCAGCATTCACCGTGTCACGTGTGCAACGAAAGAAATAAGATAAAGAGAAGTAAAGGGAACGACAAGAAGGCCAACTAGGTTTTACTTTCATAGTAAACAGAAAAAAAAAGGTTTTATTATAATTTTAGTGATATAAAAAAATATAAAGGCTTACCGGCAAGAAGTTAGAAATATTTCAAAATAACTTCAGTCGGGTTTTGCTGGTTTTTGTGGCATAGTTTACATGTCAAGTCAGCCAATGGTAGTAAACGGATGGCTCTGGAGCAGATTTCTACAAATGACATCGCCAGCTATATGATATAGCAGTTCAAAAATCTTTTCTTTGATTCTAACGATATTTTCCTGTCTTAATACAATGCTTTGTTTCTAGAAGGCATCTTTCGTTATTCCTCTGCAGTTAATTAAGAACGAGATCGATCCTGCGCAAGTTTTCTCACTTCGATCAAATACGTAGGGAAGGTTAAATTCCAAAATTATAGGTAAATATTTTCCCAATACTGATCAGAAATACGCCATTTCATTTGAAAGTTCAAAGTTACCAACACTCTCCTACAGAAACAAGCTTTTGCATGTATGGTCAAGAAACTCAGATGTAAACAGCAGCTCAAGTTTGAGCTGCAAACAAAGCATATCTTCATCATTACAATGAATGCAATTACGATGATAAGTCAAAAATGATCCGCACTTTCGCGATAGCATATTTTTAGCTTTGCAACAGTCTTCTGCTCATGCGTGCTTATAGTTAGTACTATTGTGATCACGTGTTCGAAGTTTGAACTTGATCGCGCCAGTTCTCTTTCTGCTGTTACAGTGCAAACATGGCCGCTCCGCTAGCAGTGTGCACTTACAAATTTTTGCGATGGCACCTAAAATGCATTTGAGTTCGGAAGTAAGTTTTACAGCCAATATACTTTCAAAACGGTGAGCCTCTTTGTGGGTATGACCACTCGTCAATATTGTTGCAGGATTCTGATTCTGTCTCTGATATTTTACCCAACCGTGTCACCGAGGCAGTTTTCGAAGACTGTAAGCCTTTGTACCGGGTGTAATAGCAAAATTTTCCAAATCGTGTAACAGCAAAATTGTCCAATTGTTTGATTAATCTTTGAAGCGTTGTATCTTAGAAATGATTAAAGATATCTTACTGGAATTCTCCGAGGGTTTTAAACACTACTGAATTCTACTTTGACAATGAGTGTATTTAGCTCTAATAGAAATGATGATCCCTATTGCTGTTGTGACCTCAAATCCTTTTTTCTCAAAAATTCCTTCTTTTAAATTTATTATTTAACCGTACTAATTGATTGTTCTTGAATGAATATATTTGAAGATGGATCTATAAAAGTATGAATGTTGGTACCATTACTGAAGGGCTGAATGATCTTTTTCCTCTCACCATTGCTCAGCTGGGAAGACATAGTGAGGCTGACACAAAATGATTTTAACCTTTTCTTTTCTAGCGGAATAACTCAAAGATTCTTTTCAGTGATTCTTACGAAAAATGGTATCAAGATGGTTAAAGCCTGGAAAAGAGAAACTCAATTAGTTCAGTGGTTTTTTATATATGAAACATTTTGTAGTATAGACAATTATGCTGTTACACGATTTGGATAATTTTTTCTTTTACAATTAATATCCGCTTTTCTTTTATTTTTTTCCTATTCCAACTTCTATTTTTGCTATATTCTGATGACAATCAGCATACTCGTGTCTGGTTTTTGATAAACAGGATTTAAATCAAAACCCCAGGAATTATTTTTATTTATAATGAGATGAAAAAAAGGAACTAATTAATATAAAAAAATATTTTTTTATTTTGAACACATCTAACATTTGTCTTTTTGTTCTGTTTTAAACCTTTATTTTTTTTATCCTTTGCTTGAAATAAATTTAAAATAAATTTAAAAAATTCCAACAAAATTTGTTTTTTTTAATTAAGCCTTTTAATTAAATTTTCAAAAAACTGAGTTAAAAAAAAAGTTTGAAATGTTAAAAGGCCTTTAAAAAATGTTTTTTTTTCAGACGTTAGAATATTTTTCAAAAGACATAAAATACGAACCATTTTAAAATTCCAATGCAAAAAAATAAAATTGTATATTGTTTATTCAAGGTTTTATTCATCAGCAGATTAATAAAATATAAAATCTTTTGAATGTTTTTTTAATTTCTTGTAATCACGGTTTGTTTAATTAAATGCATAAAAAAGTTTTCATTTTCTACTCGAACATTTTTTAATGCAACAAACTTTGGACTGTTTATTTTTGCAAAAACGTTTTGAGGCAAATTTATCTTAATTTTTAATCACAAAAAAAATTTAAGCCGTAGTACCTAAAAAAGTGTTGCTTTTTTTTTCGAAAAAAAATTAAAAATTTTTTTTATAAATTTTTTTTCATTTTAATAAAATATATATAACAAAATAAATATACAAGAATAAAAAATATCAATTGTATCTTCAATATAAATTTACATAAAATATATATAAAGAATTCTTATATAAATATTTATACGATATATTTTCCCTATATATATATATACGTTTTATTTATTTTTATAATTATGGAAATTAGTAATATAAAATAAAATATAAAATAAAATATAAATAAAAAAAAAAACGTACAAATATTAAAAATTCAAATTAAAAACAAAGCATTTATATATTTAAATCCGTTTATCTCTTTCTATCTTTCATCTTATATATCAAATATTCTAAGGATACGAAAGATAAATATATATATAAATATTTATATATATCGACAGTCCAGTGGCTAAATAATTATATGGCAAAAACCTACGAAAAAACGAAATAGGATCCATAATAATTTGTTTTAAAACATATAAAATAAAATAAATTGATTTTTTTCGCCCGATCAAATAATTTAACAACTTGGATAATTAATTTTTAAAACCAAAATCAAAATGGATTTAAACCGACGCCTGTCTCTTTTCTTACGAGAGGACTTGTAATAGGAAGGACTCAAGACAGAAGATACTAAGGTTTAAGAACTATGCTGAAGGAATGCCACCATAAAAACATATTTACGATCAATTATGGGTGAAATGTTCACTTTTATATTTATATGATTTTAAACTCTATCTAATATTAGCACTTTATCCCATAAATATTCTCACACCATAAAATATATTTATTTTATATATATATATATATATAATGAAAATGGAGTTCTGTATTTAAAACAATGGGTCCCCATGATCAAAATTTTTACATTTGGAACTATAAAACAGTTGAAACATAAATATTTGTGTGTCCATAAATGATTAAACTAAAAAAAACAAAACATTATTTGTTTTGTTTTGAAAGAGAATATTTTTTTCATTAAAAGGTTCTTTCTTCATGTGTAGCATAAATAATAATATTCTTGATTTCACTTGTTATGTTATGCAAATAGAATCACGTTGAAGAAAACATTTTTCCATCTGATGCTATTGTTCAGGTTGTAGTGATTTTCCCCGGACAGCGCCGGGTTATCGTTCATTCTTTGATATGTCTACTTGTATATAAAAGAAGATAATTTTTTACGCCCTAAAACTTGTAAAAAAATAATTAAAACAAAGAGTTCAACATAGCTCCAGTTGCATAGAACTCTCTGATTTCTTTCTTTCTCTTTAATTTTCTTCAAAAATCTCTAGAAAAATATATCTATTATATATATAAATATATATATTCTATTTACCATATTTAGCATGTTTTCATTAAGACATTCATTAAATAATTTAGAAAAGTTTTTGTCTATTTATTTTTAACAAAGATCCTCTCGTAATTACGGGCAAGATTCTTAGTATCCTTATTAAAGGAAGAAAGAAAATTACCATGCTGATGCATATTCCGAGTATTTTCGACAGCACAATGTCATCATCAGGATCGTGTTTTTCTAAGACAAGATTGTTGTGTTTATCATTCTTCTAAGACAAAATTGTTGTGTTCATTTAAAATAATTTTTTTTACGTGTGAAGTGAAAAACGTTAATGTTATGTACCGTACAATTTTAAAATTTATCATGTAGGCGCATGTCTTTTTTTAAAAAATATATAAAATTTTAATCTCTATAATTAAAAATGAAAAACTATTTAAAACTACTTGTTAATATATAGATATTTTAAATTATCTGCTATAAACATTTTAAAATATCTGTGCAGTATTTATAATTAATTTTATTAAGAGTTGGTTTCAATTTTTAATATAGATAACTTCAAGAATTTTTAGTTTATGTTTATTATTTATGACCTTGTGCTAATGTTGAAAATACGGAATAAAATGAATATGCATCAACATGGTAATTTTCTATCTTCCTTTAATAAGGATACTTCTATTAATTATTTAGGCCAAATTAAAAAAAAATTAAAAATCAAATAAGACATGTCTAAATCATTTAATGAGACATGTCATTAATTAATATATATATATATATATATATATATATATATATATATATATATATATATATTGTGGAACTGAGACTTTTAAGGTTGATACATTCACAATTTCGCTGGGCTGGTCATGTTACAAGGATGACTTGACTCAAAGTAATTTACAAACCAACTTTTAGATGGACAGTTCATTTGCCGTTGTTAAGGTATAAAGAGAAGCTAAAGAGTAATCTCTCAGCTGTCAATGTGATTAGTTTAAATCAGAGCCAGCTGCCCTAAGTGGAATATCTGTGCCAAAATTTTATCAGATTCTTTGACCACTAAGAGACGGAAAAAAACGTCGAAATTTTAGAATTTTAATCCAAAGCTGTTGTCTGTACCATTTTCATATCAATACGTGGACTTTTATGAAGTCATTGTTTATTTTGAAGTTTCACATATGACACAAACATAAAAATTGAATGAGGTTGTCTGATCCTCATACGTCGAAATCGAAAGGAGAGTCCATCATCATATATAGTGGCGACAGTTTGTTTCATGTTTAACTCAATCTTCAAGCAGGAAGATTGCGTTTAAACATGAAACAGACAAATTTACTGGATGTTGACTTTGCAGTATCCACTTTAATATATTATTTTCACTATCGATTGATAAGCAAAGCTTTTTAACCCTTAGATATGGCATCAATTTCACTTTTTATTTATATTTCTCTACTCTCTATCTCTGATATTCTCTCTTTTATCCCATAAATATATGCCGTTACCATAAAACTATATTTTCCATATATATATATGTATATATGTGTGTGTGTGCATGTGTGTGTGTGTGTGTGTGTGTGTGTACATTGCGTATATTTTGACAGCATCTTTTCATTAAAACATGAATCTTTGAATAATTTAGACATATCACAACATTTACAACAGCATGGCTGTGCACATTCGCAATTTGAGAAAATTCTTGTTGAAAATACATCTATAATTATTCATGAAAATAATAAACATAAACTAAAAATTCTGGACACATTAAAAAATTGAAACCATCTCTTAATAAAATTAATTATGAATACTGCACAAATGTTTTAAAATGTTTACAGTAGATAGTTTAAAATATCTAGGTTTTTTAAACATATGGACATTTCAAAACTTAGTTAACTCTCCTAAAGTTTACATCGTGAAATTTAAAATTGTACAGTACATAACCTTAGCGTTTTTTACATCACAGTTAAAAACTTTAACTTTCAGATGAATACAACAATGTTGTCTTAAAAAATATTTTTACCAGATGAATATATTATTAGTTAATCTCAAATAAATATGTGTGTGTGTGTGTGTGTGTGTGTGTGTGTGTGTGTGTGTGTGTGTGTGTGTGTGTGGAATAAGCAGATAACGAAAAATATACATAGGAATAACTGAAGGAACCTGGGAACAAATAAACTACTAACACAAAACATCCTTTACAAAAAGTAAATACGCGAACAGCACAATGCTTTCTAAACATATATGGGAGATTAAAAACAAAACCAAATCACACCAAAAATATCATGGAAAATAAGGAAAACAGCATCAGCCTACAACAATAAATCCAAAAATTGTAAACTGTCTAAATGAGAAAATACTTATAATTAACTTCCCAGACCAACAAAAACTAATAAATAAACGATCAGAACTCATCTCAAAATACAAACACAAAAACGATTTTTACTGCGTTAAGTAAGAATAGGGAAAAATAAATTAATTAAAAATTAAAATAAATAAACAAAAATGAGTAAAATAAATTACTCCAAACAAATAAGTAAATAAATTAAGGAAATAATAAACAAATTAACAAACCTCGAACGCACACTTAAACACAAGTAAACATAATAATAACAACCAACACTAAAATAATCAATAATAAATTTTTTTAAAAGTTAACAAATAACACTATACGTAGCCAAAAACTGCATCTAGATCCACAATTATTTCCACCCAACAGCCCCCAGAATAATTTGAAACAACCGTTACCGCCCACCAAAATAACTGTTAGGAAAATACAATAAGTCTACCCACAATGCATCACTGACCTGTATATATAAATACTCTAGCGAAAACACTACGCATAGAAGACTGCGCTTAAGCATGAAATAGACAGTCGCCTCTGGATGAATGAATGAATGAATAAATGTATAAGAAATGATTAATTTCCACCAGAAGCTTGTCATAACGTCATGAAATTCCGAGTAGTGAATTAAATATGTAGCAACGCAAGCCATTTCATTATTTATTACTTAATACTACAATAGGTTCTGTTTTTCAACATTAAGCACTTTTGTTGTTTGTTCCTGTGTGCGTTAGTGCTCTTTTTACTTACTGTTTTATATATATACAAAACGAAATATTATATATATTTACATTTACTACGTGCGCTATGAGTCCGGCACAAGGCTACAATCAAGCTCTTCTCGTTCCATTTATTTTGCATTCTTTACGACGACAATAAAAGTCAATGTTCTGTCCTATAATCCCGTTGAAAAACTTCCTGGGGTTGCAAGATAATTTATTTTCATTATTCCCTGAATTATTCGCACTAGTATCTTCATATTGCTGTTTTATTAAAAAGTTTCTACCGACATGTTCTCAGGCCTCTCTGTGGTGTATGTTTCTTTAATATGTTTCTTAACATAAATATTGATTTCCCCTTTTCTATAAATCGTAAGTGTTAAGAATAGACAAAAAAAGCTTTGCTTTTCTTGAGGGGTGGATCTGATTTGAACAGATACTTCTTACCAACGTGTGCCACATTATCTTCTGTCTGTCAGGATTTTTCTATAAGAAATAATTACGCAGAAAGTAATTCCTTCCTTTCTTCTCTGAGTTTTCAATTTTTTTTTTTAATTTACTGAAAACAACTTGTGAGGTGCTTCCCGCTCAAGGTCCCTGGGGTTAAAGACTACTAATCGCTGATAAAAAAAAATGACTCCGACTGTGTCTCCTCCTTCGCTCCCAACAGATGATTTAGCTGACGTATTTGGGACCTGTTGAAGCACGGGTAGGTTGCAAGTGACAGGTAATTAGCTAGAGACCCCTGTCTCTGGGTGGTCACCCTCTTTTGACCTGGCTACCCGTTTGCTACCTAGAAAATATGATTCTTTATATTTAGGGACATTAAAAGCTAACAGATTGGCATCGCTGTCACTTGTCATACTGTCCAGAAAACAAGGCTGCTTTGAAAATATATCAGTGGATGAAATCTCTTTATATAGATTTATAGGGTAGGGAAAAAAAATAACACACATACATGTGTGTGTGGGGGGGGGCACCTTGGGCGGTGTAATGGTGCAAAAGCGTGTAACCTAGAACAATTACGACTGAGTAGTGAGTTCGATCCTCACTGGGTGCCCCCTACTTTCGACCTTTTGCCACATCTAAGTATTATTTGTTTTTTGAAAATCACTACATATATATATATATGTGTGTGTGTGTGTTTGTGTGTGGGGAGTTTGTGTGTGTGTGTGTGTGTTTTTGGAAAGTGAGAGACATATCTATGCATACATATACATACGTGTAATTACGGATGTGTCTACGTGCGTGCACGCGTGTGTGCATCTGTTGGATATTGCACATCTGTCCGGTAACATGTGGAATTTTTTTTTCGTATAATTATACTAATGGTCATGGTAAAATTAACAGTTTCCTAATAAGGAAACATTCGGCATTCACTGACGAGCAGCCACTTGGTTGAAATATACAAAATCTTTCTATTATAACAATTTTTCAGGAAAATAGGTTTCTCAAGTCCGCCGTTATCGTTTTTTCCAGTATTGACGAAGGCTTCCGTCCCAGCCATTTGCTCGAAGTAGTGTGAAACAGCATCTTGATTATATCATTATTTTCTCTTTGAGTTGTTGCTACTGTTGGAAGTTTTCATTTGATATGTTTTTTGCTTAATGGTACAGTTCTTTGTGATTGTGTAGCGCCACTCGACGAGGGTCGCAGTAAGGTGCTTCTGAATAAGACCTGCAAGCTTCATTCGCGAGAATTCATTTTTTTTATCATTGATTAAGAAAGCGATTAAACTCAGCTAGTATACAATTTTCTAATGAAGCTGAATACAATTTCCAGGAGTTTCATGGCATATATGCCAACAATACAACTCTTACCAGAACGAAAGCTTAATTGGGTCATGGAGAGTTTGCTTTCATTGAACGATGAGAGTCGAGATAATATAATGTTCATTATTACTTTAACCATATTTGATCAAATTGAGATAATTCTGTACGTGTATGGGTGTGGGTGACAACATTTTTTCCATAGTGCATTAATTCGCAACCTACCCGCAACTGATTTGGGATTCGCTTCTCATTCTAGACTTTCTTCATAAAACTGAGAAAATTGTTTTTAAATTTCGGGAGAACGTATGCTATCTATATACAAAATTCTATGTCTTCCGTTAGTCCATGTGCCCGTCACACCCTCTAAAATAGCCATACATTGACCGATTGAAACCAAATTTTGGGGAGAATTGCAAACAGGTAAGGGGTTACAAAATACAGTCGGTTTTACTAGGGTGCATAGCTTAGTACAATAAATTTTCATTAATTTTTTTTTTTTTTGAAAAATTAAATGGTTTATTATTTAACATACACAATACTCACACTATTAAATAAAAATGTTTTTTTTTTCATATCTTTTCTTTACGTTTTTATATACAAGAATCCAGTTTTCAGCTTGCATTGCGTTTGTGAGAACTATAAACAAATCACAACTTCAAAAAGTTGGAATTTGTATTTAGAAAGAAATATTTACGCATGGCCAGTTGTATGTTGCATGTTCAAGTGTAAGAAATAGAAAAAGTTATCATTTGCTGTTAAAAAGGAAAAAAGTATATTTTTTAATATTGTTTACCATGAAGTCCTATAAAATTAAATTAAAGAAATTACCGAACCATTAAGTAGAGTTTTGTCAAAGTATTTTTCCAAACAAATCAGCTTATTTAAATTTCATCGTTTGGTTTACGAAATTGAACGAGACGTAGAGTTTGTAAATCTCGGCAAAAATTTTAGCGATAACTTCAACAATACTAAATAATGTGAAGATTTCATCACACTTCAGCGTGTTGCAAAAAAATTCTAGTTCTTAAAATGTTCAAACTCACTATCAATAGATGCTTTATTATTCTTTAATTTTTATATCTTTGTTAACTTCTTCATTACTAGGTTCGTTGCCGTTTATATTTGGAGGCAGGCTTTGTCATGCTGGTGAAAATACTAGTGTATATTTTCTTTCCACGGTCATTTTCGGCTCAGTGTGGTCAGGGTTGAAATGTGACTCCATGTGTTTTTGATAATATGACATTTCTTCTGTATTGCTTTAGATTGTATGATGTTATCATGTTTATTTTTGCTTTTCTCCACACTTCAGCATGTAATCTATGCTTTTAAATAGATAGATAGATAGATAGATAGATAGATAGATAGATAGATAGATAGATGTTTATGATTAGTGCCTCAGAGATCCGAGAGATGGCGTTTCTAGGATTTTCATCGAACAGAATTTTATACTTTTCTCAACCTCATTTTACCTCAAATGATTTTATTGCTGGTCGATAATAGGACATATCTGCACAAATTTTCCGATTCTTCAATCTCCTCCCTACAAAACATGATTCTCTTCAGGTGAGAGAGACATTTACTTCCTGCTGCTATTGTCACATCCTGACCTTAATTCCTACCGACTTTGAATTCTAAAAGACCGCCTCATAAAACTTGGTTGATCAATCGAAAAATAGATCTTTTTTAAACAATTGATATCAGATATATATTTGAGATAAGGAGAAAGTTTTTAAAAGAAAAGTTTTTTCTCATTTATTTCTTCTGTTCCTGTTTTTTGAAAATTTTATTGAAAAACTGGTTACATGTTTGGAGATTATGGTTTCGTGCTATAATTCCTACACAATGTAAATATTCAAAATATTTGTTTTAATGTTTTGTATCATTAACATTTCCTGATAGTTGGATTTCTATGATAGACACAGTCAAGTTTAAAACAAGCGCTCATTTCAGATCTTGATTAAATTCTTTAAATGATACTTGAGTGTCTTGTTGAGATTTATCTGTTTCGGGAAATGAACGCAAAAAGGCATGAAAAATAACTTGAAATAACAGAATCAGACACAGCAATAATATCGAGAATAATCATTCTAATCTGAAATTCAAAGATGTCTTCCCATTATATTTTGAATACTAATCACGAAAATATCGTTTATATTTTTTTTCAAAATTCGGTTTATTTATTTATACAGACATTTGCTTGTTCACATTTGATCAAGCGTATTCATGGCCAAAAATCAAGTGACAACAAGTCTCCAGAACTTTCCTCCGTATCGTAGCAGACCCCAGTTCTCCCGATAGCCGAACAGTTTTAATTTTTTATATCCAAATTTCTATCCAATCTCGATTATATTGTTTTTTTTTTTTTTTTGTTTTTGTTTTGTTTTTTACAAAACAAATACGCTTACTTTTATATGACGTCACTAATAATAGTTCTCTACGTTTACTCGAGATCTCAAGTGGGATCATCTATACGATCCAAAAACTCTGCGAAAATGGCCCCACGCATTTTATCGTTTCAGGAAGTGCCTGATTCCTTCTGTCATGCTTTATTTTTACAAGAGTTAAATTAGACCAAAAATAGAGGCAACGATGTGCCGTATCCGGGCTGGAGCTGCCCAATCCTGACTTTCCGGTTTTGATAGAGTTCAAAGTCTTGTGGTGAAAGAATTATTTTCCACTTTTCAAATTCTTACCACAGACACAACGGCGAAATCTCATCTCTTCTTTATCCCGATTTCTTTTGAGAGATGTTCAAATGAGCGCTCCATTATTTAGGTCCACCACCAGTTCAGACTTTTACAAATAGAACACGGCACGTCAAGGAATCGAATCACTGTCATTTCCTCCATATTTCAAATGTAAGAGATAATTCAACTCTGTTTTCTTTTCTCCAAGAACTTATTATTTATAGCACAGACTCCTGCGGGTATGCTTTCCTGACCACTAAAATCTTAAGCTTTTCAAGTCAAGACTTAATCGTTCGTGCTTGTTTTTATGAATTTCTTTTGAGCCATTTTCACCCCCCCCCATATGATGAGATACACAAGCTCATCTTCAAAAGATGAATTTTATTTTTTTGTTTTTTGCCTAATTTTGTTTTTATATGAATTATCCTGATTCATTTCATAGGCTGCAATACTAAGAAATAATATTTCTCTCATCAGATGTACCCTGCGTAACCATACCCGTGGCCCTTTGTCTCCAATAGTTCTAGCTGTCTTTCAACTAAGATGCTTAAAACATCCAACTTGATCGGCGTATTAGTCGGCCTTATTTTGACGAAATTCTTCTGTAATGTTCAACTCTAAATGCGATTCAGTCAGGTGACTAGCAAAGCTACGCATGACATTTTTACGTTTAACTAATAAATTGGCGAAAAACGTTAACGTCCATTGAATCCGAATGAATGAATTTTTTAAAACTCGCCAAAGAAAGTTAAGTATAAGTGCATCAGACACAAACGCACATAGATATCAAAATATAGATTAATAACCCTAATCCTTGTCATCATCCGAAATAGCTTAGTAGGATAAAAATGAAATAAAAGACGATAAGTTCCCACCCACGGGTTCATTCCAAGGCGCCGGCATTGAATAGTATTTCGTGAGAAAAATAGTATTTTGCAACTGAAACAACCTCCTCTAAGACACCTGAAATCTGTCTACCTGCCCCGTCTGTCTACTTCTTTCTCTCACTGTCTCCTTCTCTCTCTCTCTCTCTCTCTCTCTCTCTCTCTGACATTAGTTGTTCGTATTTTCCAGATCACAACTCGACAGACGACAATAGTACCCCGTTTCTAATTATACGCCTCTGCTTGTGCGAAGTTAACAAAGTACAATGATGGCTGACAATTGTCTAAAAGGCGGGGCTGTTCAGAGAATGCCTTTATAAAGTGATACCCAAGTTTTGAAAAGCGTTATCACACGAATAAAGACGTCATTCGATCAGTCCGACAGACAGGTCAAGCAAATAGACAACAGGTTGAGAAATCTTACAAATATTAAAACTTTTTAGTCTTATTCGTTTCAAAGATATTTAAAATTTTCTAACCTTCTATCATAATTATTTACATTATTTACAGTGGAACAAATGTTATCGTCTTTATTTATTATCATCTCATCTATTGTTACAATGTTTCGGTCGTTGTACCCTCCGGCCTTCATCGGGTAATTTTGAATTGAACCTTTCATTTAATGTACAGGGGTAGATGGTTCTAGCTTCTCCCTCCATGTTAAGGGATAATTCTTTTTGGCTTTTCTTTCTAGTACTGCTCAATTATTGATCGCCCTATTTCCAATGAGATTCTACTACCGAGCAACAGATTGACACTCACCTGAAGAAGACCGGAGAACTCAACAACCGAAATGTTGTCATAATAACAACAAAGATGAGAATATTAGTCTGAATCTAAATAATGTAAATAACTTCCCACCCAAGAAATTTACGAGGTCTATCTGAAAAGTAACGGAACTGGATGTGCTAAGTGAGCTCTGGGCGAAAGAGTGATAAGCGGATTGTGTTATCATCTATCATGATATCTTGAGAGTATATAACTCTTATCTTAGCTTTCCTTTTTTCCATATGCTTTTGTGGCAGGTCAAATCGTGGTTGCTTCACCACCACAATGCACCTCGCAATGCCCAGAGCATTCAACAGTTCCTTGCTGAGAAGTACATCGCCGTGCTGAAACAACTTCCGTATTCACCTGATTTTGCTCCGTGTGACTTTCTTTTCCCCAAACTCAAGTGGATCATCAAGGGGGCCCGTTTTGAAGGCGTGGAGGCCATGAAGAGGGTTGTAAAGACGGAGCTAAGGGCCATCCAAGAAGAATCCTTCCAGCAGTGCATAGAAGCGTGGCAGATAAGGATGGGAAAGTGAATAAAATTCGAGGCGGGGGCGGCTTACTTTGAAGGGGAAACCATGTAGTTTGTTGTTTGGAATTGAAATAAATTGTTTGTGGCTCCAGTCCTGTTACTTTTCAGACAGAGGTAGACAGAAATTTTATCATAATATTTTTGACCAATAAATATTTCGGACTTTGTGAGCATTTTAAACGATACGGTATTTTAATGGTCAAAGCATTATACTCGTTGCTATATGACATAGCAAGTAGGAAATGAGAGGTCAATTGTTGTCATAAGCACAATCTTTGGGTAAACTTGAACCTTGGTGCCCACGAAAACGGACTGCCAAAAATTACGTTTTCCCCTTGACACCGCTATTATTTTGACTACCTTCATTTTTCGGCGATGTTTATTGTTTCGAAGTGAGGGTTAGAATTGTAATAAAACCTATATATATGATCAAATTGAATTTATACATTTATTTTTATTCTTGAGAATTGACAGCAAAAATATTAAACGCTATTTATTTATTAGATTGTTTATTTACAACAATAATTTTATATTAAAAAGTTTCTCTTTTAATATGCTAAAAAGATAAATTTATTTTCTTAGAATTGTTGCAATGTTAAACGGACTCCCGAGAGGATGCTTCCCTGATCACTACAATTTTAACATTTTTCAAGTCGAAGGTCGGCCGTTAACGTTCTTACATATCTTCATAATATGCAACTTTTTCTCCCTGCGCCCTTACAACATACCCATTTAGTAACCTTCTACCTTGAGTTGCACTTAGGCCTTGTATTCAGTAAACAATAGTAAGAAAAATGAAGGTTGCTAAAATATACGGTAAGAACGAAGCTTATATCTGGCACATAACTTTTATTACAGTACTAGACTACCCGTGATCCGTTGGGTCACTGTTCAGGTTATAAAACATTGAAGTTGATTTCAGTATTCCATTGATATTTTATTATGATTCAGTTAAATATTTCAATTCGTTCGTGTCATCATTGGTCTGGTTTACAAGTTCATGTTTAACTTTTTACTGATTGTAATTTAATTGCATTTAATAGGAATAGAAATTCCGAGGTAAATTTGAAATTTAAATCAGATTAAATTAAATTTTTTCTTAATATGCCACAAAATATTTTTTAAATATTTAAAATATTGTTTGTTTAAAGAAAGCTGAAATATAAATAATTACTCTACAAACAAATGGACGAAACAGCAAACCGGGAACTATTTTTGTTTGTCTTTAACTTAAAAATATTTTAATTAAAAATATTGTGTTTGAAGAGTTAAAATAAAAACACTTACTGTTAACAACTTAACAATTTTTAAATCTTATTCACTTAAATCAGATTAACTTAAATCACTATGCACCGGACGGACGGATGGACGACGGACGGACGGACGCGCGCACCACACAAGCACGCAAGCACCTAATACAATCACAGACTTTTAGTATTATATCGATATTTTTATAACTCTTTTATTTTAATATCAGTTGATATTGTTAATATTTTGCAGTGGTTCTTAACCAGGGGTGCTCGCACCTCCTAGAGGTGTTATATCGGTTCCTAGGTGGTGCAAGTAAACCATTAGGCTGGGTTTATTAAGGAAAGTCTAGTGTAGTGTTGGCGATCTGACATAAAATTTTACATTGTAGAATATAATGATGATGACAGCGACATCAAGGAATATCTCATCGAACTGAGAAACAATCATGGAATCCAAAGAGTTCGCCAATAATCGCCTGGAACAATTCTGGGCTTCCTAGTTAAAAACGTATCTTGTACTGACAAAAAAGCACACGCTGTGCTCATGCCTTTCGCGACTACAAATCTGTGTGAAACTTTGATTTTTCTGTTTGCATCACATCAAAACCAAGTGCAGAAATCGACTGGATCCTCAACACGACATGTGAGTAGCACTCAGTACCAAGACACCAAGATTTGATGTTATAAACAAAAAACAACGGTAACAAAGTTTGTGGCTCAACTAGAATCATTCACAACACACCATGCATAGTGCAAGCACAGGTTACCATAATTTTATTTTATTTTTTGCTATTAAGAAAGTAATTTGCGTTTTTGTAATGCGTTATTTTGTTGCCAGTTATGTGAATAAAGATTAAAGAAACACAATGTTTGTTTTTTTTTATTTACATATGAGATCAATATTGTTTTTCATCAATTCAGGAAGGTGGGAGAACTGGTTAGTGGTTTGAAAGGGGTGTGAGAATTGGTTGATGATTTGAAAGGGATCCGAAAACTGGTTGGTGGTTTGAAAGGAGTGCGAGAACTGGTTGATGATTTGAAAAGGGTACCAAAACTGGTTGGTGGTTTAAAAGGGGTGCGAAAAATGATTAGTGGTTTGAAAGGGGTGTAAAAGTGGTTGGTGGTTTGAAAGGGGTGAGAGAACTCGTTGGTGGTTTGAAAGGTGTACGGTAACCGGTTGGTGGTTTAAAGGGGGCGCGAGAACTGATTGGTAGTTTGAAGGGTGTGCGAGAACTAGTTGGTGGTTTAAAAGGTTTGCAAGAACTGGTTGGTGGTTTGAAAATGGTACAAGAACTGGCTGGTGGTTTGAAAAGGGGGCAAGACCTGGTTGGTGGTTTAAAAAGAGTGTGAGAACTGGTTGGTGATTTGAAACTGGTACAAGAACAGGCTAGTAGTTTGAAAAGGGGGCAAGATCTGGTTGGTGGTTTGAAAGTTGTGCGAGAACTGCTTGGGGATTTGTTGAGGTACAAGAACTGGGTGGTAGTTTGAAAGAGGTGCGTGAACCGGTTGGTGCTTTGAAAGGTGTGCGAGAACTGGTTTGTGGTTAGAACGGTGTGCGAGAACTGGTTCGTAGTTTGAAAGGGGTAAAACAACTTGCTGGTGATTTAAAAGGTGTGCAAGAACTGGTTGATGGTTTGAAAGAGATGAGAGTACCGGTTCGTGGTTTAAAAGGTGTTCGAGAACTGGTTGGTGGTTTGAAAGGGAGGTGAGTACTGGTTAGTGATTTGATAGGAGTACGAGAACTGGTTGGTGGTTTGGATGGGGTGTGAGAACTGGATGGTGATTTGAAAGGGGTATGAGGACTGTTTAGTGGTTTGAAAGCGTTGCGAAGAAGAAAAACAGCTAAGAATCACTTCAATCTTAACGTGTTTAATTTATGAATCAAATTTTATTGTATGGGCGTACGTATATACAGGGTGTGGTGAATAAATTGTCTTCTAAATACTCAGAAATTACTGAAGCCCTGTAGGAAGATGAATGGAGTCATAACGTCGTCATCACTCCAAACTCCTCCGTAATCACCATTAGACTCATCCAACTATTTCCGAATCCTCAGATTGACACCCAAACAATCTGAAATGTTTGTATTGGATCATCAGGCGCGAATGCTAAGAAGTACAGCATGCCGTTTCCAAATTTCTGGCGAAGTGAATTGAATCACTGGGCTCTTTTTCTCACAGACGGTTCCCAACTGACGCTACTATACTGTGCAGTCGCCATAATAAAAGTAAACAAGGCGCATGCGTGAAATTAAAAATATAAAATGGCGACAATTTTCCCTGTATATATTAGACGGTTATTAACTATTATTAGATTCAATGTAGACTTTAGGAAGAGAAAAAATATAAGGATCAAAGCAACAAAGACAGTGATACTCGTATGGATCATTCAAGCATAAATGACAATGGTTCATGAAAGAAAATTTACATAGCATTAAAAAATGTTTGAGATTTTCTCAAGTCTATCAGATGAAGCATTTTCAGTTACCCGGTTTATTTGCGTTCATTTACACAAAACAAATTTTTAAATATACATGAAAATTTCCCTATTCCTTGTTTAGTCAAATGATAAAATATGCTGTATTTTATTGTTTTACTCAAGTGGTTTCTGAAAAACACTGGAAAACATTGGAATAGTAAAATATGCTTTCCGAAAGCTAAAGTAATAAGAAACAGGAAAATTTCGTTAGCAACAAGGAAATGAGTGCTAAACTGCTATATAATAGTAACTTTCCGCTAAAGAAGTGTATATTTATTGTATTTTTACGTACAATGTTGGCACAAGGTCGAAGGGGAAGTCGGGTGGAGCCAGCTGTCACTAGGATAAACTAGCATAAACTTAGCTAATCTGATTCGCGACCCATCCATTCATTACAATTTACTCATTCACCACAAGAACACATCTCCCTTCACCCAATCCTACATTTACCCAAATGCCACATACTCACAGGGGAACCTACTAAAACCCAACGATGTAAAAATTTATGGATATTTACAATTTTCCAGTAAGGAAGTGAATACTGAACAATTTCGGCACGTATGGAGAGGAGACATAAGGCAAGAGAAATGCGGTTCTAAAGAAAGATGCTGAGAATACCATGAACAGAACATGTAAGCAAAGAGGAAGTTTTCAGGAAAATAAAAACGAAAAGGACATTTACACTTAGAATCGGAAAGAAACAGTTGAAATTACTTGGACACATAATGAGGAGAAAGAGCTTGGGAAATTTGATACGCACAAGACATATTAATTAGAAAGAGGGACATAGAGAAATATCGATTAACCTTCCTGTACAAATGGATGGCAGAATAAGGACTGGGAGGGATAATAAGGAGGTAAAAAATGCTAAGAGCTACGAAGGATAGGAAGTTGTGGAGAGACATGATCGCCTAGGCCCTGACGAAGAAGGATCCTTCTTTTTTTCTCACTCCAAATTGATAATGTGTAAATTGCTATCAAGCGAACTCTGATTGATAATGAAACCTTGCCAGTGAATCTAAACTTGCCCCGGCCTCTGCAATAACGCTCAGCTTTGACCGTATCCAGACAACAAAAAAGAAAAAGGAAAAAAGGGAAAGAAAAGAAAACCGCCCACTCATGATCAAAACATAATAATTATGAACGTTTTTCAGCTCCGTCTTTAATAGACGTTTGTTTCATTGACAAAAACGTCGGGTATAGAATTGTCTGTAAATGTATGTATTGTGCAGGTAAATGCGGGTTTTTCACAGTGAAATGAAGCTGATACAAAAAAAGAATAAGAGAAGATATATCTACGTTTGTGTGTGTTTGTTTATTAACAAATACTTGTGAAGGAACAATAATGTATTTATTCTATTTAAAATCACAACAGCCTCTCTAGGCCTTTCTGCCTATCTGTGTGTCCCGCTAGAATTTGTTGGGTTTTTTTGGGACATTCAGTCAAAATAATCCCGGTTGCTTGGTTTACCCAATGCTATCAAAGTTTACATAATGAACACATACACACGCACAAATACGCATATATGCGCACATACAACCGCATATACTCATATAGAGGCGTTCATAATTGCTAAATACTTCCGTATCTGAAAATAAATAACGAAAAACAAATCAAAAAAGGACGTAAACTCTTCTTTATGTCTTTGACACTGTCAAAACAATGTTTTGGCCGATCCATTCTACGGGCATCTTCGGATGCATTATTCATATCGTAAGAGAGGGATTTTTACGCTACTGTAACGCAGAAAAAGACAAACGCTAGTAAAAACTAATTTTTTCTATTTAAATTCCTCACATTTTTAACTTAAATTTTTGGTTTACGGCCACACTACGTTGAAACTCCAGTTCCCGTACGATCACCGAAGTTAAGCAACGTTGACTCTGGTCAGCACCTAGATGGGTAATTGCTTGAGAATCCCAGATACTGTAAGTGGTTTAATGGATAATGCTTCGGAATTGTTTAATTGGAGAGCCGAGTTCGAATTCCAGTTGGGTTTGTTATATTTCTTTATGCGCAAATACTCTTGGGAAAAGTATAAGTCCACCTCTTCTCCCCAAGATAAAATTGCGTACAAAATATTTAGATTTTGGCATTAACCCTTTGAGCCATGAACACCGCTTTACCGGTGATAGGGAAAATTACGTAATGCCCAGCCACCGGTTGAACAGTGGTAGAAAAAAATGACGTAATGCCCAGCCACTGGTTGAACGGTGGGTAAACACTTGTAATTATTTTTTATATCTGCCGGGAAACATTACATACCAATTATTTGCAAATTTTGATCCAGGAGCACAGGGAGATGGGTTAAAATTGTTCAGGAACGCAGTGCTCAAAGGGTCAAATAAACCATACGGGTTGATATGCCGCTAAAATCAACCAACATTTAAATTTTTAAATTGCAATTCACTAAATTCCTAAATTTAAATTCCTAATGTCCAATGATTATCGTTTATTATATTTTTCGAGAGGATCGGAACGTGAAATCAAGCGAGCCGAGGTCGAATTCCGATTGAGTTCGCTGTATTCACTTTCGCACAAATAGCCTTGAAAAAAGTATGAATTCATCTCTTCTTCACACACCCGTAAGTTCAATAGCAGAGTATACTGTAATTTAGCCGTGATTAGCAACCAGTCTAGGAGAAAAACAATTCTGAATTTAAAACCACTCAGTCACCTGAAGCTGAACAAAGACAATTAGATATGGGGTGCTGATACTATCTTTGAACTGCTACCCCTCCCTCCCTGATACGAGTCTGTCTTGCGTGCGTAGCGTACCTCTTATAGTCACATAAACGCCTTAGGGCAATCAAAACTATGAAAATAACCCCTAACCCTAACCCTGCCGTACTATGGTAAATGAACAATGGCTGTAAGACAAAAACATGATAGATTTCAGCAGCTATGTATAATCCCGTGGCCGGACATTTGGCCAAGAGACATTTGGCTGACGGACATTTCACCTAAAAAGTACAAGTAAAAATAGTAACAAACAATATTATTTTAGTTAACCATATTATAAGGTAGAATAGGATTAGTAATTACCACTGAATTTCAAATGATTAAATTACTAAATCTAAATTTAAAGTTAAAAGTTTTCTTATTTCAATATTTGTTTATTGAAATTAGTATTTTAAAAAATATTTGAGTGTATTTAGGTAAAAAAGCACCCAATTATTTAAATTCGTATTTAACAGTAAGATAAAAGCTACTTTATCCCTTTAAGATAATGATCATTAAAAGCGAAATTGAAAGATCTTTCATATCGTAAAAGCTTAAGATTTTTGCGGCAGTAAAATGTGCTTTTTTTCAAAATACTTCGTTTTACAAGTGACAAGCGACGGTGATAGTCGCGTAATCACCGCTAGTTTTGTTTCAAAAACCCATTTCTCTATTTTAAGCTTACCTTAAAGTAATAATACTTTTTTTCAAATCAGATTAATTATACTTTAAATCAGCTAATATTCCTCAAATAAAGTTTCAGAAAAGTATATTTCATTTTTGGAAACCGAGAAATATTTTGTGTTTACAAATGTGTCAAAATGGCCGATATTTACCGATTTTTATCGATTTTCTGACAGCGACCAAGTCGTTGAAATTCCCATCAATATAATTTCTATATTAAATACACTAGAGTATTTTGGTTACTGGAAAGAATAAATTTAATCATTTAGCTTTCAATTAAAGCTAAAATGAAAGCTTCAAGATTAATTTTTTATTTAAAAAAAATCATTTTATTTTTAAATCTTAGGCATCCAAAAGTGAGTGGAGGTACCTATATTTAAGAAAGAAAATTAGCCAAAATGTAAATATATAGCTCAATTGAATGAAGCAACAGAGAAATAAACAGAAAAGAAAGAAAGAAAGAAAGAAAGAAAGAAAGAAAGA
>CAHIKZ030001725.1:530000-625000 GCA_903632075.3 Acanthosepion pharaonis
TATTTTGGTCGGGGAAAGTAATGATAGCTATTTTTTCCTCCAAGCAAAGTTTGCAAGTTTTTGATTGGTTGTTGTAGGCTGATGATTTTTTCCTTATCTTCCAAGATATTTTTGGTGTGATGTGCGTTTTGTTTTTAATTTCCCAGATATACTTAGAAAGCATTGTACTGTTCGCATATTTACTATTTGTGAAAGATGTTTTGTGTGTATAATTTCTTTGTTTCCAGGGTCCTTCAGTTACTCCTATGTATACTTTTTCTTCATTATCTGGTGATTTTATCGTGGCTTGGTATATTACGTTGTTTTGTAAACAATTTCCGTTTAAGGGACATTCGTTCTTTATTCTGCAGTTGCACGTGGGTTTAATTTGTTCGTGTGGTTTGTTGATAATTTTCCTATTGTGCTTTTTTTATTATTTGTGCCATGTTCTCGGTGCAGCTGTAGCTGATTTTTTACTGTGTTTTTTGTTGAATATTTTGTGTAAGGTGCTTGATTCTGGGAAGTGTTTGTGTAAGAGTTTGAAGAATATTTTTCCTACGTTTGTTTTTACGTTTTTTTTGCTGTACGGTGGGTTGAACCATATGATATTTCTTCTCCTGTTGGCTTTTTTTGTATTCTGTGGTGAGTATGTGAGTGTTGCTGGGAATCCGCTATCTTTTAGGGCTGTTTCATAGTCTTTTCTTAGCTTTGTTAAATATGGATTCATTGGAGGAATTGTCGGAAAGCCTGCGGTTAATCGATTTTGGTATCTGTTTGATTATAGAAGGCGGATGGTTGGAAGATGTGTGTATGTAGAGTGGTTTATCATTAGGTTTTCTGTATGGTTTATATGTGCCTTCTCTTAGGTTGAAGGTAACATCTAGAAAATCTACTTCGTTTAGGTTAGTTTTTATATCTATGTCGAATCCGTTATTAAATAAATAAATAAATAAACAAACTAAAAATTTTTGAAATAACCGTCTTAATAGAATAAACAATCCTGTAGATTCTAACCCGTATATATATAAATAGCCGAGAAAAATAACAGCATATGTGGCCTGACGATTGCATATAGCATGAAACAGACTGTCGCCTCTAAGTGTTGACTTATATGTTCATTTTTATATTTACATGCGTTCTATCTCTGATATTGTGCACTTTATTCCATAAATATATACACCTAAGACTATATTATTTATATATATATATATATATATATATATATATATAAATATTAACAATAAGATATAAATATATATGTTCTTATAGATATTTTATTTTTACAAAATATATATCAATGTAAATTTACAGAGCATTAATATTTATAAATTAAATATGATATTTAAATTTATTTTTTTTTTACCTTTGTTTCTAACCATGTTTCAAAAATAGAAATTTAAAAAAGAATGTGAAATTAATTTTGCAATTAAATTAAAGCATCAATTTGTGTTGAGTTATAACAAATGAAAAAAAAAAATTTTTATAAGATTTTCTAAAGATAATATTTTCAAAAATAAATTAATTCATTTGTAAATAAGTCCTAAAAGTTGCATTAAAATCCGACAATTATTTGATTTTTTTTTAAAATGAAAAATTAATTATGATTTTTTTTTTTTTGACTGTTTTTATAAAAATATATATATATAAATATATATATATGTAATATTTGTGTGTGTGTGTGTGTGTAATAATTAATGTGTTTGAATTTTACACAAATATATATATATATATATATATATATATATATATATATATATATATATATTATAATTTCCTAAGTCCATATATTTTTTTTATTCTTATAAAAATCCCAATATATTATGGAAAAGAATGTCTTATGGTCAATGAGACGTGAGTCCATTTTCATGGATTTTTTTCCTTTTATTTTCGTTAATGTTTTTTAATTTTTACGTTCAAGTTTCTACTGGATGTTGTTTTCCTTTCATTTTCTCGATGTCTCGTTAGTAAAAAATCTCCCTCAACCATCACCTTAGCAACCATTTTTATTGTCAGTTCCGTAATTTAAACATCGTTTCTCTAGTCTTTATCGTCAGTCGCTCCCCGTCTCTCATATAAAAAAATTTTTTAAACAACGAAGGCGGCTGCTTGGTTTTCTCGCACGGGTTCGTCTTAGTTTTCTGTGACTGATGCTTCGTCGACAAACGCGAATTTAATGATTCAGTGTTTTTAAAAAACTTTAATTTTTAAGTTTTTCTTTCTAATTATATAAAATATATATATATATATATATATATATATCTGTATCTATCTAAAAAAAAGGAAAAAAAGAAAATTCAATTTGTTAACTCTTCAAATAAAAAAATTTTTTTTTCGTTTTGAATTTTTTTCTTTTTCGTTTCTTTAAATTCCTCCATCTAAAATTCCCCAATAAACCATTATAAATCTACAAAATTTGACAGATTTTATATTTTTATTTGAATTTTTAAAATTTAAAATTTTTTTTCAAAATTTTTACAAACTGACGAGTGGTACAAAAAAAAAATCAAATTTTTCTATGAACATTCAGGGTGTCTGTTTTTATAATTTGATCAATAAATCCATAGCCTAAAAAAAAAAATATTTTTTTATATAAGAAATATAATTATTATTCCAAAATAAAAATTCCTTGTCAATGCAAAAAATTCAGTGGTCAATGTTCATCATTAAAAATAAAACCACTGAATTTTATTTCAAGAATTACGCAATGAACATTTCAGTTCCGACCCACTTTCAAACGTATGCTGAGGTCTGGTCATAGATAGGGCAGACTCGATCTTAAATAGCTTTGATTATAAAAAAAAATTAATTAGAAATCACTGGATCAAAAATCGGTTGGGTGTGGCAATAAAACTCTATATGTAAAATTTTATGGAAATATTTTATTTAATTTTTGAAAATTATCATTTTTTTTTGATTTTATGAGGTTCTTCTATATTTTTAAATATATTTAATGAGACGAGTAAAAATCATAAAAAAAAAAATATTAAAGAAATCTAATTTTCAATTTAAAATAAATTGATGGCATGCAAAAATGTCTAAAAGAAAATAATGATTTTTTGCAGTTTTTCTATTTTTATAGTTTGCTATATAAGATAATGCATTTTGAGAAGGTTTATTTATTTTTTAAAAAAAAATAATTATAAATTGTTTGATTATTGATGTTTTTCAAGAAAACGAGTGAACGAGAGACACATGACAGGTGTATAAGCTCCAGAGTGTAATAACGGATAGTTTATTTTTTATAATAAAAATAAAAAAAGTAGTTGATGTAATAAAAAAGGGTGTATTTTTCAATATAATGATATATTCATTTTGTCAGTTTTATTTATTTTTATCTTATATTTTATCACTTTTATGTTATTTTTATGTTGGTGCTGCAAATTGATGAATCGAAGGACAAATTGTTCTTGAAGAAAAATGTCAACAAAACTCCTCGTAACTCAAGAATTTTCGAGAATATTTTGCATTTTTAAATATATTTTTTTTTTTTCTGGAAATTTACAAATTTGATCTCAATTTTAATTAAAAACCTAATTTTCTTATAAAAAGTTTCTATTAAAAAAAAATCGGACTCATTGGATATATACTATTATTATTATTATTAAATTATTATTAATGAGTAATAGGACAGTACACCAACAAATTGACCCTGGGGTGTAAATATGCGTAGCCCAATGTACCCACCATGACACCCAGTCTGATAACGGCATACCAAGCACATGCATCACAGTCAAATGTGCGTTATTTTTTGACAGATTCAGATAAAAATCAAAATTATATAAACCTTGCAGGTGAGAGCCAGTAAAAAATATTAAAAAATATTTAATGAAAAATCACAAAGACGATATCCAATAAATAAATAAGGCTTATATTTGTTCCCAAGGAAAATTAGAATAAATTACCAAAGCTTTGGAGAATTCATCTTTCCAGACTTATTTGTTTTTCCACATTCGGCCATGATTACCATCTGCTAAAAGAAATAAAACGAACAAGATGTACGGTGCGTCCGTATATAGGGGCCATGTCCATCTGTTTGTATTTTTTGCAATTGACAAAGCAAATCTGTCGTACTGAACGGGAAAAGAAAAACCCAAAAAAAAAAAAAAACATTATCATTATTTGTTATGATTAAATTTTGATTTATATATTATTTACACACATATATTTTACCAGAGAAAATAAGGTCAATGGATATGGGTTCATTTTAGTTTTTCAAAAAATAAAAATTTTTTTTTAAAAAAAAATGAAACAATAACACAAATTTTATATAGATAAAAATTCTTTTAAAATATATTTAATAAGGAATTATTGATGTCCTCATATAAACATATTTTAATATTTTCACTTCAAGGTTCTTCTACTTTGATAGTTTTTTTTTTTTTTTTTTGAAGATATTTCAATATGAACATTACAATCTTCAAATGCATGTCAAAGAATTATTATTTTTCATAACTTTTTTTCAATAACGATGTGTTGCAATGATAAATTTAATTGTTCTGTTATGTGAATTGTAAATGCTTTAAAAAATTACAGTTTATCTTTTTATGAAATACCTTTTTTCTAAAAACTTTTTACAGAAAAAAATTTTATCAATGCAGATATTAAATGATATTTAATCAACTGAATATAAGATATCAGTTATTTCTGAATATTTATCATAAAAAAAAATTGCATTTATTTTAACACAATTTTAATCAGCAAAAAAAAAAATAAAAATTTATTGTTTAAAAATTTAAAAATATTGCATCAAAAAATAGCATGGGGTAAAAATGACATGAAATATAATTGTTAAAACCTTTTATATTCATTTTTAAAATTTTTTTTTTTAAATTGGACTTATGGGAACAGAATATTTTGTTTTTTTCAACAAAACACAAAGTTATGTTTAAAAAATTTTTGACCGTGATAAATTCTTATCTTAAAAAAAAATCACCGTTTTAAATTTTTTCGTTTTTTAGGTTTTTTTATATTTAAATAATTTGTATTATTTTTTTATTTAACTTCTTCACCCACATTTAAATTTGTTTTTTTTTCATTTATTAATGAATGAAGTGTCTTAATTAAATTTTCATTATTTTTTTTGACAAAATAATCATCATTCTTCTTCTTTTAGTTTATTATTATTATTTTATTATTATTATTATTTTTTTTTTTTTTGATTTCTGGCGTTTACACATTTCTTTCCGGGTCCTGCCCAGGGACCTAAGGTTAGAAATGGCATCATGGCACTTTCACTGACAAAAATAAAAATGAAAAAAAAAAAAAAAATATTACATAGATAAAGCCCTTCGTAAAGTGTGGGCTGTACTTGTCAGAACAATTTTTTGTATCTCCTTTGAGGCATGGACTTCCAGGAATCCCTTCAATTAGTCTACTGCAATCTTTTTCCAACCAGTCCTAGGGCTCCAACTACAACAGGGATTGTTGATGTTCCCATATGCCACATTTTCGAGATTTCTATTTCAAGGTCCTTGTATTTTGATATTTTTTGAATATCTTCAAAGATACATTGCAGTCAGCAGGGACTGCCATATCAATAAGGAGGCACCGTTTTTTTTGTTTGTGGTCTTTAATAACAATATCTGGGCGGTTGGCTTTGATTGTTCTGTCAGTGTGTATTGTGTAGTCCCATAGAATTGTAACAGGTCCCTATCTCCGTAACCGGGTCTGGGTGGTGTTCATACCAGTTTCTTTCAGTTTCCTTCCCGTAGAAGTTGCAGATTTTCCAGTGCAGATATTGGCCCACTCTGTCATGTCGGGTTTTATATTCAGTGGGTGCCAACATCGTGCAACCTGATACAAGATGATCAATCGTTTCTGGATATTTATCACAGAATCTGCATTTTGGGCTGACACAATATTTTAGTATATGTGCTTGATAATTCCTAGTTAGCAATCATTGGTCCTGCACAGCAAGGATAAAACCTTCAGTTTCCGCTTTCAACCCTGCACTGCGTAGCCACTGATGGGTACGGGTTTTGTCTACATCAACTTGTTTGGTACGGGCAGAGTATTGGCCATGAAGTGGTTTATCTTGCCATCGCTTCTGTATCTGGTCGGTTGCATTCGTCTTTGCAGTCTTTTTTAAGTATTTTGCAGTTTCAGCCGGTGTATTGTGCTGTAGTTGCATCTCTACGCCCATTTGAAACTCCATTTTAAATTTGTTGGCTTCTTTCATTACGGAGTAAAGACGCTTTACTACTTTCATGTTCCTTGACGCATACCATCATCCAGTCTTCTGTAGTTTCCAAGTATCTTTGGAATTTTTATAATTTGTAGTTTTGTAGGACAGTTCTAGTTGAACTAATCCTCTGCCTCCTTCGGATCTGGGCACATACAGACGATCAACATCAGCTTTGGGATGATGCATGCGATAGCAAGTGAGAAGCTTTCTCGTTTTGGCGTCCATTCGCTTAATTTCAGCTATGGTCCAGTTAAGGACATTAAAGCTGTATTGCACCACAGGGACAGCCAATGTGTTTATAGCTGATATTCTGTTTTTTGAGTTTAGTTCAGTATTTAGTACCAGACGTACACGCCTGTAGTACTCTTTTCTTATTTTTTCCTTCATTTGGGGGTATTGTATGCCATCTCCTTCGCTAATTCCTAGGTACTTATAAGCTTCATCATGCTCCAATTCCTTAATCTTTGTGACAAAATCTAAATCTATTAAGGGTGTTTCTGTAGTTCTACCTTTCTTGAATGTTACTTTTGCTTATTATTATTATTATTATTATTATTAATAATAATAATAATAATAATGACTCATCATGAAAAAAATGAAATGCTTTCCATTTACCAAACTGAAAATGTATGAGTTTTGGATGTAATATTTTAAGTTGGTCTCCATGTCTATCTGCAATTTGGTTAATTTCAGTGAAGCCATATACCAAACAATTCCCGTACCAATGATTGGTCGCTTTTTAAGTCTACCAATCTTCATCGGCAGAAAATAAAATTGCAGAACCATGAAGAACGGTTTTCACCTGGGCACAGTATGCGCATGCTTGAAAGTTTTTGTAGAAATTCTGCTAAAATTTTCGAATAATTTTTCATTCTTATAGTAACATTCATAAAATGCGCCATATGTATCTGAGTTTCAGACGATGACACATGATTCGACTAAGTCCATTGCGATGAAAGAATCCTGCAGGTATAATGACATGGAGATACATATGTGTACTTTTTCTTTCTTTTTTTTTTCAATTAGAGCCAGGGCTCAGACTTGGGCCGTTGAAGAGCCTGGAATGTAATTTCAGAGAATTGCAGCGTATGTTATCCGTGACGTGTCAGTAGGGCTTTAATGCTGGCAACATTGGCCAAATGAATAAGGACCAGGTTCTGGATGGCCACGTAATAGAGACACTCGCCAAGACATAAGGGCAGCAGTGAGAGACCGCATGATCAAGATCAGAACAAAAATGACTCCAGGAGTGTCAACGCGGGCCGTTAAAATGGATTTACTTGCAGCAGGACTACAGACACGTGTGCCTCTTGAAAAACTTCCACTTCCACCAACAACAACGTTTTTGGGAAGTGCTTATTTAGTAGACTGGAAAACATCTTCCCTATGTTTGTTTTTACATGTATATTAAAGGGTGGGCTGAACCAGATGATGTTCCTTTTTCTTTTTTTTTATCTGTTCTTGGGTTCGCTTGGTCCTTGAAACACAAATTGATGTTATGTCCCTCCTCTCTCAAGGCAGATACATATATTTTCATCTTTCGTCGAATATTTCCTCATTTGAAGAATTTTTTAACAATTTGCATTGTACGCCTAACGGGGTATGTTTAATTATACTTGACGGGTGGTTGGAGGTCGTGTTAATATATCTTAAAACCGTATTAGGTTTCATGAAAGGAGAGATGGTTCCAGTCAACAGGTTTAATTCTGAGTCCAAAAACTGGATTACCTTCTTGTTGATCTCCACAGTGATAGTAAAATTCAAATCTTTAAATATTCTGTGTAGCTTTTTCCTGATGACATATGACGATATATATTTTCATATATCAAGAACGATAGTAGGGAATAATGTAACATATATAATACTGCATAGTAGGGTCAGTTAAGCACCGTCTGTAAAAAAAAATGACGCAATTCACTCCGCCAGAAATTTGGAAACATCATACTGTACTGTTTAGCATTCGCACCGGAAGCTCCAATGCGAACATTTCAGAGTGTTTGCATGTTAATCTACGGAAAGGGTTGGATGAATCTAATGCTGATTACGAAGGTAGTTCGAGTGATCACTGGACATGCCGACGTTATGTCTTCATTCATCTTCCCACCGGGCCTCAGACTCAACACAGAGGCCTACATCAAGATGACTTGAGGATGTAATGCTGCCCTGGGTTAAGAGAGTGACTGTTGGAAGACCCTGTGTCTGACTCTGCACCATGCTACACAAGCAGGAGAACCCAGTCATGACTGTCAGACAATTTCTGCGACCACATCACTCCTTACATCTGGCTACCTAACTCCCCAGACTGTAACACCCTTGATTATTATGTGTATGGGTCAGTTTAGTGAGAGACCAACAAAACTCCTTGTAACACCAAAAATGAACTGAAAGCAAGGATTATGGTAGCATTCACCAACTTAAACAAAGAGACTGCCCAGAAGAGTTCCAGGAGATTCCGAAATCGTCTGGAGCCCATAGTTGAAGTCAATGGCGATTTTGTTGAATAAATGTACTCTTTAGTATTTCAAGATATTTTTGTGTAATTTTGGTAAATATATCTGTTAAAATGAGATGTCAGTGTTATTTTCATTTTTGCGTAATTTAGACCACAATTTATCCATCACACCCTGTATTTATACTAAGACTCATGCAATTAATCCATAATAATATTTTAAATTTTGAAACCATATTTATTTTTGGTATATGAATTTTTTAAAACTGTTTCTAAATCTTTGATTGTCTTTCACCTGCTATCCTCTTCCGCTATGCCGTTTGGGAACCAATGGCCTAGACTGAATTCAGTTAGACCACCAACTCTTGTATAAATAGGTGCAATAAGTGTGCAATAATATATTTTAGGCTGTTATCACTATCTTTACGATCTAATGCCTGCGAGATTAAAAGCCTATGTACCGTTGAAAGAATCCTTATTCGGGGTCCTGTGTATATGAGGACTTACTGTAATCTAATTATATTATGTGTAGGTTTAATATTGAATGAAGTGAAACACATTCAGACACTTGCAATTTTATTTTCCTTCGGTGTGTATACAGAAACTGTTTTGTTAATTTAAAAAATAAAACTACGATATAGCAAGCAATTCTATTTCCAGATTTTTTTTGCTCACTTTGCCTATAGAGTGACTATAGCGATTATAGGATTATCCATTGATGTTTTAGCTTCTCCGCTACATCCAGCCATTGTACAGATATTCTCCGATTATTATAGAAAATTGAAAAAGATCAATTTCATAGAATTGAAAATGATCAATTCAAGCCTACGCTCATTTGATATTTGAAATGGAGCGTATTTTATCGATTTTGCCAGTCGCTTTTCAGTTATTCGAAATGGCTCCAGTCGATACTTTGAATAATCAAGATAATGTATTATTTAAAAAGAGAATATCAATTAAGATATTTTATCGTTTTCGAAAACAAACAGAATCGCTGAACGAATGAAAAATATCTCAAACGCATTACGTTGATTAAAGTAGAATTCTTTCTGGCGTCAAGCCAAGTGCCCGGATGTAATGTCTTCTGTCATGGCTGATAATAAAGTTAGCTTGCTGTTATGAGCTGGGTAATTAATCATGGGAGGATTGGATTGGCTGGCTCTTCAATAACCACGCCTTTCCTGACCAGGGTCAATATTTTCTTATACTCTTGTGTAAATATCGTATACGACACAAGGCCATTTTCTTTTAATGTAGGCGTTATTAAATGCGCTGTGATATATCATTATTTATTGCAAATACCTTGGAAAGCTTCCTCTCTTACTAAAATAGAGGAGGCGTGTCTATCGAAATGTTGTTAATGATGATGTCCAATATATTTGTCTCTTTTCTCTCTCATCCCCTCAGCTGCAGTCATTAAAAATTACATAAATACGCCGAGATGACTGGTGATGAGACTAAATGCTAAATAAATACGATGGATCTCTAGGCTGAACGCATTGACTGAGAAGTGATACTAGCGGTTGGAAATGCAATTAGAAATGAAGTGGGTGGATTTCATTTTTCCTTGTTGTAAAGAACCTCACCAATTCGTTTCTTAGTCACTTGCATCAATGACAAAATCAGTCTCAAATCCTCATGTCTTCTCAACTTAATTTCGTTAAACCAATCAACACACCTTAGTATTTGCACGGCAGTGGCAGCATAGACAGTGGATTAAAACAAACATTATTCTTATTATAATCGAAGGTTATATGCAGAAATAACATAGAAAAAATGTGTAATTCAGTTGCTCTGTTCGACGTTGCAAAACGCTATGACGGGGAAAATTTATCTCATGAAAAATGAAATCTAAAACATTTTCACATGCAAACTGGCGGGAATTTTCTCAAAACCTATCAAAAAGCTGCCTGGTAAGCGACAAGTCATTGCAAAATTATAATTGTACTTTCTTTTTTTTATGAATGATGCTGATAAACAAAAGCATAAATTATTTATGGTTCAACATAATATATTTGACCAACATTCTGCTTACCTCACAGCACTCAAATCTGTTTTGCTACACGTTTCCTACAATTCATGAGATCTTAAGGTACGTAAAAATTTGCTTGATCTCCCTGAAAATTTTATCTCTAAACCTAACAGAGATACAGCCTTCCAACAGTGCCATCTTTCGATATTCTTTAGTCAATAAACTTGCTTTTGGCAACCCGTGGCATGAAAAATAAATTATAAATGGACTTTATTAAATAAAAGGGAATACACTTATTTTTGAGCCGATATTGTTTTAAAATGCATATGGGCGTAACGGTTATCGACTTAGAAAATTGTATCGACGAATCGAGTTCAAACCCTGGGCAAGATCGTTGCGTTCACTTTCACAAAATTACCCTTTGGAAAAATTTAAATTCACCTCTTCTCACCGCAGCCATGTGCTAAATAACTGCGTAAACTTATCTCTCTATCTTTTTGGTAGCAAGCCTTGAAGGACAAATCTGAATTCCAAACCGGTTAAGCATGATGTTAGTAATTATGGATATGATGCATGGTGTCGTGGATAACGCCACGTATGAGAAATTAAAGAGCTGAATTCGAATTCCAGACGGGTTTGTTACATGCATACATACGCGCAAATACCCTTAGGAAATATATGAATTCATCTTTTCTCTCCCCCTCCATCAGCTATGGGTTGAATATCAGGACAGACTGGGTTTTGTAGCCTTGGTTGGCAACCAGTCTATCGTAGAAAGAAATGGCAACCTACAGCAGGAAAAACTTCTGATTAGTCAGTCATGAATCATAAGAGACATGATCGACCAAGCGTGTCTCATGTATGGCACTTAACTGACTGAAAACAGACCAGCTACTAAAAGTAAACAGTACCACCTAGCATAGTTTGGGTGTGGTCAAAGTATTTTTCCAAAAAGAATCAGCTTATTCAAATTTCATCGATTGGTTTGCAAATATCGAGAAAAAATGTTAGCAATAACTTCAACAATACTAAATACTGTGAGGATTTCAACACGCGTCAGCTTGTTGCAAAAGAATCCTAGTTAAATCATTTTTTTTTAAATGCCTGGCGATGCAAATTGTTGTAAATGGTCATGTTTGGAAACTTTTTCATTACGACACAGAATTCCTGTTGCTTTGAAAACGTGTCTCTCGGCGTCAACCGTTTTTTCTAAGTAACAGAGAATGAAAAGTCTGACACCTTCAGGGTGTGGACAATTATGGCTCTGTACAATTTCTTGTCATTTGCATTTGCTATCTCCCTTAATCCCTGTTCTATCAACCATTGACACAAACTCGTTAGGCAAGGGTTATGCGCTGATTTTTACTGCCTATCTTGCTTTCAATATATCCTATGCGAGTCAAATTCCGCAAGCCTTCTTTCCTCGCTATTTGCCTTAGAAGTTTCAACTGTATATTTCTAATTCAAGTACAAGTGCACTTTTTGCCTCCCTTTTCCCAGAAACGTCCTCGTTACTCATATTTTCAGTCCATGGGATTCTCAGCATCCTTCCGTAGAACTACATTTCTAGTACCTCAAGTCTCTTTATTATCTGTGAAAAGACCTGCATTTACTGTCATGTAAGATGACAGATATTACATAACAGTTCACTACTCTTTTGTGGCAGAGTCGATATCACCCCTGAAAGAATAATAATGATAATAAAGGAGGATATGCTGTAAAACAAAAAACACCAAGTGAAAGAGAGGCGTTTTCGAATAACCAAGACGTTAATATGCTGTAAGGACTTTGAAATGTAAATGTTACAGAAAGATAATTTAGAACACGAAATACAATCTTTTTGTAAGTGTAGAAAGGATATCATATTACTAACAGAAAAATTACTGGAACAATAATAATTTGGAACTTTTTAAAAAAATGGATTTTGACACTATAAGAATAAGTTAAAATCAAGGATGTTTTGATCTAGAATTTATTTTAAAAACAAGAATTTTTTGTAGTTTACAAAGAGCGGCAGAATAATTAATAGCGAGATGATAAACAATAGCGTCTTGTGAAACTTAGAAACCAATCGATGAAAAAGTAAAATGTTTATTCTCGGAGGAGTGAAGTTGTACTTTGGTAGTATGTCAGTACGTTCGCGCTATAAAAACAGATAGGTCATTAGTTTGGGTCACGTGAGGCCGGTTCTCTTAATAAAGAGGCGAGCCAACCGGAGGAGGAGAGTTTTGGGTTCGTCTGTCTTCGAATGCAGTGATGAAACATCAGAGACTGAAAAGGAAGCGTCGGCTGTATGTTGCTGAAGCTGAGGGCGAAGAATCTTCACATACAAGAACTTTCAAATTTGTGCAACAAGAATTTTGTGTGTGTGTGTTTGCTTTTATATATAAAAAAAATTTTGTCCTTTAAAAATAGAATCGATTTGGTTATATTTATTTTTCTGTTAACCCGATTCTCACCCGACGAACTCGCATGTGAGCCAACAGAGAGCTTCCGGATTTCTACGATCTGATGACCACTCTCCAGGATCAAAACAAGCACAATGTGGCTAGAGGGTGGCTTCGAATTAACACTGGGATCCGGAGACTTGTGTTTAACCTGTAATACTGGACCCTACTGGACCCACGACCGGTCTTGTGGAGTGAGTGGGTCCAGTGGTGTGAGGATACGGTGTTACATTTTGTTTCTAATAAAATTTCCCTGTTTCTTAATCCTTTGCTTAGCTTTTGGAAGGCACCTTTCGCTATCCCAATACGTACTTCGGATTGCAGTGTCAGACTTTTCATTCTCTGTTAAATTACTTCCCAGATATTTAAATTTTCGATTTGCTTGATTTTGACATCTCCAGTTCGTAGTTCACGTCTTGGATGGCTCCTTTTGTTGACAAACATATATTCTATTTTCCTACAATTGAGGTTTAGTCCTTTCTTCTCGCTTTCCTTTAAATGTTTAAATTTGGCTCAGAGAAGCGACCATTCAAAAATAATAAATGATTTTTTTCGTAGCAGTCTTGTTATTTGTTTTTTCTAACTTTAATCACCCTAATCTAGAAATTTCGTTTGAAAAACGAGTAGACATTTGACACTTATACGTTTTATCTTCTTGTAATTTTACGTTTTATTGAAATGAAAATCAAAAATACAAAATAATTCTGACAAATCTTCATTGCTTAATTAAACAATAGGGAAAATCGTTTATATATAGAAAGTGTTTTCGATTAACCTAATTGCTTTTTGTGATGAATATATACTGGACGGACAAACAAGCACTCCTCCAGACAACATCACCCTACGAGATTTGCCATAAGAACGACCACCAATACTTAACAGCTGCTGTTCGCCATCAGAAAAAAGTCGTTGAGAAAAACTCCAAGAGCAGAACGCACATGTGGAGACGGCAAATTGTGAATACGTATTTCCATTAAACAACTTCTTCACAAACAGATCAAATCCCTCCGCCCATTCCCTACAAAAAATGAAAGAAAAAAAATTGAAATCGAAACACGAAAAGAAAGACTAAAATGTTTACCAAAAAAAAAATGGAGGAAGTCGTATTAATTAATGTCAAACACAGCTTGTAGGAATAAAAGATATCCTTTTAAACTGATCCATTGAGGTGGGATCTAATTTGACGACACACCTCTTTTTTGTTGGTGAGATGCTTTAGCAATCGGATGATATCATTGGGGGGAAAGAAAAAATACGTTCAGGCGAAATCCAAGTCTTGATTTTGCTACAGGTTCGTGAAGAAACATGCGTACGGACTAGACGTGAATCAATCACAGAACGGCAGCCAGGCAGAATTTTACCAAAGTTGTGTTCCTTTTCTTCAGCGATTTAACAACTTTTTCGCTTCGTACGATGCCAAACTTCCGGAAAAAAGTTTCGCTGCTGTGTAAAATTCTTACGGTTAAGAATTTATAAATAAAATTGTTTAAACTCAAAGCATCCAATTTTTGGGTAAAAGAATCATCCTTAACAGAATGCCGGAAATTTCATCCACCGCTTCCCATTTTTTTAAATGTTGGTTGATTTTGTTTGGCGCCATATCAATCTCTATAGGTTATTTAATGCCGAAATCTAAATCTTTTGATCACAATTTTATGGCTTCAGCTAAATAATTTTGGAGTACAATTGTATGCCTCCAACTGCAGATAAAATGCATTGTTGATCATTTTGCTTTAAATATGTATTATGAGTAATTTTACGATCAATAAGTATTGTTGGTTGGTTTTATTTAACGGTATATCAACCTTTTTTTAATTAATACCGAAATCTAAATATTTTCTACGTATTTTTATGCTTTCAGGATAACTGTATGTTTTTCAGATATACAGTTTGTAGATCATAAAATTTATTGCTGTTTTTTTTTAATTTCACTACAAAAATGTGTTTTAGTAATTTTTTTATAAAAATGTATTTTGATACTTTTCCTTTAGGGCAGGGTTAGGGTTAGGGTTATTATTTTACTATAAAAATGTATTGTTGGTAATTTTCTTATAAAAATGTACTGTTGATTTTTGTTTGGGGGATACCAATTAACCATAGATGGAACCCTAATAGCCTATTTAAAGGATACTGCTAGATGTCTTTGAATAAGTTCTCGGTGCTATATTTGAATTTAAAAAAAAGATCTCCCTGGGTATGACAATAAACTACATCCAGCAGCAAGACCTCTAATTGGGAGGTTTTGAGGAGCATAGGACCATCTCTTAATTGCTGCTGTTCCCAGGTCCGCCCTGATCCGGGGTGGTAGCACCTATTAGGGTTCCATCTATGGGTAAATGGAAGCACCTGTTAGAGTTCCAGTTATGGGCAAATAGTGAATCCCCTACCAAACAAACAAAACACTATGAAAGTATAAAAATACATTTTTATAGTAAAGATACCAGTAATAGATTTTATATAAAAAAAAATTACCCATAATAGCTATTTATAGTAAAATTACCAGTGGATATCGGCTCATAACGGGAAATCAGAGGGCCGAGTTCGAATTCCGGTCGAGTTCTTTAGATTCACTTACGCGCAAATACCCTTAGGAAAGGTATGAATCCATATCTTCTCCCTCCAGCTATGGACAGACTGGGTTCTATAGCTTTGGTTGGCAAACAGTCTACCACAGAAAGAATTGGCAACCGCGGGAAAAATCTTCAAACCTTCTATTCAAACATGCCTTGAGCCTGCATGGATGAGTTGATTCATAAAATTAACATGAGAATAATATCTCTTGTTGATGTCCAGCCTGCAACAAGCAGGGGAAGTGTTTACATACCAGCAATATATTTAAAGCGAAATGACCAGCAATATATTTTATCTGCAATTGAAGGCATACAATTGCGTTCAAAAGAATTAGACTTCGGCATTAAATAACCATTACAGGTTGATACGCCACTAAACAAATTCAACCAAACAACCAACGAAATGATATGCAGTAGACACTTGAAAATAGCAGCAAAGAAGATGTGAATTTGAACAAACTAGATTAAAACTTAGATAGACAAGACACTGCAATAAATGAAACATGTGCAAAAAAAAAACATGAAGCGTAAGAGAATGTAACAGATTACCTCAGGAAATATACAAAAATACGTATAGCTGGGTGGGAGTGACGATCCACTAGGAATTGTGCAAGCAAGAGCGATTCAACAATGCAAGCCAGTAATATATATGTTTATTGTATCTTTCATTGTCTCATGTACGAAGTCGAATATACATCGCTATATTATGAGCATTATTTTATAGCAAAAATGCTCTGCCTTCATGGCGTACTGTGTATTTGTTATATACAGTGAGTTACAGATTGTAATTCTATAAAACTTAGCTTCTTCGAAGTTCAGGACATTTATTTTAAAAATGAACACTTTAATTTTTAAATACTTGAATGATTAAAGTTAAAGAAATAAAATAAAAGTAATGATCTCAGCATTTAATAGACATAAAAACAATTCCACTTAAATAAGTTGAATATTAAATAAAAATCATACTTTTCATTCAAATATATCTCTCCTGCTGATGTGACATAGAAAAACCCTGATTTACAAGGAATCATTTACTTTTTAATGATATATTTATTTATTAAATCTTTTGTTGGCGCAAACGTTTTTAATTATCGTTGACACGGTGATTGCAATAAAGAGAAGAGGGCTGACCAGTTATTTAATATCAATCGTCGGAGAACTTGCAGTTTAAGCCCCGCACACCAATTGTAATTAAAGTTTCCTGAAAATTTCCATTTCGATGTAAATATACATGCTTAATTCGAAAATAACAGTAAAAGTTTGTGGAAAACTATCGTTTATGAGTTATCGACAATAAAATTTCGAACTCATTCATATCAGGTCCGTCTACCATTACTGGCGTTGTTTACATACATTTGCCTCAATTAGTCATTGCGGTGGAAGCTTACTTAGTTAACGGCCTTTTTATTCATCTTCCTCTTCATACACGTCTCAATTATTGTGCAAAACCAAAAAAACTCTTTAGACACTTTTATAAATGAAGCTTTTATTGCTTTTTTTATTTTGTAAATAATCATGCTTAAATAATATTGCATATTGTTTAAAATTGTTTCTGTAATTATTAAGCCCTTAGTGTTAGAGATTTTTTGTTTTATTTTGTAAATAATCATCCTTCTTAAAACCCAAAATCTAAAAAAAAATTGAACCTTAAAATTATTCTTGTTATTAATTCCTTTCTAGCATTTTTTTTATTTTGTAAATAATCATGCTCTTTTTAAATTTTAGATTGGTGCGCGGGACTTAAACTGCAAAAATTACTCCAATCGTCTTATATGACAGTAAATACTGAATAATCTCCTCACAGATGAAGAGAAAATTGGAGGCATCAGAAATGTGGTTCTACAGAAGGATAGTGAGAATTCCATGGACGGAGTACGTAAGCAACCAAGAAAGATAGAAAAAAAGACTCATATTCAGAAAGTGATAGCTGAAATTTCTAGGTCACATAATAAGGAAGGGGGGCTTGGAGAATGTGACACTCACAGGACATACCGAAAACAAAAGGACTGATGTCAGCGGGTCACACCTACTTGACGGGCTTATAAGAATGTTTGGCGGAACGGAAAGTGTGAGGCTTGGCAAAGGGACAAACGTTGCTAAGAGCTACGAGAGATAGAAAGAAGAATAACAAATCGTGAAATTCTTACTAACAACTGCAGAAGTAAGGGGGAGAGTACAAAAATTTTCTCAACCTGAACAAGAAGCCTTCCCCCACCAAAAAAAAAGAAATTGTTTAGAAATTTAGTCAGATGTTTGTGAAGTGGGTAGGGTCGTATATAACTTTGACGATAAAGAAAATTCCACGGAGCACACCGATTTTTTTTTTATTTGTTGTAGATGTCTGAAAGGTCAAATGAGCGTGTGGTACATTGAAAACGAAGCTGATATCACAAAAATTCTACTTTTGTTTCCTCTAAAGCCACGAAGTGTATATTGTTCTTCTAATTTTCATCCAGCCATCGGCCAGTAGCCATTTTTGGTTCCAACAGAATTCTGGATACAGTGAGTCCCCCGTATTCGCGGAGGTTAGCAACCAGAACAGGCCGTGAATAGTTAGAATGCTTGAAACCCCCGCTAAAAAAATGTGCTTATAAGTACCTATTTAGATTGTTAAACCTCCATATGCCTTAAACTTTCAACTTAAACACTCTAGAAACATTTCAGATCCTTTTAAAAAGATTTTTGAAAAATAGTATTGGTGACCATACACTCAGCGTAAATTTTCTTTCATACGTACAATAACCGATTTTAATTACGCATAGATCAATACAACCATTGAAAATACTGTATAAATATGTGTTACAAGACATAAAATATAAAGTTTAAAACATTTACTAAAAACAGAACTGTGATGATGCCCCCAGACATAGCATAAGGTACTTTCAAGACTCCAGCCACAGCCCCTAACAAAGAAAAAAGCCCAAGCACTTCGCATGTTTTTGCTTTCGTTTTCTTTTTTCTTTTTTTCTGCCATTTTTTACCATAAAAATGAACTGTTATATGTTTTAAGTCACTTAAATAACAGGAAAATAATGCAAGAATATTTTAAATATGTTCTATCGGAAAAATACGCGAATTGAGAATACGCGAATTTGTACATATGTTCTTCAGAAAAACACGCAAATATTCGGGGTTTCCGCGAATAACAAGTATGTACGTTCTAAAGAAAAATCCGTGAATGTGTGAAACCGCGAATGCTGAAACGTGAATAGACGGGGCTCACTGTATAACCACTTTTCAGTAGTAACTGTCCACAGTTGTTGAAATCTATAGTGGGTTTTTTTGTTCGTTTGTTTTTTTACAGTTTGTTTTATAGTATCTAAACTCCATGCATTACCATCTTTGTTCTGCTTCAGGTAGCTAGCTTTTGAAATTTGAGTTATCCTTCTCCTAGACTGGTTACCAACTACAGCTACAGAGTGCAGTCTTGCTTGTTAAACCCTAACTGGACGAAGAGAAGATGATTGCATACATTTCGCAAGGATGTGTGAAGGTAAATGAACATAACTAACGGAATTCAAACTCTGTAGGTCGCCTCCATTTTTTTTTTTATTCCAAGCCGATGACTATTACGTTGCCTGCAATTGAAGAAATATATTTTTATGAAAGAAACTTCTCCGAGTTCTGGATCATTTAGATAAATGACTTCAAAGAACTCTTTGATGTGGTCGGATGACCTTACAAGTGGACGTCTTTCATCCGGGTATTCGAATTCGTCGGTTGGCGCCAAAATTAAGAGAATTGACTGGCGAAGTCAGTTGTTGCATAAATCTGCGCAGTCCGTTTACTACCATTCGCTGACAAGTAAACTATACCACGTAACAAAACCCAGAAACTCCCGACTGAAGTTATTTTGAAGAATTTCTAACTTCTTGCCATTATGTTTATCTTTTATAGCCACTGACCAAATCACTAGAAATTTTTTTTTGTTTACTATAAAATTTAGTTGGTCTTCTTGTCGTTCTCTTTACATCTCTTTATCTTATTTCTTTTGCAGCACACGTGAGACCTGCACATTTAATTATTTTTTTAATTCTCCAAAGACTATGGAATCTATTGTATAAAGCGGTGACTTTTTTGCCATAAATTTCATATTCTGTATATTTTCGTTAATTCTATAGATTATCACATCAATGCATCGATTGCATCAGCATAAATTAATTTAGTCTTTATAATACGAAATCTTACAAAGTAAAACCATTGGAATTAATTCAGCCAAAATTAGGAATAAAACAATTAAATTATCAACAGTAGTTGGTAATTCAATTATGGACATTACGTGTGTGCAAAAGTTCTCGGCGCCCTTTTTCTTTTTTTCTTTTACAAACTAAACACTGAAAACACAGTGCAGGAGCGCATAGCGTAGTGCTTTTTATCGGCGAAGGTAGTAGAATCGGCGTTTTGCGTTCAAATTCCGACCGAGTTCTCTGCGTTCATTTTCTCCAAATACCCGTTTGGAAATGGATGGATCCCTCTATGGGTTAAAGAGCATGATAAACAGTCGAGAAGAACAAATCTGAATCTAAAACTGGTTTGCCGCGAAGCTGACAACTCTACAACGTAAAAACTTACTTGCTACAGAAACCATAGCCAGGGCCAGTACAAGAGTCTCGTGCCCCCCACCACCACCACCACACAGCCATCTATGTTACGGGCATTCTACTACATCTAAATTGCCATAAAGTAGTATTCATATAAAATTCAAATTATAGCAACCTAATTTTGTACAATAATGGATTATATTCAATATAGGTGAACAGTTCAACTAAAAAAAAAATGAAAATAAATACAATGTACCAAAATTCAAATTAGAGACATGTCATAATAGAGCCTTCCATTTGCTGCAATTTTTAATATCGACTTGAGATTTGTTGCGTTAAAAAGTTGAATAATTTTAACACATTCAACAATATAGATAAAAAATAATGAATTTTATTAACTAGTGTTTTTTCGAGATTTAGCATGGTCAAAACAAATTCACGGATTTGAACGAAAAAAAAACTCAGAATGACGCCAAAATCCGCGGAACTTTTCATCCTTTAAGAGTCAATTGTGTTTAGTTTAATTTGTAACTTATGTAGGTAGAAAAAAAAGCAGATGTTGATAATATAGCGAGGGTTACAAAGCAATGCCCGGGGTCTCCAATCCGGCTTGAGCCACCGCCAGTTTTTTTGTTTTGTTTTTTGGGTGGTGTGGGTGTAGTACGACCCGGCCCTGACTATAGCAGCAGCACAAGTAATATACAGTAAAGAAGCGGAGTTTATGGAAAAAATGCTGACAACCTTTACACCCACCTAATAGTTTTGTTACAAGTCAATGTAGAGGTCCTGTACTAAACTGAACTTATTAACTCTTAACCCGTTGAGCCCTGCGTTCTTGAACAATTTTAACCAAGCCTGAGCTCTTGAGTCAAAATTCGCAAATAATTGGTATGCAATGTTTCTTAGTAAATATAAAAATAGTTACAAATAATATAACTTCCTGATTGCTTCATGGTAAAAACGATCTTTTTTATCCAAAACACATGCACAAAACACAAGGAAAAGGCGCGGACATTTTGGTATAACGTTCGTTAACATCCGAATATTACAACTTTTCTGATTGGCTCTTCAAAATAAAACAGCCAATAACAAAACACGACACAAGTGTTTACCCACCTTTCAACTGGGCATTGTCATTTTTCTCTACCACTGGTCAACCGGTGGCTGGTCATTACGTCATTTGTCTCAGGACTCAAAGGTTTAATAATCAAGCGTAGAGAAGATGCTTGTTATTTTCCTTCTTCTATGTGCCACGTTATTTTCGCTCATCGGTGATCACAGCTCTCCACAACTTCGTGTCTTTTGATGCTCTACATATTCGTTATTGTTAATAAGTCACAATGAAGTAATACATCGATTCCCAAATGTGTAGCTAAAAAGAAAATAATTTTTAGGTGACAAATCTCAAGAATATTTTAGTCTTAGAACGTTTTACAGAATCTGGTCTGCATTTGGACATTTGTACTGAGTTGTCAGGAGAGATGTTATCTTGATTTAAACGAGAGGAATTCTGGGAAATCGTTGAGCATGCGTGAAATTGAATCGTTTAATGAAAGAAAGGCGGTGATGGCCAACTATCTGTTTACACAATAAAAAGCAGAAAAGAAAATATAAGAAAATTAAATGAATTTCATATGAATCGATACGTGAGTGAATAAAACAAATTGTACATTAAGTTAAATTAATCATGCATATATATGAATATATATATACACATACATACATATATATATTCAATCCTGGTATAGACTGAGTTCGTGTCGGAATGTGTGTGCGTGCGTGTGTGTAAATTATTTTCAGATAGTTTATAGGAACAAAATTAATAAAAAGACAGGAGGGAAAACAATTCTTAACCGAAGCGTTTCGTCCTCTGATGGACTTCTTGAATATTACTCGCTCACTTTTGCCTTACCAGTCATCCACAAGTTTTAATTGTCCTTTCAACCACCTGATGAATATTCATGAACGTTCTCAAATTTAAAGGCCTTGATAAACCAATGACATCATTGTTCTTGCATATGAAAGTAAATCCTACATTTGCCTTGATTAAGTCCCCCCAGAGGACGAAACGCCTCGGCTAAGAATAGTTTTTCCTATTGTCTTTTTATCCATATATATATGTGTGTGCGAGTGTGTACAAAGCGCTTATGTATCCTATATATAATCATACATGTGTATGCATGTGTTTGTGTGTGCGTATAGACAGAAAGAGAGTGAGAAAAGTTGAGAGATTGTCAGAGGAAACTAATGATAGATAGATCGATAGATATAAACAAACTGAGATAGATAGATAGATAGATAGATAGATAGATAGATAGATAGATAGATAGATAGATGAATCATGCAAGTTTTGTGATAATTAGAATGATTCCATCTAATATCTAAGTTCCATCGTGTATTTTTCTCAAGTCCCTGCAAACGAATTTTGCGCACAAGAAATAGCTGCACCAATTCGTAATGCGCACCGTTCAAATCCTCACAAAACTGAGATATAAATCTGTGTAGAGAAACTACACACACACACACACACACACATATATATATATATATATATATATATATATGTATGTATGTATGTATGTATATTAAACAAGTATTCATCCAAACAAATTTGATTGGCAATATATATATATATATATATATATATATATATATAGTCGACGTTCCTATATATCGTTTAACGATGGTGTTAACATATAATTTAATTCCATTTTGCAGCGACTCGTGGATATAAATATGATGTGAAAGGCCAGAATTTAACAGAGCGAGACATTTGAGTGAGAAAAGGTTTCGCTCGTATTAAACAATAATAGAAAAATTTGATAAGCAAAGAAGCAAGGAGTTATGTGAAAAGTCGCTCAATTGTTATCGAGCTAATATTCATGATTATCTCCCTTAGCGAAACTGTCGGCTGTGATCTGGTTGGTATGCGACTTCTCCTTACTCTCCCTTCTTCGATGTTGGCAGCTCTACGTGTACTCAATTCCCGCTTCAAGTCGGCGATGGCATATGTTAGCGACACATGGGATTGATTTCAAGTCAGCAAGCGACTCTGCCTTCTGAAAAATTTCACACTACTGTGTCCAACTCTAGCACAAGGTACATATCTCAAAATCTTACGCTACAATTATCTTTCTGACTCTCTAGAGATAGCAATTTTGTTGAACGAAGCAAGTGAAGCAGGAGTTCCTCCACACCCAGTTTTACCCTTTTCGACCTTCCATCTCAAGGCGTTTTTCTTTTCTCTCTTAATGTTTTTCTTTTATTTTCCTTATGTCTTTTTATTTAGTTTCTGCTTCAGTGCAAAGTCTCACCGCTGTCTAAGCAGAAGTTACCTTTTATAAACAGAAAATTTTTCTCAAGAAAGACTTTGGCGACTGACAGTAGGTTCAGACTTTGTGAGTCTTCATCCCATTAAAGTGTCTCCTAACGTCAGATAGTAATTCCCAGAACGACGTGTAAAAGCGGACACACACTCGCATCGGAATTCGTTTAGAGGGGCTTTTTTGGTAAAAATCTGAAATGGAAACCGTAATTTACCAAATGACACATTCAAACGAGGGGATCTGCTCCAATTTCAATCAAGAGTTTCATCAAGAGTCAATTTGAAATTGAGAACGTGGGTGGAGGGACAAGATTGCTTGATAACCTAAAATTTACACTTCATTTACTGACAAGTTCTGTCTATCTCAGTTTATCTATCTATCTCGGTCAGTTCATTATCTATCTATCTAGTTTGGTCAGTTTATTATCTATCTATCTATCTATCTATCTATCTATCTATCTATCTATCTATCTATCTATTTTGTTCAGTTCATTAGGTGTATAACTATCTATCTATCTGTTTATCTATAGCAATCTGTTCACATCTAGCTAGCTATCTGTAAATAATCGAATAAATAGATAAATACTATCTTTGTTCACGAATGTTCTGACTGATAATGTGTCGTGAATATGGGAGGCATATTTTCTTTGAAACTCAATCTTCGAATTTCTCCCGTTTTAGTTGTGTTTGAACACTGACCACTAGGTACACGAGAAAGTATTCCACAAAAATCTTGGCCATAGATAGATAGATATGGAAGTGATTTAGGAAATTTTATTGTTGCAAAAGAAGAAAAATTAAATTTAAATCTTCCAACCCAATATTCTTTTCTTTTTCCGATGTGAAGTGAATGTTTGAAGCTTTTCAAAATGACACCGTCATTCTAACGACGGGGAATTACATGAAGGTTTTTACCTCCTCATCTGATTGATTCATTGCTAAATTGTACAATGCCCTGTCGCCAGACAGTCACGTAATGTCCTTTATAATATCAATAAGAACTTTCTTGGCAGTGGCCTTCTCCCTTTTTTTCAGTAACATGAGGCAGAGAATAAATTCTTCCTCCACTGATCTCGAAGACCGTTGTAATGTCTTCCCCAATGGAGAAAATCCGTATATATTTTACTGACGCACCCTGAAATATAATCATGTGTGCCCCAAGTTAACAAAAGAGTAATTTATGAATTATTTTTATATCTACAAAAATTTTATTTTTAATAAGCTTGAGACATCAAGCACATGGCTTCTTTGTCTAAGTCATTGTCATTTCATATTTTAAACTGGCTGCTAAATTCCTTAATCTTTAAGAAGGAGTAGATAATGCCTTCCTGGACGGAATCAAATTAGTCATTAGTGGTCTCTTTAAAAAGAAAATGGCAGATTCTTCATAAATCCATTAAAATGAAAACTATACAACTTAAATATACAATGTAATGTCTTAAATATAAATGTTTATTTCAGGAGACTTCATAATTATTATAAAATTTCATGACTTATTTTTCCTTATTAAAATTTAAAGTGCACCCTAGGGTTTTAGTTATTCTACAAGTGCGCCCTGAATTCAAAATGGTTGAGAAACACTAACCCGCGCCATCGTAAACATACATGATTCTACATTGACGTCCAGGGGTATGCCTGCTTGGTCGGTTGAATAGAAATTTCATGAAATCCCTTAATATTTACGGAAAACTGATTCTAGACCGCTGATCCTTTATTTAAAACTACGTAGTATACTATATTTATAGCATATATATATATATATATATATATATATATATATATATATATATATATATATATATATATATATATCAATAAACTCGAGATTATTCATAATACTGAATTTGATTTAAATGCTCCGTGTACACTTTCTATACTGTAGGTATAAACTGTTAGCTGTATCCAACCGCTTTCTCGGATCAATGGTTAAAAATGGCTTCGAGTGAATGAAGCCTGTGTGTCTGAGTGAGGACCATCCTTCTTCAAACTACGTGAAATGGCGCTACAGAATCCTAAACAAAGAACTGTGCCAAATAACAGAAACCACATCACTTGAGGACTTTCAATAGCAGCAACAACTAAAATGGATAGCACATCTAACTCGAAGTGAAAATAATGACATAATGAAGATGTTGATATTCCACATAACTTCAAACAAAAGGTTAGGAAGGAAACCTCTATCAATAATGGAAAGAGCGATAATAGTAATTGAACTGAAGAAACCTATTTTCCTAAAAAAAATTGTTTTAAGCGGAAGTTGTTTATAAATTTCGACTGACGGTAATACTAGATGCTCGGTCAATGAATGCAGAATGTTACCTTATAAGGAAACGGTTGTTATTACCATTACCATAAACAAAAGAGTTGTTAGGAAATTGACTATCTAAGAAGTAAAGACTTGTACAAATCTATTTTTAATGTCAAAGTCTTTTTTTTTGCCAAGATAGGCTGGAGAAAATTCCGATTAAAATGATTAGTGTACGCTTTCTAATCCCGAGGATAGGTGTGAAAAGTGATAGTGTCAAGTGTTGATTACTTTTAATGAAAACATTTTTAATAATTTACATTAGAAAAATTGAAAGAATTTTTTTAAAAAGATAATCAGTCTATAAAGTCAATCAATTTTTAATGAAACTTTCTCTACTTATTTAATAAAGTACTTTAAAACAAAAAGTTTTTATTCAAAATTTTGGACATGTTGATTTCATTTGTTTTTTGCGGTTTATCAATCCTTTGTGGGTTATTTAAAGCCGAAACATATTTTGAATTGTAAAAATAATTCTTTTTTTTTTTGCGAGTGAATATTGCATTAAAAATAACAATGATTTTTTTTCAGATACAAGTCCTACAATTTAATCTATAGCTGGGGCAGAAGAGATGGATTCATACCTTTCCTAGGGATATTTGCGTGGAAATGAATGTAATGAACTCGAATGAAATCGTCCCTATCAATTCCTCATTCCGAGCCATTATCCATTTCACCACCCGCACACCATCCAATATTTTTAGAAGTAAAGGGTGAATATAATACAAGTAACGAACGAACGACGAGAACAATGCTCAAACAACGGGTTCTCGAGAGAGAATGAAGAATTGATAAATGGTGCGAGGCTATAATAGGGTAGGTCTACGCCAGTGGTTCCCAAACGGTGCGGCACAGCTCATAGGTGCGACAGAAAAGGATAGCAAATCAGACAGAATGATTGAGAGACGATCAAAGATTTAGAGAGAGTTTCAAAAAATACATATGACAAGAATAAATATGATTTAAAATATTATTATGGATTACTTTTAATTGCATGCCTGAGTCTAAGTATAAATTGTTATAAATAATTATTGGCCGATTTTATCACTGTGATATTTTTCCATTATATCAAGTATTAAGAATATAGTAACGAGGGTCCGCAAATTGGAGGAGAGAGTTGTCAGTGATGGTTATCTCCCTTTAACGCTCTCTCTCTCTCTCTCTCTCTCTCTCTCTCCTCTATCTCTCTGTTTTTAATTTTTAAATGTACTTTTTGTCAAATAAAATTTGGTGAGGCGCGAACAAATTTCCATTTCGAAAATGCATCCTCAAAAAAAAAAAGGTTTGTGAACCATTGCTCTACGCATAATTTTGTATACTTGTAAATTCAGTCTGATGCTCCGTGAGCGGCAAATTCAAATTTCACTTCTTTTTTGGTTTAATTTTCAATGCTTCTTTTTTTTTCTTTATTATTAAATATTTTTGGTCTGTGGTTTGTTGAATCTGTCGATGTGAAACCGATATCAACATATTTTGCGAAGCACCTACCGTAGAGCCACGACTACTATGTTATCCAAGAAAATGAAGAAATTTAAATGAATTTTTTCTACTTCATCGTCATCTTTGCTTTTGTTTAAATCAAATCTACTGTTGCGCCATCTGTCGACAGTACAAAGCGAAAAAGATCAACTTTGACCAAAGAGGCTTTATATACTGAAAAAATGTTATTCAAATTTACTTTCTTTCTTCGTTTGAAAACAGTTCACAAGTGTGGCGATTTAGATCGTCACTAGGAGCATTATTACGATGGTTTTGTGCCAGGGTTAAGCTATGTCTAGTAAAGCACGATTATGCTGATAGACGAAATGAAAGAAAAAAAATGGAGTAAAAAATCAAAAGTAAAAGAAAAATAACAAAAAGAAAGGAGAAAGTGGAATAAAGAAAGAATAAAAAGATTTTTAAACAGAAATAAAACGGGTAAAACCTGTCAATTCGATTGGCAGATTTTTCGAAATCTCGGCATTTGGTATTTGAGAGAGAGTGGGGAGGAGGGGGAGAAACCCCCATATTTATTCACTTGTTCAATTGTTCGTGAGTTGAAAGAAAACCGACTCATATCCGTCGTCGCGTCACTGAGATTGACAAGTCGTGTTGTTAAAGAGCGGCTAATTTTCTTCTTATAAAACCAAATTAAAAAGCCGTAGAGTCGCTCATTTTGTAGGCCACCTTCTCTTTTATATCAAGAAATTGTGCTCGAGAAATCAAATAATTTTTATTGTCTTTGGTAGAAAGAAAGCGATTCATTGTTATTTAGCAAAATCGCCGAAAGCAAAGATGGCCGAACACATAACGGTTGATTATCTTGTCAGTCGCCATCTTGTCTATTACGAGATTTAGGTGAACGGAAACAACGCTTTTCTTAAAGCCATTTTCATAGATCCCCACCCACAAAGGGGAGGTAGAACTATGTGGCAGAGAATTACACCCATTATTCAACCCCCCAGTGAGATAAAAACATTTGAAAGCCTCCACGAAATGACGGTTACTTAGAGAATTGTTCCCAATGATTTCGTATGCGGGTCTTTTTGCATTTGTTTTGATTGAAAATTATTTTTCACTTCACATTTAGAACTCCAAAATGAGTAATATGCGGCTTTTCATAAAAATTCATTATGGTTTTTAAATATTAGTTATCTGCAAAGACTTTCAGTAAAAAATCTTTTATAACTGTAGCCTGTTCCGAATTTTCAAAAATGGAAAAGAACAGACACTGCACGTATCTAATGCATCTGATGAAACAAATTGTAAACTGAGACGCTACCGGCAAGTTAATCTCGCTAAGCCCTTTGCTAATCCACAATGGCTACGCCTACTAATAAATAGAGTGCACCTGCCGAAGAGAAATGGTTAAAATACTCGTTTCACAAGTTATTGTTTGTGTGATTATTAATCTTTTTGTTTATTAAGAGGAAAGATCAAAGGATATTTTTATCATTTTTAGAACTTTGAAAATTTGGGTTAAAAATCCTGATTTTAGCGTCAGCCCCGGACTTTAAATTGTACGGAAAATTTGAGCCTTTTTTATTTTATTTTTTGCGGTAAAAACATTGGAAATTCTTGCAAAAATCAAATAATTATCGGATTTTAGTGAAATTTTCAGAACTTATTCAGAAAATAATTAAATTATTTTTTAAATGTTTTTTTTTTATTTCAGAAAATATTTTTTTATATTTGTTAACACACGCACACACTCATTTAATTTTTATGAAATTTCGATCACATTTTCGTATTGCCTAATGTCTATATCTTACTTATTATAAAACGCAGATTGTGTGTGTGTGTGTGTGTCTGTACGTTTATATATTGGATTGGATTTCCAACATTTTTCAACCGATTTAAACAAAACTTCACAGGACTACATAAAATTACCTTGCGGTGGTTCTAACATCGCCAAATATTAGTTACTGCCGGCTACTCAAATGTCCGAATGCCGTTAACTTCCGGTGATTTTTTTTTTTTTTTCAGAGAGAGAACGATACACAAAAAGTAAACATGAAATCTAAACATACAAGTCCTCCTAACTAAAAATAATAACATTGGAAACTACTTTAAATACACATGGTGTCCAAATTTTTTTACTGTATTCAGTAAGTAAAAATCATAAATTGAAAAAAAGATTACAGAAAGGCTACTAAATGAATAAGATTTGTTAGATCATAGTTAATACACCCAAATAAAGTTAATATTTTTTGTATTAGAAACAACGAGTGGAAAATATATTCAAATCAGAATTCTAATTATGAATCACCACAAGCAAAATATGCAATTTTTTTACTGTATTCAATAAGTAAAAATCATAAACTGTAAAACTAAAAAGATTGCAGAAAGGCTACTAAATGAATACGATTTGTTAGATCATCTTATTTATTATAAAAACGCAGATGTGTGTGTATTGTGTGTGTGTGTGTGTGTGTGTGTGTGTGTGTGTGTGTGTGTGTGTGTGTGTGTGTGTACGTTTATATATTGGATTGGATTTCCTACATTTTCAACCGATTTCAATAAAACTTCACAGGACTACATAAAATAACCTTGCGGTGGTTCTAACAGTGCCAAATATTGGAAAAAAACACAATTGTTTTTGCACGAAATCAATTTGAAAACACGATTAAGAGGCATCACGAGAATGAAAGGGGGACAACTCATATCGAGTTATACTTATTATAAAACCCAGGTTGTGTGTGTGTGTGTGTGTTCATTTATATATGGGATCGGATTTCCTACATTTTTCAACCGATTTCAACAAAACTTCACTTTTTTTTGGCAGGTAGTGTTTCTTATTGTCTTGCACACTTTTTTCTGTATTTTTACATAGAGAATGCTTTAAAAATTCCATTTACAAGACAATTGTTTATAATAAAATTCTATTTAATCGGTAGATCCATAACAATTGAAAACAATGTTTTTGCTTGAGTTTGGGTTTGACCAATTCGTAAAAAAAAAAAAAAAAAACTAATTAAGACATGCGTGTCCATCAACCTTAAACAATAATCTTTGTCAATTTCATTTTTCAGTCTTTATGATGGTCGATACTTGATCTATCTCTTACTGTTACATCCCCGGGCAACGCCGGGCTCTACTGCTAGTTTGTTATAAGGACAAGTCCCCGGAGAATTTAAATTATCAAAAGTGTTTGGTCAAATAGGATACCCCGTTAAAGAAATTCTGCATAGAATCATAAAATAAAAAACGCAATAAGGCAAAGACATTATTTAATTAGAAAAGATTTTTACTTTTATGAATAAAATATATCATGGACACTATTGTCTTAAGAAAAGATCGATGAATAATGAATTTTACAATAATTACTTTAATATTTTTTTAAATTTTAATTAGAATAATTTATAAACGTTTAAATCTTTTAAAATTATGCATTAATTTGTATCGGCCAAGTGATATTGCTATTAAATTAAAACTTTATTTCCTAATTATAAATGGAAAAGCTCACTACAATACAGTGAACCAGTATTTTAAAAAGAATTTTGAATTATTGTGTGTGTGTGTGTGTGTGTGTGTGTGTGTGTGTGTGTGTGTGTGTGTAAACGTGTCGATTTTTGTAAATACGGATGTACATACATGACGTTATCAGACAATAAAAAAGGTACCAAAAGTAAAGTAAGAATTTTTTGGTAATTTTCTAACATTTTCTCAACAAGCTTTTTTATATGTAAGGCTATGAAGCCAAGGTACATAAAATGTAATAAATATTAGATTATTTACATTATAATGACCTAGAGGATAAAAGCGTTGGTTTGTGAATAGTGATTACGAGTTCAATCCCTCGGTTGGGCAGTATGTACTTGTACTCAATGAAAAGGGGTGAACAATAAGTGAAGAGTGCTAAATGAAAATAAGAACTAGACGATATCCCCAGACATGAGCAGTGGAACGAGAACAGTCTACACGGTAGATTAAATAAAGCATTCAGTTCGTAATTCCCTGTAGGTGACCAAGATCGATATAGACCTGAGGAAAGCAGGCGGGAACAACAGCCGAAACAACAAAGATGAGGATAATCGTTCGAGTATAAATATAGTGTAAATAATAACTCACATCCCAGAAATCCAAACAAAAAAATTAGATTGTTTAAAATATTTTCTTAAATTTCTAAGATAACTGGGTAGTTAAAAAAAATTACAAAAGGTGTTCACGTTGTATTTGTCAAGTAATTTATTTCAGTTCTGTCTCCCTTAAATAGCTTTAGGCTGTCCATAAATCACTAAACATGTGGGAAATGCACACTACCCATTTAAAATGCTTTTGCAATTTTCTATAAATAACATTTCAGTAAAGTATATTTTATTTTTAAAAGATTTTTTAATAAAGAGAATTATTTTCAGTTGACAGATCTGTTAATATGTACGAATTTATCTATTTTACTGAGAACTATCAAGAAAGATTTCAATCCATTTAAATTCGGTTTGAAATACAGCAAAGTATTTTGCTTATTGGGAATATTAAATTTAATCTATTTGCTTGAAATTAAAACTAAAATAAATACTTCAAAAAAATTTTCGTTTTTTTAAATGCATTTTAAAACTTAGGTGTCGCTTTTTAGGAGGAATCTAGTATATAAATATATATACACACACACTGTGTTATGTATCGAAATGGATTTTTAACACCTTATATACCAGATAAAGGCATTATCATTTGAAACTTTTAGCGTTAATAAAAAAACACACACACACACACACACATATATATATATATATATATATATATATATATATATATATATATATATATATATATATATATATATATATATTCAGTTAGTTATGTGCCATGCGTGATACATGACGTCGAGTAAGTAGGTTGCAATAAGCCACTAAGACACAAGGGGTTACTGAGTGCGTGTTTTACAATGATATTAATCTGTTAGAAGGCCTAGGGTTCACTTGATGTAGGGAGTTACCGAGTGAGAGGCAAATTTATAGATTTTACTAAGGAGGCAAAACAAAAAAGAAAGTGTTCAATCCATTCAAATTCAATTTGAAACACAGCAAAGTATATTGTTTATAGGGAATATTAGATTTAATCTATTAGCTTGGAATTAAATCTAAAATAAATACTTCAAGAAAGATTTTTCAGTTTTTACAAATGCATTTTAAACTTCTGTATCGAATTTGGAGAGGTCTTTGAATTAATTATCCGCGTTAACACAGTTTTAATGAAACAATGAACTATAAACAATGAAACTCTGAACTATATATTTTGGAACCAAAAATATAACATGAAACAATATAAGCATGAAAGTAACTTTTAGGTACCTCCAAAAATTCGTATACTTAAGGTTTAAATGCATTTTTCATAAAGGAAAAATCCTTTTCGAAGCTTTCCCCCAGCTCCAATTGAAAGCTAAGGGATTAAATTTTCTAATTCCAGAATAAAAAAATATACTGTAGTATTTCGAATAGAAATTTGAATGATTTTTAGTCGATTCTTCCGAAAAACCAATCAAAACAGTCATTTTAAACTTTTTTAGAGAAATTTAGACAAAACTTATTTTTTCCTTTTTGAATATCCCGCTAAAATAAAATATACATTTCTGAAACGTTACTTTCGTAAAATTAACAAATTTTAAGTTAAATTAATCTGTTCTGAAACAAATATCACTTACTTATAGCATAAAATTTTCTCGACAAACATTTCTTGACCTCGGTGTTTTCACGTCTCCATCGATAATTTGATGGCTGAATGTGTTGACAGGTTTAGTACGGTGCACCAAAATTGACATAACAGTTTGTTTTGTTTTTTTTGTTTCTTATAATAATTTAAAATACTATAAAAATTTCTTACATTATTGAGTTACCTCTATAATGGTATTTCATTATTTAAGTGCTAAGATAATGATAATTCGATAAATTGTTAATATTACATTAAGTTATTACATATTTAATTTAATAACTGAGAATAATTAATAAAATTATTATTATATTAATAATTAAAATATGTCACTCAGTTATTAATTGTTCAAATTGATAAATGAGATAATTTTATTATCTCAGTTTAATTTTTAATTTAATAGCTGGGAGTGAGATAAGCCGGAGACCATTATATATCAAGGGGTTTCCCTGAGGAGGAGACAAGCCTTGAAACACATGAACTTTTAACCCTAATGTCACTTACGAGATATACTAAAAAAATGTACCATTTTGACGCATAAAAAATATCTTTATGTTAAAAAGTTTTGGTAGCATGATTTGTATTAAGCTTTTAATTTTCGCTTAGTAAATATAGTCTTCACTTAAAAACTTAATTACCTACTGCGTTCTCTGCTTGGAAGAATTTTAAAACATTTTTTAAAATTAAAGAAAAATGAAAACAGTTCTTGTAAAAAGTCTTTATTCATCGAAAAAAAATTTCTTCAGATAATAATGTATATTATTTATAAAAGCAAATAAAATATTTTTAGCAAGATTTTCTAAAAATAAAAATATCAAAAATAAATTCATTCATTTTTGAATAAGTCCTGAAAGTTTCATTAAAATTAGACAATTATTTGATTTTTGCAAGAATTTTCAAATTAATGGGTTTCCCTCGGAAACTGCTACACTAAAATGGCCATTACCACAAATAGTACAAAGTTAACAAAAAAAAAAAACGTGATTTTTACCCAAATTTCGAACGTGCTAAAAAGAAGGAAAAATTTTTTTTAAATAATTTAAAAATACTTTGTTCTTTCCTCTTAAGAATAACATAAACATTTTGACGATAAAACTGTTTTTATTAAGTTTGGTGCATTTTATCATTATGCTACTGATTTTTAGTGAATTATTGGAGGTGCCTATAACTTTTTTACTGTTTAGAAATAAAGTAACTGATTTTATGCTCACTTATTTATCATAAATATACTTTTTAAGTTTAAAGAAGTACCTTGAAATAAACTGACTCTAAAAAAAAGGCGTGCTTTAGCAGCAAGTTTTGTGTTAGGGCTAGGGATAATGTTTTCTACACTTCGTTTACAATATCTAAAAAAATCGGATTAAATTAATTGAATTTATGACACTAACTTTACATAACAATGTTCTTAATAAATGATCTTTTAATAATTTTATAGTATACACAATTATATTTTCTCTTATTTTATGATTAGAACATAGATTTTATTATCATTATATTTGTTGTTATGGAGAATAATATCATAGAGAAAAATAATAAATTAACTTTATATATAAAAAAATAGCATTTTTATGAATTTCGCAGTGCAAAAACAGAATCAAAGTAAAAAAAGATCTTCGTAATAAAAGTTTGTTAAAAATTAAAAATAAGAAAATATTATTAAAATTAACTTTTTCGGTAGTGATTTTGTAATAAACATAAAATAATACAATGTACATCAAGTACGAAGGAAATACAATAAATAAATCTTATATTTATTTCAATTAAATAAGCTAAAATGTAAAAAATTTCTAAGCCAACTCCTCCATCCCGGCTCCATGCTTTCCAGCCAAATTTAATCTGCAAAAATTTAAATGCAATGTCAATCGCTATCTACTGTCCTCCTAATTACTCTTTTCTTTTCCCGCTCATTATTATTGTTTCTGTTCCTAATTCTTTCACACCCTGTAACTCCTTGCGTCTTAGTGGCTTTTCTGTCTCACATGGGGTGATGTCATTAAAAAATAGAAAACTACAGCAACGTATTAAGCAAACCCGAACTAAACAAATTTCGCTTCCAGTGGAACGACGAGGTTTGAGATAAGCCTCCATCCTTAAGATTTACGTCGGCCAATATTTAGGGGAGTCGTTCCAAATAAGAAGGTTTCTTGAGAGAAAGAGATATGAGTTCGAATCTCGATGCAGCGCTAATACAATCGAATGATTTCTTTATGTGAAAAATCATCACTATTGAATTTTTAATATAGAGTGATAACCGCGGGTCAATGTTGAAAATTGGGTCCTTCTCAGCAATCGAAGTTTGAATCTAGGTAAAATTCAGAATGTCAAATAGTGATTTCAAAGGTCGGAGATCAGGAAGGTCGGTAAGTCAGTGTCAGTGACTTAAAGTGGTATTTTTATTACTATTGTTCACCTAATGCGAAGCCCAAGAGCCACTCAATGTAGAGGGTTACTGAATAAGGATGTAAAAATTGTAATTGTAGCGATTGGGGAAGCATCCTATTGAGAGTCTCTTCCATAAAGTAACAATTTTGAGGAAGAAGCTATCGAAATGGATCTTCATCCTTACTAATTGAATACGAATAGAATAGAGATGATACATCCCAGTGTATGCGGCACGGCGTGTCTTCATTATAAAGGTCTTAACTTATTGCTACATGGACATAAGGGAAGGAGGTAAGAAATGTAATTTATAAGGTTTTGTAACCTAGGAAGAGTTACTGAATGAAGAATAACCAAAAATCCTTATAACATCAACAAAATACAATACTCGCAAGCGTCGTGAAATAGGTAAACCACTGCTAGTGGTGGACAACGTAGACAGCATATTACACCCACTTACAATAGTTTCCAACGTATTTATGCTGATTGAGATATACCCATTAGTGTTCATAGGTACGGTATATAACATAAGGACATGTAGGATAGATAACGGTTGACTTTAGACTTGAAAAGGTTAACGCTGTAGTACCCGAGGTATCATCCTCTCAAGAATCTGTTCCATAGAGTAACAGTCCTTGAGAAGAAGCTATACTAATGCATGTATCCCGTCAGAATATTTACCATGGAAATAGCGATGGAGTAGCAAACGGTTGGTGACGTTTCGTCTATAGGAAAGAGCTTGTAGAGTACAAAATAATTCATCACCTACAAGGCCGCGTCTGTTAAGGCTGAAAAGTGAGGATTCAGCAGCTCCAGCCCAGATATGGCAGATATGACAGCATTACCCTAATTTTAGCTGGTCCTTTCCCTTGAAAAGATAGAGTGGCAGGTGAAGTTATGCTCTTACTAGGGTGGCACAAGAAACATACCACTTTTCCAGCAAATAGTGAGCTAATTCAAAAAACTTGGCTCGATTAGAAGGTAAATAATTCTAAGACCGGCACAAATAATTACAGCTGTCAAAAACTAAGAACTATCAAGAAAAACATCTGCTTAAAATTATTGGACAGAAGCTTGCGTGCATTGGCCCTTTTTAAATTTTGTGTACGTCTGCAGAACTACGGCGAAAAGTTCAAGCATTAGAAATGAGAAGCTACAGAATCATCTTAGACATTGGCCGCGTTATAAATGACTCAGTGCGAGACACCATCAGACAAACTCATTTAAAAACTTCATAACCAACATCAAGGAGAGAAAGTTGAAATGACATGGTCACGTCGCAAGTGCCAACATTATTTCCATTATCATCCCAGATAGGAAAAAAGATGCAGGCAGTCATACTTCTCGTTTCCACATTTGCAACTCAGGGGCAATTGGACTGGTCATGTGAACCCACACTTGGCAGCTAGGAGGTTACCTGAGGTCAACACTGCTACCTTGATGGTCTGGTGTGATACTGAGCATGAATTCTACTCTGGCATGATCCAGAGTGAGAGAGACGTTACGCAGTCATATCATCCCCATTTAAAAGATGACACAATCTTCTTTTTCTCATTATTGTTTGTGCCTGTATTCTATAGCAAATAAAACGCAGAAGAATGAAAACGGAGATTTCAATCTTTTGTTTTTTTCCCAAAAGATCTTGATAATTCTTTGATTTACATCTTTAAAATTCTCTCTCTCACTCCCCTCCCTCCCTTTCGCCCTTTCACCCCTTCGCTCTTATTCTCTCTCGCCCCTTCTCTCATATTCACTCTCACACTCTCTCTTTCATTCTCCCACCATCTTTCTCTCTTTCTCACACACCTTCTCTCTCACACCCTCTCTTTTGCCCCTTCTTTCTCATACTCTCTCTTTCACACCCTCTTTCTCTTTTGCTCTCTCACCCCATCTCTCTCCTTCTCTTTCGATTGTCGCTTCTGGCTGACAGTTCTGGCAAAACTACACACACATGCCTGCAAAATTTACTCATTGCTTTTTTTTTTCATACGCTCATAGCCACACCTCTTTTTTGCCTATTGTCCGATGGATGTTTTTTCGGGGATCGGTCTGTGTGTGTGCGTACCAAATGCAGCGTACGGATGCATAAAGGTATAACTGGGGGGACGAAGGGAATCGAAATCCTGCCCCACCTTCAATTTCAATATTTTCTATCCCTCCTCCTCCCTTTGTCCCCCAGGAGCGGCTGCCGCCATGTCCCCCCGGTCAATTACCCATACGGGTAAATTTGACGCGACGTCTCCAAGACGCCCACATTAGCTGCAAGAAACTTAATCAGGCGTCACTGGAATCACCTATTTTGTTTTTCTCGAAGTAACAAGGACAAAAATAAAAAATAGAGAATATTTCGCCTTTTCACATCAGAAAAAAATGTTGATTTTAAAAGTTTCGTGGTTTTTTCCAATTTGTCTAAAGTTCTTACCTTAGATCAAAGGTCATGTCACGATAGTGAGTTCTATCCTCATTGGGTGAATCATTCTTGTGACTCGTGCCAGAAAAAATTAAGGTTAATGAATATCTTGGCGCCTGCCGTAGAGTCATAAATACTAAAATTGTTTTGAAAATTATTCGCTGGGCCAATGATTGTGATCCAGTCTTGAGGCTCTACGATCACGACCTTATGCCAGACTTAATTAATGTCAAAAAAAAGTCAATGTCACTTTTCCGGAGTATGCCTTGGCCTGGGGCAATGATTAGCGAGTCTATTCTGGTCGACCATTAATCCTGAGTCATGAGTTCTGTCATCACGTGCTCCTACAGAAGTTGAATCAAATAAGCAAACAAATGTGGATATGTGGATTTTCATAAGTGTAGCTTAGGTGTGGCACAAGGCCGGAAGTATGGGTCACCCAGTGAAAATCGAACTTTCTACTCAGTTGCAGTTGTTCTGACGAGACAATTTGGATGATTTTGTTTGGCGGCATATCAATTTCTACGGATTATTTAATGCCAAAATCAAAATATTTTGTACATCATTTTATGCTTTCAACTACAGATATTTTTATATTTTCAGAGTAAAAGTATGTTTTTTAGATATATATTTTGTAGATCATAAAATGTGTTGTTGCTAATTTTAACTATAAAAATGCATTTTATATTTTTTGAGTTGCATTGATTGTCATGTTGCTGTAAAACTGTATTGTTGGTAATTTTATTACAAAAATGTACCGTTGGTTTTTGTTTGGGGGTTCACTATTTGCCCATAGCTGGGACCCTAATAGGCGCTACCATGCTAGGTCAGGTGGACCTAGAAACAACGGCAGTTAAGACGTGGTTCCACATCCCTCAAGACCTACAATCTCCCGTTTAGAGGCCTTGCTGCCTGATGTAGTTTATCGTCATACCCAGTACGATCTAGCGAGACCAGCTTGCTAACCATTACATCAAGTCGACGTGCTCAACACGAGTTGATATGATGTAAAATTATCCGAACTAAGTTTTTATTTTAGTTTTGTCATATGAATGGAATAATAATGCAACACAAAATGTACTTAGAACAAAATGTATTGAAACAAGAAAGTGTACACAATATTTACATATAGTCTTTTGTATATTCCTGGTAAGACCGTTCCTGGAGAATGTGTTGACTGAGTCGCAGTCGGGCAGAGTCTCTGGTTGAATCTCTTGATTCCTCCCTCTCTTCCCGGTACCAACCATATTTATATGGTCGGTACTCCACTATGCAAATTAGGTGGATCCTACCACAACACCCCCCTCCCAAGCCTTGGAATCCCTTTTGGATTTCAAACTGGCTTCCTATATGGGTTGATGATTATGGCTATTTCTTTGTAGATCCATTTGCATACTTCATATGCATATGTCCATCCGCTTAATTTTAATATTTTTTCCGTTTTGGATTCACGTCCAATGGGTCCGTGAACTTTCGTTTCCTACCGGATCTTCTCGGTTCAGGAGTATTCTGCGGAGGTTCTACTTGAAACATATCATACATTACCTCAATGGGATCTTCCTCCTCATCCGATATACTCTCTTCATGCTCTATAACGTAACATTTTTTAAGTTGATTCTGGTGCCTTTTATGAGTATTCTTCGGCCCTTAATGTAAATCAGGTCACCGATTCTCTTGTCCACTATGCCTCGCTCCCAGAACTCAACGTTGTTTTTGTAGCACTTGAAAAACACCTTCTCTCCGGAGGTGTATCTTTTTCTCACTGTTTACATAGTATTCTTTACTCTATTTTTTCCTGGCAAAAGTTTCTCAAACACTGACTTAACTTTCCTAGCGAACATTAGTTCAGCTGGTGCCATGTTTGAGTGTGTTCTCTGGTTTGGCGTGATTCTGTATACTTGTAGGAATTGCTGAAGCGCCTTTTCCGTTGGAACTCCTGAGGCTTTCTTCAGAGCGCGCTTTAAAGTATCGACAAATCTTTCTGCGAGTCCATTGGACCTCGGATGATACGGCGGCGTCGTTATGTGGTTAATTTGATATAACTCACAAAATTCCTTAAATTCTTCAGAAGTGAATTGTGTACCATTGTCACTCACAATACACTCTGGCACACCGAACCGTGCAAATAGTTCATGCAAGAAGTTGTTGTGGTATTGGACGTAGGCTTTTTGCAGCGTAGTACTTCCGGCCATTTTGTAAAACTATCTACCACTATTAAGTAGTAATAATCTTCTACTGGACCAGCGAAATCAATGTGTAATCTTGTCCACGGATGATCCGTCTTGGGCCATGGTTTGTGTACTATAGGTGGTGCCTTAGCTGCTAACGCACACCCTTTACATCGATGAACCATGTTTGCGATATCCACATCCATTCCTTTCCAATATACAAAGCTTCGCATTAAGCTTTTTGTTCTATTAACCCCGGGTGACCCATATGAAAGTCCCGTAGTATTCTTTTCTGCACTTTTTTTTGGTACTACTACTCTCTCACCATATAATAAAACTCCTTCACCTATTGAATAAATCTCCTGCACTTTTTGGTCATTTGCTACCATTTTGCTTTTTATTTCTAAAATGAAATCATCGCTTTCAGCTTCTTTTTTTTTAATTTCCTTTAGTGTAACCGGTAGCTCTCTTTACAATGTTGTTTACCATGCTTTTCACCTCATAATCTGCTCTGATATTTGCAATAATTGATTCTTCGAATCTTTCTTCTTGACTCGGTACGAGTCTTGATAAACTATCCGCATGAATTATATTTTTGGATGATAGGTGCTTTATGTGAAAATCATAATTGAGAAGAATGGTTCCCCATCTCAACAGACGATTTGCCGTATAAACGGGTAACCCTTTCTTTGAACCAAAAATAGTGATCAGTGGTTTATGATCCGTTTCAAGCATAAAATGTCTGCCGTGGATGTATCTGTGAAATTTTGTTATGGCAAAAATGATACTCAACGCCTCTTTTTCGATTTGTGAGTAACTTCTTTCTCCTGGGAGTAAAGTTCTCGAAGCATGTGCAATTGGTTTTCTAGAACCATCTGGCATTATGTGTTGAATACACGCTCCTATCCCGTATGAACTGGCGTCACTTGCCACTACAATATCCAGTTTTGGATTGTAATGGGTTAAAAAGAGGTCGGACGTAAGCATTCTCTTTATTTCATCAAAGGCTTTCTGACATTCTACCGTCCATTCCCATGCCTTGTCTTTTTTTTTAGCAGTTCATTCAACGGAGCTCTTAGATTGTACATTCCTTTAATGAACGCTTGATAATAATTTGCGAGCCCCAGAAAACTCTGTAGCATCGCCACATTAGTGGGCGTCGGCATGTCTCTAATCGCAATGGACCTTTCCGGATCTGGAAATCTGCTTTTTTTTGTTGATTATGTGACCTAAATACTTAATTTCCTCCAAACCAAATTCGCACTTTGACTCTTTGACTTTAAAACCAAAGTCCTGAATCTTTTTAAATACTTGATTGAGATGCTCTCGATGTTCGTCGACGGTTTCGCTCCTTACTATGATGTCGTCTAAGTAGGCGCACGCAAAGTCTAAATCATTCAACATGACGTCCATAGCTTGTTGAAAAATGGCTGGTGCCACTTTAATACCAAAAGGAAGCCTGTTGTACTTGAATAACCCTCTATGCGTGTTTATCCCTAGTAACTTCGAACATTCCTCTTCGACGGGAATTTGGAGATAGGCATCTGATAAGTCGATTTTTGAAAATATAACTCCACCATTTAGCTTGTTAAAAATCTCCTCCGGACTCGGTAACGGGTAATGGTAGTCCTTAATTACCGAGTTCAACCCTGTCGAAAAAATCAACGCAGACTCTGACTTGGTTTGATTTCTTTTTTTTATGCACACAATCGGCGCAGCCCATGAATTAGATTCTACTTTCGAAATAATTCCCATTTTTTCCAACCTATCAAGTTCTTCGTTAATTTTCTCTACACTTGCGAAAGGCACGTTACGTTTCTTTTTAAAAATTGGCATAGTATTTTCCTTTAATTCAAATTTAGCTTCAAACTTGTTACATCTTCCAAGACCAGGTGTGAAGGTTTCCGGAAACTTTTTCTTTAATTCATCTTTAATGTCCTGTCTTGTTTGCGTATTACTTTCTACTTTTCTGCAGAGAATGAGTTTAACGGTTTATCCCACAATTCGAATGTTTCAATAAAATCTGTACCCATCAAGTTTTCTCCATTTTTCAGAATGAAAACTTTTATTTTTTTTAACTATCCCGTTCAATTTCATGGGAAGTACAACCTCGCCTTCGAAGTTAATTTCCTTTCCAGTTACCGTTCGAGCGCATTTCGTTGACTTCATTATTGTAGGCCTTTTTAAAATTTTCCATGTTTTATAGTTCATTATTGTTAAATCTGAACCCGAATCGAGTTGAAATTTGATATTCTTTTTAAATATTTCAGTCGTCACATATTTCCTCAAATCTCTATCTGATTTTATATTTGAATTTGTTTGTCTAATTCGGCTATTGATTTTTTTTCGTTTTACAACACGATCCTTTGTGTCCATTCTTGTGGCACACGAAACATTTCTTATTTCTATATGGGCAATTTACCTCCCAGTGTCTTTCGTTGCAACGTCTACAATTATATGGTGGAACCTTTTTTTCCTCCTCGTTCTTTTCATTTAATTTTTTTCTTGTCTATTTTTAAAATACGCCGAATTTTTACTCCAATTTTTTTGCTGATGGGTAATTTGACTTTTTTTTTTTTTTTTTAATATAAGCAATGCCAGCTTCTTCGATTTTTTGAGACTCTTTCTTTAAACTTACGGCCCGCTGACACTCCTCTGCTAACTTTTTTGTAGGGTAAGGTTTTGTTCAGATTCGAGTTTAGCCAAAACTCTACGTCTTATTTCGGCACTCTTACTGGATACCAGTCCTTGAAAAAAAAATTAAACACTTGAATTCTTCAACCGTAATCTCTGCCAATCTGAAATTGTCACAATGTCTATTCACTATAGATGCATATGTTAAGTAATCCTGATCGTCGGATTTAGCGACATTCATGCATAACCATCGCTTATGCCAAAGCGACATATTTGCTCCAAACAACTCCTTTAGCAATTTCACTGTTTCCGAGAATTCCAATTCATTCGTTCTTCTCGGTAGAATAAAAATCTACAAATTTGCTATGTTCTGCTGTACCTAGCTTTCTTAGTAATAGACTGACTTTTCTTGAATTCGACCAGTTTTCACAGTCTGTGTAGAAAATATCTTCATATCGTTTAAAGTACGCTTCAAAAACGTTTTTTCTTCGTCTGGCCCATAGTTGAAAGTTTCCAGCGAATTAAATATGATGTTATTAGAATATGAAGAATTTCCTTCATTTGCCTGATTGTTGTTTAATTTCTCCAGTGTTAACTTTTGAATTTCTAAAACCTTGATCTGCATTTTTCTTCCTGTTTTCCCAGTCTTTTCCTCTTGCTTTTTTCTTGATTTTTTTTTTTTGTCTTTCCTCTTGCTTTTCTTGATATTTTTGCTTTTGCTTTTCTTGATATTTTTGCTGTGCTATCTGTTGTTCCCTTATTAATAAGGCAAACTGTTCACTTTGACGTTGCTGACTCAACTGCTGGGATTTGAATAATTCAGATATGACTTTGGATAATTCATCCATCTTTTTGCTGATAGTGTTCATGCAACAAAGAATATACTTTTAATTTGTGTATCCACGGATATAATATAATCTGACCAAAAAAAATCGAAACAACTTACGACTTTTTTTATTTTATGTCTTGCTTTATAAAATATTGTTGCAACAAAAAAAAAAAAAAAATTTTTTTTTTTTTAAAAGTTCGTTACCTTTCAAAGTCGACACGATGTATTTGTGCGCCTTTTAAATCCATGCATGTTTTTTTTGTAGTCGGCCCGTTTTTTTTTTTTTTTTTTTTTTTTTGTTTTTAAATCACCGTTATTCGTTTACGACACCTTTCAAATTTTTCTGAGTGAACGTTCCTTTATGCTTAGTCGTCCTTTAACGAGTTCTAAATATCCAGAAATTCAGAATCCTTCGCCGTTCCATTAGATGTTGGACTTTTAATTAAAATTTTTTTCCTTCAGCCTGGGTTCTTCAATGACTTGTCCCAATTGTTGAAGGCTATCAATTATCAATTCTTTTTTTGTATAGTTCTTTCTACCTCGTCGCCATTGTTGAAACTTGACTAATGCATGGAATAATAATGCAACACAAAATGTACTTAGAACAAAATGTATTGAAACAAGAAAGTGTACACAATATTTACATATAGTCTTTTGTATATTCCTGGTAAGACCGTTCCTGGAGAATGTGTTGACTGAGTCGCAGTCGGGCAGAGTCTCTGGTTGAATCTCTTGATTCCTCCTCTCTTCCCGGTACCAACCATATTTATGGCCTATCAACCTCTACATGTTATTTACTGTCGGAATATAAATATTTTGAACATAGTTTTATGGCTTCAGCTACAGAAAAAAGTGTGTTGTTTGTCATTTTGCTATAAAATGTATTGTTGGTAATTTTGCTATAAATATGTATCCTTGATATTTTCATTATAAAAATATATTTTTATACTTTGAGAATTCATTATTTGCCCGTAGCTTGGACCCTAGCAGACGCCTCCACCCCGGGTCAGGGTAGACCTGGGAATAACAGCAATTAAGAGGTAGTTCCATGCTCCTCAAAATCTCCAATCTCTCGATCTTTGCTGCCGGATGTAGTTTATCGCCATACCCAGAACTAGATTTATTTTGTAAAGTGTGCCCATGCGATGTCATGCTAGAGAATAACACCGCTTTTTTCTTTACCAAAGCCGGACACTTTCAACGTAATGCTTTGATCAACTTGCTGGTATATAAATGTCTGCTTTTATTGTCCTTCCAGTAACTCGTAATAAACGACGCCTTTCATATTCCACGAGACACAAAGCAAAGATTCTCTGAATGGTGCGCTGGTTTCGTCGTTATCATTGACTTCCCATTTTATGATTTTCGTTTTCTATTAACTTGCAAGACCCATTTTTCACCGCTTGTAACAATGCAAAAGTAAAGTGTGACACTCCTTGTTAAAAGACTTATATGTTCGATTTTCAAACAAAAGCTCATGACGAATTCAAATTCCCTCTTTGCATTTTTTTCCCAATTAAAATATGAAATGCATTATAAAAGACTCACTGTCGGATAGAAGAGATGATAAACTAATTCTAGACATAGTTTCCTACCATTCAATCTTTGTTCTGCGTTGGTTAGTTGCCTATATATTCATAGCGCTGAGATATGTAATTACGTTGCAAAGATTCCTACTAGTTTAACGCAGCTACAATGTGAATGAAATTTTCCATATAAAATTAAAGTAAACCCGTTATAATCCAACAAAGGAGTGTTTTTTGAAGACAATCAGAATTTGGTTACAGCCATTCTGCTATATATCAATGGCGGAAAAGATCCAATGAATATGCAATCCATACAGTATTATGGTAGTATTCGAAATTGATTCAGTGTAATGAAAACTCTCCACCAAAGTAAAAACCTCCATTGGAATAAAACAGGACCAAGAATTGTGTATACAACATTCCGTGAAATTATAATAGACAGTAGTAGTAATAGTAATTGGCACCTACTTGCATCTGAGGATCGGGATCGTTGTCCCCTCTCACTATTCTCTTTCTCTCCACTGATTACCGTTGTGGAAATGGCTATGAAGGCCCAGCCTACTCCTACGGCTGTCGGATGCTTGGTCTGTCAAAGTCCGTCTTGGTTACACCAACTGGACTGGCTCTGCCCTCTTCGTCCGTTTTAGTCTTTGAGGTCCTGCAGATCTTTATCTATTCCGTCGTTGGGGTTTTCATGGGGTTGGTCGCGTACATTCTGGTCCCTGCTCCTCGATTTTACCGTCAATACAATACAGACAATACAAACGCGATATCGACCTCTGTTCCAAATACTTGCGGAATATCGACTGTTATAATCTATAGAGAGATTTAGAAAGTAAGTATAACTGATCATGTGTATTGGATAGAAGGGACACACCACCACCACCTACGGAACGAAACTAAAATAATATACATTGAAAATATTGAAAAACCATGTTACGCGCAAATAATCCAATAAGTAGACGGAATATAGATATTCATGGATGATGAAAGACGCTGATAAGAACAGATTAGACAATGAATTTTAGGTCCAAATAAACACCACCTAAATGTTTTTTGGAACATGACCTGAAAATGTACGTTGTAATGAAATTCGACTTGTATGTTGGAAAGTCATCGGTTCAACGCGTTGATCTGGAGCGCCGAATTTGTGGGACGATTATTCCCAAGAGGAGACATTGGACATAATGCGTATGGAAAAGGAAACAAATACCCCTCTCGTATCAAGGTTCGGTATTCTCAAATCGGCGATATGTAAGAAAGGCCGGAGAGAAAAACAGACGAAACTGCATGAGAAAATATAAACAACAAAGACAAAGAAATTACACTAAATGAACCCAAATGTCAGAGAAAAAACATTTTCTAAAAGGCAGTCTTAAAACTCTCAGATTACAAAAAAAACTGGGCCTCCAATAAAATTGCCGTACCTTTTTTATTATTTAAAAAAGTGAATTGAATAATCATCCATCTGCTTTTATTTCTTCTTTCGCTTTTCATTGTTTCGGTCTATTAAAAAAATCATTGCTAGTAAAAGAATGGTTTAGCTTAAAAAATAACAGCTGTAAAATACGAGAAGCAACGGAAAACAATGAAAAGCAACGAGAAGCAAAATAAAGTTATCATTGTTTTACCGGAACAAAAATATCATTAATGGAAGTAAAAATAAAATGATTTCTTCAGCTATTTCAGAAGAAAGAACAGAAAGGCTCTTGCTCATTTTCAGACAATAAAGAATTAAATCCAGATGAAAGACAAAATGGAACATTTCGGCTGGAACAAGAGTTCGTGGCGTTTTCAATAGGTGGTGTTTGAACACATATCATTCCACACGTGATTCATGACATATTTCCTTGGACAAATGCTGGTCTTTTTAAGTAACTTCAGTTCGTGTGTAGCTGAAATTCTTTACATATATACACAAATACATACATACACACACACACACACACACACACACACATATATATATATATATATATATATATATATATATATATATGTTCTGGAAGCTCACATTTCAGCGCGTCTTTTTATACGATTCGCGTGTGGATTGGAAATTTTAAGTGTTTATACGTTAAAAGGGAAAATTATGAATATTATCTGCATTTTTGTCATTGATGCTTTTTTTTATTTCCAGAAAGAAAAAACTACACCAACAGGAAAAATATGTACCATTTGTGGATATGGTACAATAGTTGAGTGTTCAGTTCTTAAGTGGGTCGTTAGGTTCAGAATTGGAAATTTTGATCTGGAAGCTCGAAATGACATGCAGCCATCGATGATGATTAAATCCTAACAACGTTTAAAAATAATTCGGGTTACATGACGCAGGGCATCGACAAAATACATTGCAATCTCATGTAAGGCATTTAAAAACACTTGGATAAGTGAATTGCCCCGTTTAGGTGGCTCACGATTTAATGGAAAAAATTGAATAGGACACGTTTACAGCTGCGATTCTCTGCTTAAAAGGTAACCCATTTTTTAAAAGAACGACCACAGGCGGTAATCAATCGATTATTTAAAACAATGTAGAGCAGAATAATGTCCCGGGAAAAACGAAACGAGCCACCGATAAACACTTCAAAAGATGGTTTACATCCGGAAATTATTTTGCGTATCTAGTGGAATTGGAAGTGTGTTTTGTACTATGAGTTTCTTCCGCAAAATCGGACGTGGCATTCAAACAAGTACTATTGCCAACAAGACCGATGAAATACCGCAATTGATGAAAAGTTTCTGAAGTTGCAAATCGGAAGTGTATCATCTTCCATCGGGAAAATGCCAGGTCTCAAGTCTCTTGGCCAACCCGACAGAAATTGGAACAGCCTGGCCGGGAAGTCCTACTATAACCGCCGTACTCATTGTACCGTCGGATTCGCATTTATTTCGATTCTGACACAAACTAACTTCAAGTCCCTGGGATCCGGTGAAAACACTTCGACCATTTCATCATGCGGAAATTTGCCATGTTCTGGGAAGAGAGAATCATGAAACTGATACAAAGATAGCAAAAGGAAGTCGAACAAAACAACAAATACGTTGTTCACATTGTTTTTATTTCATTTTTTAATCGGTATAACCTCATGCAAGGCAGTATAGCCACTAAAACACAAAGGGTTAAAGTGTGTGGAAATATTAGGAACAGAAACATTAATAATGAGCGGAAAAGAAGAGTAATCAGGAGGACAGTAAATAGCGGCTGACATTGCATTTAGAATTGTGTAGATTAAAGTTGGCTGGAAAGCATGGAGCCAGAAGGGAGTTCCACAAGCAAGAAATGCGAGAAAAGAAGCTGTTAGCATAGAATTTACGGTTACATCTAGCCAGCTCAACTGGAAATTGCTGAGATCTCGACGACAGTTTAGTACTGAACTTAAATTCATAAAGTCTAGGTACAATAGGGAAGAGCCCATCCGAACAATTATCATGAAATTATTTATAGAAAAGACACAGACAGGCGACCTAACGGCGGTGGGCAAGTGAATGAAACCGCGACGCCAGATCAGGATCAATAATATTGATGATTCTTCTTTGGATTTTATAAAGGAGTTCAAGGCAAATAGCAAAGTCAATGGACCAGATGTGGCAGAAATATTCTAAGAATGAACAAATGGTAGACTTATAGATATGTAAGATACATAATATTTTTTTGAAATTCACTTAAAATCGTCAAGAAATATTGTTCCTATCGAATTCATCGCCTTCGATACAATCATTTATGTAAATTTAATTTGTAACTTTTGCATGATTATTAAATAGACACCGAGCAGTAAAACAACGAGAATTTGGAATTCTTACCATAAACCATTATATGAAAGCTTAGGTTTTTTCTTGTTGCTTCTCATATTTCAGTATAACCGTTACTTAAATACTACAAATGTCTATGATATTGTGCACAAAAGAAAATGTAACTGATTTTTCGATTTACGTGACAGCCTCGAATTTGAATACATGATTTTCCTCCATTAATTACACGGAACATTATTATATCGTCAATAGATTTGTTGTAAAAGAGAAAATGTAAAGTACAAAAGAAAAGACATTCATGGCAATAAATCTACTGCAGAAGAGGAAGCAAAAATACATAAGCTGATTGTAGCAAGGAAAAGCATACAGGCAGCACTTGGGCGAAGGTTCACAAATGTTTATGATTCCTGAATAAGACTTGCTAGATATGTATTTTAGCAAAAATAAAAGACTCCAACCGAAATGTTTTTTCCTAACTATCCATTGAAAACCCATTTTATATCTTAATGTAAAATTGCTTAGTCATGAAGAAGAGAAAGAAATCAGAGGACTAGTAACTGTTATGTAAACTTATAAAGAAGGAGAAAAATGGCAGCGATTGTTGTGGATGTAGAAAGACTTTTTGTATAAAATCAATTTACTTGGATAAATTTCAAAATACGGAAAAACTTATCGATTTTTGTGCGTGTGTTTGGATTTCGAAATAATTAATGGCGAAAAGCTTTGTAAAGCCGAAAGAATAAGAATTCGGAATTTTCCCAACGTTTTGCATTTTCAAGATCTTCTGAATTGTCTCAGGAGATGATATAGTCTATCACCTCGTTTCTCACCAGCCCATAGCACTTACACTTAAGATTACTCCAGGCTTCTGTTTAATCTAAGAAGAAAAAAAAAACTTTCGAATTTCTTTCACAAATCCCTTGTGGCAGGAAGAGGAGACAACCATGTTACTTCCGGTCACTTCACCTTGTACCCTACACACACCTACCCTACCCTGTCACTCAATGATTGTATCTAAAATTCTTATCGGATATTCATCTGACCAGAGGTGAAAAACAGAAGAAGTTTCCCTTCTTCCTAGACCGCAAATAAAGATGGAGAGGGAGTCACGGTTTCAAACGCAATGAAAAGACGAATTTTCATCACTTGTTCAATCTGTCTATGACTTAGTCTGGTACAAGATCGAAACAGCAGGGCAATAACTGAGAAGTGAATGTGTTCGGAGTAATCTTTTGTGAGAATTGGTTTTAAAAAACTGTTTGCCAACAAGCGCCCCAAAAAGATATTTACGAAAAGCCAAGCTGCAATTAAGGTGCAGCACATAGTGAGGATCATAGTCGCTGCAGTAGCGATTGTTCTGCAAAACGAATTCATGTCAGGCTGTCATTTTGAAACGGCTGGATTTTCTGAATCAATCCAGTTTTATTTCACGACATTTTTATATCAGTAAGAAAAAGTATATTTAGCAGAAATTGGTAAAGGGCCGTATTTGTTGAAGGAATTTGCTGCGTCAATCTTCGTTCTCGCCTCCTTCAAGTGAGCATTCAGAGGAGTCCTCTTCGGAGTAAGCCATTTTGTCCGCCAAAGGGACTTCTCGTAACGCTCCCTAGGGGGCAGGGTAACAAGTACTATAAAAGTAAAGTACATAAACTCTCTTCCTCTCTTTTTGTTCTCGCAATCATAGGGTGCCGTATCTACAAGACAAACTTCTTTCTCAAAGTGAAACGACTTTTTATTCAATCGAAACACGTGATGCCTGTCTGTCTCTCTGTCTCTCCGTCTCTCCCTCTCGTACACACACACACACACACACGCACGCGCACACACACATAGACATACACACAGAGTCCTGGGTATGACGATAAACTACATACGGCAGCAAGGCCTCTGATTGTGAGATTGGAGGTGTTGAGGAGCATGTAACCACCTCTTAACTGCTGTTGTTCCCAAGTCCACCCTGACCTGGGGTGGTAGCACCTGTTAGGGTCCCAGCTATGGGCAAATAGTGAAACCCCAAACCAAAGCAAAACACTATGAAAGTATAAAATATATCAAAATGACCAGTAATACAATTTTATAGAATTACCAACAATACATTTTATAACAAAATGACCAACAATACATTTTATCTACAGTTGAAGGCATACAATTGCGTTTAAAATATATTTAGTTGAACCCATAAAATTATGTTGAAAATGTTTAATTTTTGGCATTAAATAACCCCGAAAGGTTGGTATACCACTAAACAAAATCAACCAAACATCCAACATAAAGCACATATATCTCCACCTCTACTAATTATGTCCACACAAACATGTATATGCACAAAAGCTTAGTAACATCTACCATGTATTCAATTGTGAAAGCAGAATAACATATATCATATTTTTATTACTTCAAAGCTCCCAAAATATTTAAGGGTGTTGATATGCCATTTATCAAATAAATCAAATCAAATCGAATTCCTTTCTCTCCCTCTCTCTCTCTCTCTCTCACACACACACACACACACACACACACACACACACACAAACACAGAGACACACACACATACTAAAGCTAATCACAAGTATATGCTTCTGTTTTTTATAAGCTACGGTGTACTACATATAAATATATGTTATGTGTTGAATTAATTTATTTTGAAAGATTTCAACCCTGAGCCGGCATTGTTAATAACGCGTTCGTTCCACACATAAGATTGTGATTATACTAACACAGTGTATGCTGTTAGCGGATTATGTTGAACTAATCTACATATTATAATTTTAAGAAATATTTTTTTGTATATTTAAAACAGTTGCCTAACTGTGAACGGAAAATGGCAAAAAGATTATGAAGATAATTCACCAAAGAATTGTAAATTAATTGTGACACATGACGTCTATATACGTGATGAGTTATCTTCCCTTTGTGTTCGATTACAAATGTATGTATCATCGAACTTTGTCGAGTGTTCCGAAATTTTCCGATCTTTCTCGGCTTAAAAAGGACTAAAATCTAACGTCTGTATTTTCCCGAATGTGTCCTCCATTTAGGTTTCAAAATCACCGTCGCAATATTTATATATTAATATTCATTCAAACATACAATAATTGTCACGGCCGTTTCAAAATTACATAGCACCAGGATGTGTCAGGAGGAAACAGAATGTTTACGTGCATACCTTCATTTTTAGGAATGTTCAAATATGGCAACCCTAATTGTTGAAAAATGTTTTCTGCCTAAATATTTTAAAATTCTTAAGAGAAATTATTTTTCTTCTTTTTTTTTTTCTTTATTTATTTATTTTTTTTTTTTGTGAATATTTGTTTTCCAGCGGGTGAAGTGGATAATTTGGGTTTGGCTAAGTAAGAAGTAGCAAGAAATGTGTTTAAAATGTAAAGAAGGATATAAACGGATGAAAGAACGAAAGAAAAAAGAATGAACGAACGAACGAATGGAAGAATGGATGATTGCAAGAAAGAACAAAAGAAAAAAATGAATAAGTGAAGAAACGACTGAATGAATGAATGACTGACTGCAGCAAAGAAAAAAAGAATGAATGAATGAAAAAACAAATGAATGAAAGAACGAGAGAATGAATGAATGGATGGAAGGTTGAACAAAAACTGAATGAATGGATTAATGAAGAAACGAACGAAAGAAAATGAATGGATGGATGGATGAAAGAAAAAGAAAGAAAGAAAGATGAAAGAATGATTGAATGAATGAAAGAATGAACAAAAGAAAAATAAATGGAAGAAAGGGCAAAAGGAAGAATAAAAGGATGAAAAAGATGAAGGAACGAACGAAAAAAATAATTAATCGATGAAAGATAGAAAGATTTAGATAAATAAAAATGAAAAATAATTTGAATGAAATAAACAAAATATTAAACTAAAATATCTGTCAACTTTCTTAATCTCTGTTCACAAAAGAGTTCCACTCAATTTTCTCTTAATAACAAAAGGGAAAACTGAATGAGACAATTGTGTGACTATTAATGGAATAAAGCCGATAATTACGAAGCAGGTCTTCAGCGAAACTCTCATCGTTTAATCGATGTGATCTTGCCACAGCTTAACCCAGGTCAGAACCCTTTTTTCTCCATAGGTCGACAGCTGTTTGTCTTGTGTTTATGCGTGATGAAAGGCCGATGAGAAGATGATAATGACTGCAAAGAAAGAAAGAAATTATCTTTTCTCGAATCTTTATCTCCAGAGCCTGCGGAAAGGCGAAGTCGCCTAACACTTTGTTTTGTTTTTCTTTCAGATGCTCTTTATTCATTTACGAGTTATAAATGGAACTAGTAATATTACATCTAGGAATTATTAAATGCGTCAAAGCACTCCAATCATTGCTGATACATTTACACGGCAGACATATCGACGAAATAAGCAGATATCAAAATTTCTTCAATATTTGTCTATATTTCTGAGATGAAGTATTGATTACTTACATTATTTAAATTATTCAAACTGTTATCCTCGTGTTCATATTTCGTCCACCAAGGCAGATGAGTTAAAGGGAAATAACTGAGACATCAGGAAGAGACATGGCACGTGTAACTAGAACAATCTACCCCAGTGGACAAAATAAAAGGTTCGGTTTCTATTTTATATGTGAATGTGTGAAGAAATATATAATATGATATACTGGGTCGACATTGACATTTTCTTTATATTTCATTGGTAAGAAGGATGTTGCACTCAGACTGATTTTTTCTCCAGAACTGTTACTTTGTAAATATACTCCGGAGAAGATGCTTCTCAGATCACTATGATCTTAACCTCTTCAAGTGTAATGTCAACCGTTATCTTTCCCACATATGCTTTCTAGTCTCGATAGAGTCCAATCTCCGCATCATTGTGGGTGACAAATTATTTTCCACCCTATAATCCCTTTCTCACAGACGAAACGTCGCATGCCTTTTGCTTCTCTATCGCTGTTTCCATGGAAAGTGCTCAGACGAACTATTTTCCCTAGTTCCACTTTCACGGCTAAAACTCGCCGTGCTACACCCATTGTAGCGATTCTCCCTCACTTCTTTCGTATTCCATCAGGGAGATGTAAGTTCCACTCGAGCAGCTTCTTCCCGCTAACTGCTGCCTTGTTGATCCAACTCCCAAGAGAGTGTTTTCCCGATCACTACAATCTTGGCCTGCTCAAGTCTAGGATTAAATGTTTCTTCTTCCCCACATATCCGCATAAGCTGTGCCTCTTAATCTGTAACCCTCTACCTTGAGTGGCTTCTAGGCCTTGTACATGGTTAACATCACTGTAAAAAATGATATGAACTTCTTACTTCCATCCCTTACGCGCTTAAAACAGCTTCATTCAGTAAGTCTCTACCTTGAGTTTTTCTTGTGCTTTGTATTGGGTGAACGACAGTATAAAAATATTCAAAAATTTAATCATTTACCTCCGTTCTCCCTTAAAATTTATGCAAATCATTAAGATATTTGTCGAGAAGACAAATCGAATATGCTATTCACAAATCGATTTGATTAAAGGTCGTTTTTTATACTCGAATTCACACAACACGAGGTTTGAGAGACACTAAAGGTAGAGTGTTAATGAATTAAAGAGGACGTGATAAGATGAAGATTAAGAGGATATGAAGGATAAATAAGAATTATCACTTGAAGAAACGGGGAAGTAGCCGGGCGGGAGTCTATTCCACAAAGTTGTGAAACAACTGACTTTCATCTTACATTTGGAACACGAAGGAAATCAGGGTGCTTCGCCTCCTTGGAAGTATCATGTCGTGTCCTAGCTCTTAAATTCGGAACTGTTAAGACTAAAGGTTATCTGAACATTTGCCGTGGAAATAGCGATAAGCTTGCAGCGTTGCTTCTGTGAAAAAAAAGTTACAGAACGGAGAATAAGTTTCCTCCAAGAGCGCATAAACGATTATGAACCCTGTCAAGGCTGGGAACTGAGAAGTGAGAAATTCCGGTGAAGATATTTGTCTGCAAAGAATTATTGAAATTTTCCATTAATTAATAACCTTTTTTTAGCTATTTTCTTCAGTGAATTTAAATGCTGTATATTGAAAATCTAAAAGAAAATAATTGTCAGTGGTCAGGAATTAACGCAAGCATTACTGACAGAACAAAATCATTATTTTCACATTCATTTTCGATACTGTTTTCTTTTTCATGCTAAGCAATTTATATTTGGTAAAACTAAAATCAAGAATCTCAGAAAAAATGATTTTATAATAACCGATTTTATCCCACAAGGCCGAAATATTGATTCTTGAAGCCCTCTGAGACACACGAATAAATGTTTTCATTTTTTCCATTTACTAATTCTATAAAAAAAATCAATGACTAAACAGCTACATTAACAGAAATATAACATTTTCGATTTACAAAATACAAGGGAATAAGAGAAAATAATTGCAAGTCCTGCTGTCATATGCAACGTTTGTCCACAACGTATCCGGTTCTGTTGAATAACTCGAGAACCAATTGTGAAGCTTTGATGTGACGTGGGAAGTCAAAAGAAACTTTAATGTGCACGCGTAAACAAACGTTCTATGAGTAATTTTTTATCTTTTTTGCTTTCACATTATACGAATATTTGAAATATTGTATTCTATGAGTTGCATCAAGGTTTCAGTGCACTCATGAGCTCGATGTATGAAAAGTGAGAATTTTAGTCAAGAGGACGAGCCAAGGGAGGGTTGTTCAAAAGGACTATATTTAGTCGTCCCCTCACGATGGCGTCATGTGACACAAGGCCTTTTTAACGTGGGCATTTCCGAGCCATTAGGCGAGTATCATTGTTCCAGCCCATTTGAACCCGTATAAACGGGTTCAGGGCCGGTTTTACCTCCCTGAAGGAGACTCCGCCCTTCGGCGGAGCCTCCTTCGGGTTCCTCTCCGTCCGTAGACAGAGAGTTGAACCGAACCGTCGCTCAGAAAGTGGGTTGTTCAAAAGGACTCGATTCAGAGGATTTGGAAGCTGCAATTGCAGTAAATCCCGCCGCTAAGGATAGGGAACTCGGTGAGAAATCCTAAGACCTACGCGTGGTTGGAAAATTGTTCCCGCAAGACCAACGTGTCGATGATTGTGCTTCATTGTTTACACAACTTCAGGTGCACTTTTTGGACAGGTTTGTAACTGGCGATGAGAAATGGATCGTTTATCATAATGTTAAGCACCGTCGTCAGTGGATCAGTCAAGGAACCAGACTACTGGGAGGAGAACGTAATCGAAATAAAATCTGACCGAGTGTATGGTATGATATTCAAGGATTCACCCATCATGACAATAATCAATTTTTTCCTTTTTCCTTTTTTTTTTTTTCTTATTTTAGTTTTCTTCTTGTTTCTTGTGTCGTTCTTATATTTGCGCGCATATATGTTAAGTTATATTTATTTCGAATGAGTTTGACGTGTCATTTGTGTAAACTGACTTCCTTGTGTCTAATGTTTATAGCGTTTATTGATACTTCTTTCATCAGCGTTGAATTTTCCGGATAAATTAGCACTTAACTAAGAACAGTAATTATATTTTTTCTCCGTTCCAATTTTGAATAATTTTGCAATATTTTAAACATAATGTCCGGTTAAATTTAGAATTTGAAATTTTTAATTTTTAATCTGTAATGTTACTGTAAAATTAGAACTTAATTATTTCATGTTGATTTCTAGTTTAATCTAACATTAACTTTAATGCACTAATGGTTTGTATTTAGAATATACTGTCACGTTTTTAGAATTTTCATATACTTGTATTCTGATTGGTCGTCAGAGGTTACAGAACAATGTTTCCCCTATTGATTGGGGTTGATTTTTAAATTTTCAAAAATCTCTTTATTTTTTAATATATATATATATATATATATATATATATATATATATATATATATGATAAGGTAAAGAACAAATAGGAAAAGTTTATCAATCTAGCATGTTTCATTTTATCAAAATTTCGTCAGACAGAACTTTGGTATTTTCAATTTTGTTTGGGTCGATTATCATTGATCAGTCACATTCGTTCATGCATTCAATATTGTTGCCATATATGGTCAGCTGCTCCTGCTGTTCATCTCGAGGTTCTCGACAAAATCCAGTGAACGATCTGCAATGTAATCGGTTCTGACTTGATATCTCGACTTCAGTCACTTTCTCATTGACATGATGTGGCTTCTCTCTGTCTTTTCTACAAGTATTTTCAACACTTCTGATAAGCTACCTTCCCTGATGCCCCGACTACATGAATTTAAGACTGCAACTAGTTTAGCATCTAGGTCCCACTCTTTTACAAATTAAGTAGTTAAATATAACCGCCACTTCTACTCCAGAATTTTCTTTTCTCGCGCTTCCCGACGATGGAAATCCCTTCCTCTTACTTACTTCCCTGGTAACTACAATCTTGAAAAAATTAAATGCAACGTCAGTCGCGATCTTCTATTGCCTTGATCCCCGTTTTTCTTTCAACCTTTTCTCAATCCCCTCTACATACTTAAAAAATGTATCACGTGCATTAAAACCGTAGATAATTCTATATGAATGTAAGTTTGTAAAAATTATAGTATGTCTAATCGGGTAATATGTATTCCTAATTGTGTATGTCTGTCTGTCAAATAAGAGGAGTTCTGATATATATATGATAATTTTCTCCGATTTAATCGGTAGAGAAGACAATATTTATTCATAAATATATATATATATATATATATATATATATATATATATATATATATATATATATATAGTTCGAATATATTCTAATATACAGTTCGAATATATTCTAATATAAAGTTCTAATATATATATATATATATATGTGTGTGTGTGTGTGTGTGTGTGTGTGTGTGTGTGTGTGTGTGTGTGTGCGTGTGTGTGTGTGTGTGTGTGTAAATTGAGACATGATTCGTTGAATAATTTAAACATGTTCGGTCTACTTATTTTCAAATGAATCCTTTCATATTCACGAATAAGCTTTTTGGTGTCGTTATTAAAGGACGAGAGAAAATCGCCATGTTGATACATATTTCTTTTATTCCGAGTACTTTCGACATAGCACAATGTTATCATCAGGGTATTGTTTATTGCGAGATAAATATTGTAGTGTTCATTATTGTCAAAGACAAAACTGTTGTGCTTATCTAAAATTTAAATTTCTTACTTGTGGAGTGAAGAACGCGAGGCAGTGCGTGATCACTGGCGCCGTTTATGGCGAGGTAACTAAGTATGGCTGCGGAGAAATTTTTTTACGTAAAAAACTATTGGTATTTCAAACAATCTATTGTACACATTTTAAAACATTTGTGGAATATTCATAATTAATTTTCATAAGGTTTGGTTTCAGTTTTTTAAAATAGATAGCTTCGAGAATTTTGACTTTACGTTTATTCTTTTCGTGAAAAAATATAGAAGTATTTTCGATAAGGATTTTTCTGAATTGCTAATGTGGACAGGTATGTAGTAAATGTTTAGAAATGCTGGACATATATTCAAATGAAAAATCAGACAACGTTGTCGTAGTGTGTCCAACATAAATAAAAATATAGTAGACAAAACATGTCTTAATTATTCAACGAAAAACATATCTCAATGAAAACATACTGCCAAAATATACGCATATATATATATATATATATATATATATATATATATATATATATATATATATAAGTTATGAAAAACTTGGTAATCCGTATGGATAATCCCAAGGAGGATGAAATCCTGAGACCTCACGTAAATCCAGAGCTAATATTTTAAAAAAAAACAGACCACTTTAAGGTTCCATTATTATAATTTATTTCACCATTTTTTTAAAGGACTCGGATCATCAGATAGCACTTCCAAAAATGAAACGAAAAATGAAATGAAAATTGATGGGTAGTGTAATTTTTTGTAATTTAACAGAGAGTGTAATAGGAGTAGTTAGAGAGACATGGTAGAGTTTAGGGAGTGTTTAATTTAATATCTCTCTCAATAATACTTTTTATTGGGGAAGGAGGAGTGACCAGACTTTGACCTATTTAAACAGTTAGCTTAACGGAAATGATATACTGAAATGGGTGGGGAGAAGAGAGAAAGGAAAAAGGAAAAAGAAAGAAGAGGGGGAGGGAAGTAAACAGAAAGAGGCTGTAAATGGGTTTTACATATTTAGGAGATGGTTGGTAAGTTTTAGCAATTTATGTAAAAAATAGATTTTAATGTTTGATAGTAATTTAGATGTCAAACAAACCCCGAAGAAATTAATTTGATGCTTGCTAGCAATTTAAATATTTAACTTTTTTACAAATAATTTAGGGATTTAATATAAGTTAAATACTGTATTTATCAACACATACATAGAGAACATATTTTAAAAAGATTAGTTTGTTTACCCGACCAATAGTACTCTTTTGATATTGTAAAAGACAGTTACGGTAACATTTTTATCAGTTTGAATCTAATTTATGAATGTAATTTGTAATTAATATTTGAAGGTAATATTAATATTACCTTCAAATATTACTCCATCTTAATCCGAAACCTAACATTTAAGTAAGAAAGATTACCCATCTAAATTAATTACATTAATTCAGTGCAGGTGTACCAGGAAGGTTTATCATTTATGAATGCAATGAATCGACCGGGCAAAAATATGAAGTGGTTATATAGGAAATGGAGAAGAAGAGATTGAATACGGTCGTTTCTGGATTTCTCTTAGCAGCAACCCAGAGAAGAGAGCAATCGCTGCTTATTCCTGTCAAGTTGAAGAGAAACAAAACAGAATGAAATTTTATGTGTAGAGATGGCGGGGACGTAAGGTATGTATCGAGAAACCAAGTCGATAGTCGGGGATTTTCTTCGGAGCGAATGCAGGAAAGACACAGCGCAAAGAGGAAAATGTCTGGAATTTTTCATTTTCAGTCAGAAAGTTTTTTTTTTTTTTTCAAACAAACCAGGAAAAATGCTTCATTTCCTTACGAAATTCAAAACAGTCTTTGTTTAAAGCAGTCGTTCTCAACCGGGGTCCAAATGAACCCTGAGATCAAGAATATTACTTGGGGTCCACACAAAAAGTAGCAAGTTGAGGATACACAGTAATATTTTAATGGTCCATAGAGCAATTTCAGTTTGGAACAGTTGTTACAACACAGAATTGGAATTTCTACAGTAATCTACACCATGTTAAAATGCTACAAATTGAAAAACATCTCTAAAACTAAAAGAAAATGAGATAAGGCTATGTAGATTAGCGTCCCTTTTACTCTACCGGATGTTTTGATTGTAAAATTTGAATAAAAACTGAGAAGGATTTATAAAGATTCCTAATTTTACATTATTCGGACTGTTATCCTCGTCTTCATTGCCATATTTACAACGTTTCACAATTACGAACCAAACCCTTTATTTCGCCCTCCTGTGTAGATTGTTCCGGATGTCTCAGTTATTTCTCTTTAACTTCACTCTCCAAGTCTTTTGGTTCACCACTATTGTAGCCTGGTATTGAACTCACAACCCTTTGCATTTAGTCACTGGGTCTAACGCCTTTATGCACTGGGCCATATCCCCTCAAGGACGCATGAGATCTCAACAACAGTCTAGTGCTGCGCTTAAATTAAAAAATTCTAGGTACCATGGCAAAGAGCACATTCGAATAATTACCTTGAAAGTATTTATAGAAAAGTCACAGAGAGGCAACCTTAAGGCGGTGGGAAAGTAACTGACGCTGAGTAGCCAGATCAGGACTAATAATATTGCTGATTTTTCTTTGGATTTTATCAAGGAGCTTAAGGTAAATAACAGGGGCACCGGACCATATGTGGCAACAATATTCTAAGCATGGATGAATGGTAGGCATCCATGTATGAATTTCTGGGATTTATAAACTTAATGTCTCAGCAACCGTTTTTTTTTTTGTTTTGTTTTTTTTTACCAGTGCTCATATTGCAATTTTTTGTTGTTATTCATTGATTTTTTTCTAGCACTTCTTGTTACTGGTTCCCATAGTGTATTCATTTTTATGCTTGGTCGGCTCAGGGTTTTTTTTTTTTTGTCATTTTCTTCTTTACGAATTTGTTATTTTAACTTTATTTTTAACTGTATGGTGTAGTGGTTAACGAGCTCTTCTGAAAAGACATTGTATACAGTTTGGTTCCTGTCAAACAAATTAAAATATTTCTTTCACAAGAAAAATCCATTTTGAAAGCTCACCCGTCTAATTCAAGAGGCGAATGACTGTCAGTTCAGATGCCTTTTGGATTAGATATTCAATTTCTGCCTTTTTCTACCAAAAGATTGTGGAGCGTCCATTTCCTACAGAAGAAGGCTACGTATTTGCTATAAAACTCAATTCGTAAAGCTAGTTTGGATTTGTGTAACGACAACAGTCGCTGTAGGCAGTCGAGGTCCTGTCATAGTGCCGGAAGTTTCATTTTCTCGTAATATCCCCCTCCCCCCATCGTTTTTCTCTCCCTCCCCTCTTTCTTTCTTTTTTCTCTCTCTCTCTCTCTCTCTCTCTCTCTCTCTCTCTCTCTCACACACACACACTCGCCCACACACACACATTTTTATTCGGTTCCTCTATCTCTATCTCTCTTGCTCTTTCACTCTCTGTTTTTCATATTACCCTCTCTATACTTCCAATTTCTACTTTCTTTCAATTAGTCTTCTCTCTCTCTTTCATTTCTTTTTCCTCTTCTCTTTCTTCTCTCTTTCCTTTTTTTCTTCTTTCATTCTCTCATTCATCTGCCTTTCTTTTCTTTTTTTTCTTTCCTCTTCTCTTTTTATGAATTCTTGTTTTTCAACTAATTTCTCCTTTTTTCATTCCCCTCTTTTTCTTCTTTAGGAAAGAGCATCTTTCAAAGCCCAATTCCTTTTTCTTTCTTTTTTTTTTTTTTGTCCTACTTACCATTCTCTTAAAAACGTTTCTAATTTTAGATGTGTTTTGTCAAGACAGAAATGCTTGTCAGCTTCAAAAGAAAGACGAGCAAATGCGTCACACAGTGGAAGAAAAAATTCAATCAGAGGGAGAAATGGTTGTCTTTGTAGAAGAGTTGTGTAGAGCACTTAGTAATGGACGCCTGTCTTGCCTTCCGACTGGCAAAGAATCTGAAAAATTTCATCGACCTCCATCGATCGGTCGTCTTTTCCTTTTCCACTGCCAACAACGAATTAAGAATTTACCCTTCACATTAAGAGAAGCTATACAGTATGACAACCTCTACATCGCTCTCATTACAGAGCCTACTGTAGTGCAAGGGTTAGTTTGCAACCTCATTTTACAAATCAATTCGCTCGTGTTGTGAGTACGAACCTCACAAGGTGTCTCATTCTAGCGATCTTATGTAAAAAAAAAAGACTAGTAAATAAACTCCGACATTAAAGTTGTAATTACTTTTTAAAGTGAATAAAAACAGTCGACGCTTTAGTAATCAGTCTATTTAAGACTGGTTCCACCAGAAGATTACTTGGTGGTCGAAAGAGTTGTGCATTTACTACATGTCCCAAGAGTTAGAACACTTCCCAGATATTTAAATTCCTATACCTGTTAATTTTATAGAATCTTTGACCAAATGTCCATGACAGATTAATAATCCTTAATTCGCATCGCATTTTTCTTTCCCTACCCTCACCTCACAAAAAGGGAAAATGGTCGACCTTATCCATCTCAAGCATCGCTATGAGCTTACATACCTAAACCTACCTTCTGATCGCTGTTCATCGTCAAACTGTGTCCCTGTGAATCTGCCTCGCTTTGCATCTGAAAACTAATTCTAAAACAGACAAACTGGCTAAAATGAAACCTATATAGATATTTACTGAGGGGAAGCGACAAGTACAGGCCTACAAAAGGAAATGGATGATTATGTTTCGCCATTCTTCTCGGTCTAATGTAACTGCTTGTACTGACAATCTTTATGTGAAATCATGCTTCTACCTCAGCTTGAACCGCGACCAATGGCGCCCGCGGATCTACCTTAGTCACCAAACAAACCCAATAAGTTTATTGAGCTGCGTTTAGTTTGCTACAAATCCACAGGGTATGCCTCTTTCTGATGTCTCAGTTATTTCGCTTTAACTTGGTTCACAAGTACTGTAGCCTGATACTGAATTCACAACGCTTTGAATTTAGTTACTGGATCTAACCAACGTCTTTATCCACCGGGCCATGTGCCCTTGAGTTCATTGTGAGTTCAATACCTGTCTTATTTATTTATATTTTATATTATTATTATATATCTATTTATTTCTAAATCTACTGTCTGAAATTATTAAATGAAACATTACTCTACAAATTATTCAGACGAGTATACTCATCAGCTGATCACTTTGTTTCGGAAGGTCGAAGAATTTAACCGAAATATTATAGTAAAAACAACCAACAAAAAACTAATTAATCTTATTTTTGTTGATTTTTAACGCAACGCAAAGGTCGATTTTACATTCTACGACCACTAAGAGAACTCGGAAATAAAGAATTAACCCCCGCATGATTTGAACTTGAATCTTGTATCTTTACAAACCCGTCTGACATGGAGAAATATAATGAAGATATAAGGCTACAAAAGGAGAATTAATCGTAGTCAGTTCCGGGGGTGGAGAGTGTTTCTCCCAAGTTTTACCTCTCGCAAAGGGAAAGACTAAGGTAAATCTCTGGCACTTGAGGCATTCTCAAAAGAGAGGGTGTTTGAGCCATCTTTCTCCTTAGACCCCTGTACTCATTCTCATTTTAAATTTGTTCTTATGCCATAGTCAATTTGAATGGACGTTCGCATAAATACCGTACTTTATCTAAAACGCAATGGAATAATACTGAAATTATTACGCCTACATTGTTATAACTCTAAGTAAATAATTATAAACCTCCTCACATTTATATATACAAAAAATACTCATAAAAATGAGAAACAGCAAGACGTGGAAAGACGTGGTCTTATTTATTATCTGGTTGTTATTTGGTGTTGGGAAATGAGAGACAATAATACTGAGTAAAATTGTGAGTTTGGAGTCAAATGTAGATCAAATACAGATCGGAATCCGACAGAAGGATAAGTTAAAGAATAAGCAAAATGTATACAGTCTTTCTCGTATGTTAGTTTTTAATAGATGTGTTTAATGATTGGCCACATAATTTACAAGAAGTGTCTGGTGTTTCCTTACCTCGAATTTTTGTTGTGTACTAAAAGTTAAATGTTACTATTATAACCTGAAAAGGAAAAGGAGACAAAATTTTCGTTGACCCACATGTTGACGACCTGTCCGTGTGAACTGCTTCTCCGATAGTGAGAGTGTCAAATATCTGTGTGTCTAGAGGAGAAAAGTAGGGTCGATTCTCATTGGTTAAGAATGAGTGAATTGTTATAATTATTGTTTGACATTATAATTAATTTTTATTTATTTTTATGGACACGAAACATTTGCTCCAATGAGAAAATATTACGGATAAGGAAGAATATGACAAAATTTAAATGTCACCTGCATTAACAAACCAGTAAGGTGCTGTCAATGTCAACAAGCTTCCAAAGAAAACGTCGATTTCAAGTCACGTTTGAAGCTGTTTCTAAATACATAAGATGTTCCACAATTCAGTTTTCCAGCTGAAGAATGGGGCACGGCTACAGAATGCTAAGAAGAGAAGAAAAACGCATAAAATAATTCTAAATATATACGCAGTAACTATCATTTCAAATGTTTGATAACAGAAGAATTTTAAAGCCGAAAAATTTATGAATTAGCCTTGAACCTTTCAGTAATTCCAGTGTCTTTTCTTTTCCAGTTTTCTTTGTTGACCCAGACAGACTGCAAAGAAAAAGAAAAGGAAAAGACAAACATGCGATCGCTGTACAAGCTCTTTTTTTTATAAAGACTCAACAAAGAAAAAGAAAAAGCAAGTCGAAACAAAGAGAAAGTGGTGTCAAGTTTCTATCTAAATAATACTGTCACCAGCGCTTAATCATGTACGAAACTGGAATCCAATTCGCCTCCTCGTTTATATAAGTTTGTATTCGGTTTCATTCAATTGACGATAATACTCTACTGCTGACTCCTTGAATACCCTGCGTTTGGAGGGTGGGAAGCGACACCCGGGCGTACGGAAGGTAGCATCTTTTAGTTGGACTGCCGTTACGGTTAGATGTGCCTGTAATTCTTGCTAATAGCAAGAATAGAAAAAAACATGGTATGTAAAATAAACTTACAAAGAGCTTCTCACTTTATATGGCGACAACAAACCTCATAGAAACTGTTCAGTGGGTTGCTAATACTTGCCCATTCTCTATCGATGTGCCGTATCTCTTCAGAATGTGTACTATCATAGCTCTCCACAGCTTCTTGATTTTTGTAGCTCTGAGTAATATTTTGCCTTTTATGGTCGCCTTTTTCTCTTTATGTCAACTGATCCGTCAAATTTGTTATTATTCGCTGTTTTTCTCTACTTCTCTTTGCTTTTAATGCCTTAAGTGTTCTTCTTTCCACATTATAATAATTTATGTGCGGGTGGTGTAATGGATTATTTATCCGCGAGCCGACTTCTAATTCCAGTTGGGTTCGTTATATTAAGTTACGCGCAAATACCCCTGGGAAAAGGTACAAATCAACCTCTTCTCCCCCCAGCTATAACTTAATTAGTAAAAATCGTATCACTAAATCATTATTATCTCAAAAATAATTCTTAGTATATAAAAATATTTTCTGTCCTTAAATATCCTACAAATGGTTGATAAACCGTAGAAAATAAATGAATGAATCAAATACTGATTATGCTTTTAAGATTTATTTACATTCTCTGGAATATAAATGTATAGAAACTACTGCGGCCACAAAGTGAGGGATATATATATATATACTAGCAGAATGGCCCGGCGTTGCCCGTGCTTGATTCAAAAATCGTACGACTCATACAGCAATCGCTATCATTTGACTTAAAATATTTTTGCCCTTCCTTGCCTTTAAAGGAGTGCCCTTTGCCGTGCTGATGTTGCTACATGCCTTACTTCTTGCCTATCTCACACTGCGAATTTTTTCTAAGCTCTATACTAAACATTAAATCTGTTACAAAAAAAGAACTAAACAAAATGAACACAAAACGATCAGCTTTAAAAAAAGGACTCGTAACTGGAAAAACCGAATGAAAAAAGAATGTTAACAACAAATACTTTTTCACACCCAACCCAGTTCTGCGGAATCAGAATCAACGTTGAGTTTAAGCAAGCGAATGAGCCAATTGGAGTAAAGTGCCATGCAGATTTAAATTTTTCCCACTTGTGACGAATGCAGCTATCGATTTTTTTGCATGCTAGCATGCTAGTTAACATTCGTGTCAGTCAGCTGTTGGCTCTCACGCTGGCCAATAGAATCTTCCTGCCTATTCGTGGCAGCCAGCTATTGGCTCTCACTCTGGCCAGTACAAAATGGCCGCAAACTACATGAAAACTGCCGTAGAAGCATGAAAAAATCGATTATTTCCACTATCGATGGGAGTTGGGAAATGCAAAGTCGGTCTTGGCCTTCCCGCTAACTTGGAGCATGTGCATGTAAATTTTGGTGCAAATCCGTCGAAAATTGCGGCCGTGCATTCGTTACACACACACACACACACACACACACACACACATCCTGCCTTTTATATATATATATATATATATATATATATATATATATAAATTAACTGATTAAAATATGTTTTTTCATATACATTAATAATAATCATGTTTCAAAATGGAAGCTAAAAATTTTAAATATAATTATATAATTAAAATTAAAAAAGCATTATGTGGGGATAGAATTGATTTTGCATTTCATTATTCAGTTTTTTCACAAAATTGCTTATCCAAGTGATGTTGGCAAAATTTTCAAGATATGACTGTGTTTAAATGATAAATATAGTATATGAATTTCAGCTTATAAATATTTTTATAAATAATTTATTTACAATAAATTATTTACTGATCTGAGATTTTATCATACAAATCGTTTTATTTATTATCATATTGTAAATAATTGTGTATAATACTATAGATAGTGATGTTGATTATTTTCGTCAAGATTGACATGGGCCGTAAAAAGATATGAACTGAAAAGAGGAAAATGATATTGTAAAATTATTGAGTGAATGGAAAACTATATTTGATATTGCGAAAAAGTTGAACAGAAATCAAAGAAAAATTAAAAAGAAAAAAAAAAACATTTACAAAATAAAAAAAAATGATTTTATGAATACCGAAAAAAGTGATTTCAGAAATATTTAAAATCATAGGTAAGAAAATATTCGAAGATGGTGCGAATGCAAATAAAAGATAGAGAATAGATTTAGAACTTTAGCTAAAAGACAAGAAAGCAATCAATCAATCACAAATAAGTAAACATCACAAATAGAAACGTGTAAATTAGATAAAAATGTACAGTAAAAATGATTTCTCAATAATAATTTGAAGTGATGGAATTATAGCTTTATTATATGAACATGATATATTTACCCGGCCTTCCCACCAGGGCTGGATGTGACACATTGTAACTGGGCGAGAGGTTGGGCCATTCATGGAAATATTCAGTTAACACAACACAGAAGACAAAAGAAGGGAGGTGGCGTAAAGTTTTGGACACTAAAATTATAGGCCACTTCAAATGTAATGATGTCATGTTAGGTGCAAAGGATTATTGTAAGCTTTGCGGTTCGAAACGCTTTTTTCTTTGAGTCGTGACGTTATTTTGTTTTGTTTTGTTTTTTTGTTCAGTAGTAACTTTCTTCCTGTATTTATTTATCTCTCAAATATTCGTTTTTATCAACAATAATAATAAAAAAAGTTCTTATATATTTAATGACAGTTTTATATTTTTATTCCTTTTAATCTTTTCTTATTTATTGATTCGTCCTATTAAACTAATAATAAGTCTAAGTGGTAATTTAATTTTAATAAAAAACTGTTCATTCCTCCGACATCTTTTTAAAATATATATGGTCGTTCCTTTTCATAAAAAAAGGGTTTACTTTTTCCAGTGTTGATATTAGGGTTTTGCTTTCTTCTTTTTCCCATCATCCTGTAGTTCAATGACATCCATGATATTTTTTAATAATCTAATGTCGAAGGAAAACATTAAAATATTTTTGATTTAAAACTCCCGAAGACTCAACTGGCGGAAATATATTTTTTACAACGTGTCTGTTTAACGGCCAAAATGGCAGAAAGAAGCGGCGGCGCCAATTGGAATATTTGGCGTAACCTGTGGCGAACCTCGACAGAATAAAAAATCCGACAGCATGATTCCAAACCAGGTTTTATATTATCTCGCCTGTCTGAAAAGAATTTTTGAAACATTTTTTGCAAAATGGCCAAGTATAGTGGGCTTCTCCATCATAAATCATTATTAAAATCAGCTTAATTTAAAATATTTCTTATAAATTTTATTTGCCATCTCAAAAACCGCCGCCATAAGCCATATGGGAAAAATCAATGACAATCCCGTATGCGATTTTATAATTTAAATATTATAAAAAATTGTATATTGGACAAGACATTTTTTGAATAGTATAAAACACAAACTAGAGATTTTCAACTAAAATGGATATTCATACAAAAAGCCCTTTTCTTCATTTTCAAAAATTGTTTCTAATTTAATCATCCAAATTGATCTTACTTTTTTTAAATTAATGGAATGCCTGAACCCTGTTTCTTCCAATGCCAATTCATTTGAAAATGTGTGGTGACCATATATTTATTATATTTTCTATATTTTAAAAAATATATTTTCTTAGATTTGTCAAAATAGGTGACATCTTAATGCGTTTTCATGTTGTTATTTAAAAAATTATTTTTTCTTTTGTGTTCAAGATATATTAAAAGGGGAATTTAAACATCTTAAAATTTTGTCTCCAATATATTCTTATTCCAATTTATTAACTTATTTAGAACATTTTGTTGTTTTTGTTTGTTTGATTTGTTATATTTTAAGTCTTTTATATTTTATTTTAGAATATATATATATATATATTTATATTTAAATGCTTATATATATATTTTATTATTCGGTTGAGGTCGTCAAGTTTGTTTTTCGCGATTAAATCAAAATAGGATATTGAAAATAATGTATATAGATATATATATTTTCAATGTATTTCTCTTCTGCAAAATAAATATTGAGGGCTGCAAATCAAATTTATAAATATATTATATTAAATAGAATCAATGATTATTCAGGATTTTATTTTGTTGTTATTAGGAATAAGTTTTTTATTCAAAAATTGGTTGATTTTCGTGGACACTAAGTTTTAGGCTTGAGGGCGGGGATTGTAACGGTTCTGTCTAACTTCTTATATATTGTTTTTTTTATATATATTTATATTTTTTTTACATATATATATATATTCTAATATATTAGTTTCATTTTTTTCATTCACGTTTTCTTTGAAAAGATTTTATTTTATTTTATTTATTTATATGAATATTATATATTTTTTTATATATATACCGTTTTATTTTCAAAAAAAACGAAAGAAAAATTTTCTTCCATGTTTGTCAGTCTTTCGGATCAGTTCTTCCGGGATTTAAAATCTTTGTTCAAACCCTTCCATTGAAATTCTTGTCCTCTTTTATTTACAAATGGGGGCTTTTATCCATTTTTCATCAATTTATTCCAAATTCTTTGTTCGCTTTTTTTATGCCTTCCTGTCGGCTTTTCTTTTTCCAATGATTCACAAAATTTTAAAAAAAAAAATAACGGAAAAACATTCAATTGGAAAATTAAAGAAGACTTCTGATAAAAACAAAAACAACAAATTTTTGTCTTCGTTTCAAAAATATAAGTATTCATAAATCGTTCAAAATAACAGACTCTTCGCAAATGGAAACACATTCTTGTAGCAATTAGATTTACCAAAAGCCTGAACGCAAATTTATATCGAAAACGAGTTTTTTAGTAACATTTTTTGTTTTGCATTCAACATAACTTATGTTAAATTTAAAAAGACAATGGCATAGAATAAGTAAGCGTGATTTTTGTAATCTTTTCTATAAATATTTTCATTTCAGTTGTTCTAGTGGGCTCTTCATTGCCTCAACTTCACGAATTTAAGCGCAGTACTGGATAGGCAACTAGGTCGCATCATTTTACTACTGAAATTTCTAGATTTAACCGTAAGTTCTATTCATAAAAGTTTCTTAAATAAAATTTGAAAAATTTCTCTTCTTTTCTTGCTGTATAGCAAACATCAACAATTTTCAAATATTTAAACGCAACTTCAATCGTCATCTTCTATCTCCTGAATCTTTATATAAATTCTTTCTTTTATATATCATTTCTGGAAATAGGTTTATATCTTATCAGTTTTTTATATAATTTAAATCTAGCAATGCGTCTTAGTGAATTTAAATTGCCATGTTTAATAATTTTTTTAGAAGGAATCCAGCTTTTCATAGCCCTTTTGAAAAGAGCCTTAAATTTTTAAATGAAAATGAAATCGTCAGTTAAACAGAACAAAAGAATGATTCTTGATGTAAAAAGTTCCCAATGCTGCATATTTTTTTAAATATCAAAATCAAAACAGGATAATTTTTTTTAAAAATTAACTTTTTAATCCATTTTCAGATATAATATCTTCATATTTCACTTAGAATCTTTTATTTTTTATTTATATTCGGACTATTGTCCTTATATTTTTTTTTAAAAAATTTTCTTTTTTTAAAATAATTTTTCTTCAGTTGTGTTCCGATCGGGTTACCTTCAGGGAATTTACTGAAACATGCGATTGTAAAATAAAATAGCACAAATTATTAATGAGAACAATTTCACTTTGCTGTTCAAATATAAACACTTGTGCAAATTAATTGAAACAAAACGAATTCCGTTATTATTTACATTTTTTTCGTATTTTTCTAATGAAACATGACCCAGTGCACATGTTAGTACTTCGTATGTCCATTCCACGAAGTCGTTCCTTGCAGATTGACCACAGATTCTCGATTGGATTTAAATCAGGAGAGTTTCCGAGCCAGTCGATAGTACTTTGATTTGCTCACTGGTAAGGCTTGCCAGTGTGTTCGTGCAGCGTTACAATTTTCGTACGCTTCCTTGGAGTAACGTCCATCGCAGACAATGGCCGTAGGACAACTAATCGACAGTCGAGACAATAGTGTCTGGGCGTGATGAAAATCTGATGCAATCACGAATAACGCAATATTTTTCAAGGCCAAACAAATTTCATCATACACCTCAAAAAAATATATTCATATTATGCTAATCTGAGGAAAAAAACCACTGCAAATGAGTCTAATGACCTGAAAGAAAGGAAAAAAACTGTTGAAATCGATTACATTTTGTTCTTATTTGTACTACGTTTTTTTTCTCTCACCGTTTTCAGAGTCTGTTTAAAACGGCCCAGTGTAGCAAAAAATAAATATGATACGGGATTTAATAAATAAATAAGTAAAGAGAAATTACTGAAAGTCTTTAGCAGCAACACGAAGTAAGACAAGAGACGCCACTGTGAATGCAGTCAAGTTTGAGAAGCAGCAGCTGTGTCAGCAGCAGCTGTGTCAGCAGCAGCTGTGTCAGCAGCAGCTGTGTCAGCAGCAGGCAGATTAGGTTTAAGGCTCCAAGTTCTGGACTTAGGACTGTCACACAGGATAAAACCTAATGGATTAAAAACGATATTTTGCTAACGGAGATTTATGCTTGAATCGAAATTATTATTAATGGAGATAACGATTTTTTATGCCAAATACATAATATTTACGCTGAGTGATTTCAGATGATTGAACATTGTCAACGAAATGTGTAGCATTTTCAAGTTTTGAACTTGGAAACAATACAGAGTTTTCAAGAAAAACTCCAAACTAAATCCATGAGATGCAACAATTGGCTGACAAGTTATAAAAATTATCTCACTTGTTGGCTACCGTGCCATGAGGGGGTGGGAGCTTCCTTACTTTACTCAAATCAGCAGCAGCGGAACTAATCAACAGTGTACAACCGGAAGTAACAAAGGTCATAAAATCCTTGACCGCTCCCTATTCGGCCTCTTTTCACCTTCATCATTAGCGGTCTCTATATTCCCGGCCAGCTGTATATTTCAGCTTCCATTTCACCTGCCTCTATATTCACGACCAGCTGTCTCTTTTCTACCTTCCTGTTCAGCGCCCTCTATCTCACGGCCAGCTCACTTTTCCATTTTCCATTTCTGCGGAGTACATCCAAGGCTCTCTTTTCCATTTCTCACTTTCAGCGGTTTCTCTCTTTGAGATACCTATCGAAGGGCTATACGCAAACCTTGCTGCAGAAGATGAGGCCTGTCTTGCTAGCTTGACGTTAGATTTCTCGTTTCACCAGAGGGAACCAGAGGAGAGATCTCCCTTCGAAACACTCACCACAGGAAAGCTACACACAAACCCTGCTGCAAAATGCGAGGCCTGTCCGAAAAGTTTCACATTCAGATTTCTTCCCGTGGGATCTAGCGGAGAACTCTCTCTCTTTAGAAATAAAATCTCTCTCTCTCTCTCAACAAAATACAACTACTACACTCATGAACTTTGTTAAGTGGGAATATTCCATTTATACCCGCAAATACTACTATATTGCACTCCTTTTTCAAACATAAATAAAAGCTGTTGCACAATTATTTTCATGCTTTGTTTTTTTCATTCTACTCACACTGCTGAGCGTGAAAATCCCAGGAAAGTGTCCTAAAATTGTTAATCATGTTCACGACCAAATCTTATTCGAACGACGAATATCGGCTAAGAACTGTTAAGACATTAAAAAATCCAATGAGCTCATTGCGTTTATAATTCATAAACAGTTGGGTTTGAAGAAGCTTTCGGTCAAGTAGGTTGTAATATATTTTAATTCTGACCAGAAGCGATATCGAATAGACACCTATGAATTGATTTTCGAACATTTTTAGTGATCTAGAGATACGTTTGTGGCATGAATTAGGATTAGGATACGAACCAACGGTCCACACAGTGGCAACCGTCGAGTTCTCTATGAAATTCAAAACACAAAAGTCATCCAATATGGCTACAGTTTTTGAGACAAAGATGACTATCCAAAGCCAAACAATTAAAGCAGAATAGCTTTGTTGTGCCGATCTTACAAACATATTATCTCGTTCCCCTATACAAGTTCATGTACAGGTAGTGGCCCTGTTATCAGCGAGCAATGTGGACTTAGCAAACCACGTTTGAATTCAGGTCTTATCTGTTGCGTTTTCTATTGATCGCCTTGAGAAAGGTATGAGTTCAGTTTTTTCTCCTCAAAACTATGAGTTAAATAGCAGGGACTTTAGCCTTGACTTACAGCCAGTATAGAAGAAAAACTCTGAAATCAAAACGTAGGAGAAGGTAACAGGAATCCACTCAATTTTTTCAAAAGAAATATTGGCAGTTCACCGATATTAAAATGAAAAGGTAGACAGCAGGATTATCTATGATCTATGGACACAGCATTAAAAATTTCATAGATATAGTCGCAGAGAGGAGGCACGTTGACGTGATGTAATGGTTAGCGAGCTAGTCAAGAACAATGAAGACTGAGTAGTACTCACTGGGTGCTCAACACTTTCGGCCTTGTGCCACATCTAAGCAACGTTTAAAAAATCGCTATATATTTGTGGGGAGGGTTTTTTATATCTCAATTCAGGATTAATGATTGTCTATTTTTACAGTCTTTTTACGTTTAGCTTACCTAATTCTATGTTCATCCCCTCTTCCATATTTGCCCCCACCCAACCTAATCAGAGAGTAGCGCCTCTGTTCTTCCCCTCCTCTTGGATAATTCCCTTTTAACCTTGAAACTTGACCCCCGGAAGATGAAAGTTTTCTCTCTCTTACAGCTTAAAAATCAGCGAGAACTTCGGCACCAGTTTTATGGTCGTTCTTGAAGCTGTGTAATAAAAATGAGTCTGATAAACGTCAAAGACTGAGCCTCCCCTCCAACATGAAGAATATATGACCTACTCACATTTGATTCACCCTCCTCGCACTCACGCCGGACCTCAACAAATTATGAGAGTAATTCGCCTTAAACAAGTGAGATCTTGTGGATTTGTTAGAAAATGGTGAACACCATTTTTGCTCTCAGAAGATGTTTTCCATTTTAAACATTTGAAAAATTAATGTAATTCCGAAAAACATGATTTTATGGAAATAATATTTTATTAACTGGCCCAAACTGAGAGAGAGAGAATGAGAGAGATATGAATAAAAAATACACCTTCCACATTCCTCACAAGGATAGAACTGATTTTACATTTATTCATCATCCAGATCACATTATTTCGATCATCACTGTGCACCTCAGACAAAATTCGACATGATAACCCAACAGGGTTTGATGTACAAAATCAACCAACCTCACAAAATCACGCCACCATTTCTGCTGATTTTAATTCCAACGTCAATTTAGATTTATTTAAATACCGTATTTACCGCCCTATTAGCCGCGAATTTTACCCCCCAAATGCAGCAAAAATTACCCTGCGTCCAATACAGCAGTATCATGTATTTTTTTTTACTATTAAAATTGTTAGAAAAAAAAATTATCATTAAAATCTATTGCTGAAAGTTTTTAATTTAAAAATGTATTTTTATACTTTCATAACGTTTTGACTCCAGTTTGAGAAGTTCAGTATTCGCCCATTGCTGGGTCAGGGTGGATCTGGGAACAACAACAATTGAGAGGTGGCTCGACGCCCTTCAAAACCTCCAATCTCTAGATCAGAGACCTTGCTACCAGATGTAGTTTATCGTCATACCCAGGACGCTCTAAAACTAGGACTCCTGGATGTCAACAAACATGACATTAATTAAAATATACCTGAAAAATTCACCCAAGAAAAAGAAATTTGTGGAATTGCACAATACCAGATTTTACAGAAGTATTGCTGCTTTTGTTGATATACAGGTATTGGAATTTGTTTTTCTGCATGTCTGCTGTGGGATTTCATTAACCAACAAATACCATATTCCTGTTTTTTGCCTATTACCATATGTACGAGTGTTCACCAATACCATTAATTAGATTTCTTTGTAGCTATTATGAACTTACTGTATGTACAAATGTTGCTCCTTGAAACACAACTAAAACAATTTTCAATAATTGCATGATGAAATGTACTAAAATTCTTCTTTTCCAAAAAAATGTCCTGGTAATTAAATGTCTATTTAAAAAAAAGTACTTATCGTATAATTTGTGCTAAAATACTTTAAGTGTTTCTTCATGGTTAGTGAGAATGTCACAAGTAAGGTAATAATTTTTAAATATTCCATGCCAAAATCTGGGTGCGTCCAATGTGTGGGTGGTCCAATATGCCGGAAAATGCGGTACATTATTTTTTTAAGGTGTCGTACCTCTTTGAATTATTACATGGATTTTATTTCAATCTCCTGTTTCACGGCTTTTATGTCAGTTGTTACAAAACAAACATCAACACTTTACAGAAACAGTTGTCTCGCAATTGTCTCGTCGGGTCACCAAAATGCGATCGTTTATTTATCATTTTATTTTTTTTATTTTTTTTTATTTTTTATTTTTTTCATTATTTGGATTCACTGAGTTTCCACCAGTAATAACTGGTCACTTTTACTAGAGAACAAGTGAGAACAATTTATTTACACTAATTATATCCGGATTATTGTCTTCATCTTTGTTTCGGCCGTTGTGTCCTCAGGCCTTCCTCCGGTGTATGTCGATCCAGGTAACCTACAGCGAATTCTGAATTGAACCCTTTTTATTTGACGTACGTGGGTAGACTGTCTCGTTCCACTACTCATGTCTAGGGATATCTTGTCTAGTTTTTATTTTTATTTAGTACTCTTCAGCTATTGCTCGTCCGTTTCCGACAGAAAGTGGCAAGTATCCACAATAATCCAGTATTTTCTTCAGTAGTGTTGCTGATTTTAAGAATAGATTTCGTGCAACACGCTGATGCGTGTTAAAATCCTCACAATATCTAGTATTGTTGAAGTTATCGTTAACATTTTTGTCAAGATTTGCAAAGTCTACGTTTCCTTCAATTTCGCAAACCAACCATTTTTGTTTTTGTTTTAATTTTCATTAATTTTTAGGAAAAATTAATAAAAATTTATTGTATTGTACTAAGGTACGCACCCAAGTAAAACTATGCTTTGTATTCCCTTACCTGTTTCCACTTTTACTAAAAATTTGGTTTCGATCGCTCAATGTATGGTTATTTTAGAGGGCGTGATGGACGGACGAACGGAGGTCACATAACTTTACATATAGATAGTGCCGTCGAGATTGTTTCCATTCTTATTCCTTTCTGAGTGGATGTTTGCCGGCCTTCTTCGTAAGCTCCAGGTTATGGTATCACAGGTCGATTGTTTGACCTAATACAATCATTCCTGTTAAACCGTGAATTGAAGGTCGTTCCTAACGGATTCTCTTCCAGTTCCTATCCCACGAACGCAGGTGTTCCCCAAGCCTCCATCCTTGGCCCCACTCTATTCCTTACTTTTATCAACGACCTTCCTGACGCCTTAGATTCCCAAGTTGGCATCTACGCGGACGACACTACAATTTACTCCTGCCTCAAAAACAAATCTAGTGTCGGTGACAAAACTAACCTGGCCGTGCGTCTTGAAATGGACCTTCCATCGGTTGTTAATTGGGGCAAGAATTGGCTGGTCAACTTTAACGCCTCAAAAACTAAACTACTCTCTATTAATCACCATAGAGATCCTTCCCTGCCCCCATTAGAATGTCTGATAGTCAACTTCTTGAGAGCAACTCCCTGCGTCTGCTCGGTCTCACGTTGACTGCTGACCTGAGATGGAACAAATACATTGAGTCAATTGCTTCTTCCACCGCTAGAAAAGTTGGCTCTCTGTGCCGCGCCAGGAAATTTTTCTCCCCGGAATCGATACTTCAAATATACAAATCAACCATTCGCCCTTGCATGGAGTATTGCTGCCATATATGGTCTGGGGCACCTTCTGTTTTACCTCGGAGTTCTTGACAAGATCCAGAGACGGATATGTAATGTAATTGGCCCTGATCTGGCATCTCGTCTACAGTCACTCTCTCACAGACGCGCCGTCGCCTCTCTCTGTCTTTTCTACAAATACTTTCATGGTAATTGCTCCGATGAGCTGCTTTCACTGGTTCCCAGACTCCATGAATTCAAGCGCCCTACGAGGCTGGCATCCCGCTCTCACCCTTACACTGTAGAAACTTTTAAATGTAGCCGTCTCTTCTACTCCAATAGCTTCATACCTCGCACCTCTCGCCTGTGGAACACCCTTCCCAATTACTGTTTCCCTGAGAGCTATAATCTCCAACTATTCAAATGTAATGTCAATCGACATCTCCAGTTACCTTGATCTATCCACTATCCTTCTCCTCATCCTTTCTTCTATCACTCCTATCTGCTCTTGCTCCAAATCTTCTGCAACCCCCTGCATCCTAGTGGCTTCACGCCTTGCTCGGGGCGTAATGCTTAAAAAAAAAAAAAAAAATATATTTATACCATCGCCTCATTTTTTGAAATTTAAATAAAATGAAAATTTTTAAAATCTTTATTTAGTTTTATCATTTATCTATTTCTGTATTTGAGAATCTTTTATTTTGCATGATGTTTTGCGATTATTACAAAAAGGGTATGAAATATGGTTTTATTTTACAAAAAAATAAATGTCTCCACATTTTGATTATAACAAATCCCTTTCAAAAAACTTTTCATGGACTTTTAAGTGCAGGTTTTGCAAAAAGAATTTTAAAATGCAAGAAATTTCCTAAAATGAATGATTTCATTTCGTTCCATTTTCTTTTGATTAATTGATTTAAAAATATGAATTAAGTCTAAACCAGGTCAAATGAAAGAGTTAATCCGGATTTTGGTATTTCATAAAATAAATTTTTAATATTTAAGGAAAAGTCTTTCTGTTCCAGTGACAAACATTTCGACCAAGAATGGTTTATAAAGAAAATGAAAAATTTCTTTAAAATTGATATTTTGAAAATTTTATAAATCGGAATGAGATTTTTGTTTTCCAAAATAATTAAAATTTGTAATTTTTTTTTATTAAAACCACCAAGGGAAAAATAATTTTGTTCAAGATGATGTATTTTTAAAATAAAAAACTAAATAGCTCGTTCTGATAATGAGACAAAAGTCCATTAAAGGACAGGAAATGCCAAGAAAAAATACGTTGGAATGCAAATCCGAATGTCAGGGACAGTGATTTTTTAAATTTGATCTATATAAATTTTAAAGGATTAAAAATAAAAATAAATAAAATCAAACTCACTTTCATTCGTAATTGTTTGCAAAGACAAATTTTTAAAATAATAATTACACCAAATTGGGAATATAAAAATTAATTTTCTCAATATTCCAAAATGATATTCAATATTATTTAAAGATACTAAATATTATTTATATGCCACTCAAAAAAAAATCTTTAATATATTAAAGGTTGTAACACATAATATCTTTATTTTAAAAATTATTAAATATATTATTTTTATTAAATTTTATTAAAATTAATCAGACATATGTTATAAAATATGAAGAAAATAATTTATAATTTTAAAAAAAAAAATGTAAAAATTTTTTTGAAAAAATAAAAAGAAAAAAAATTTTAATTTTCACAAAATTCAATGCAATTTTTTTTTAAATAAAACTATATTTACAGAAAAAAAATTTGGTTTTTAAATAAATTATAATATCAACCAATAACAACAAAATATATTTTTTATTTTAAAAAAAAATTTGTATTTAAAAAGTGAATTTAGAAATAAATTTTTTAAATAAGTCATTGAGTTTATTCTAATTTTAATATGAATGCCATTGTAGGAAAGGTTTATGCATTAACTTTTTATTTATAAAATAAAAAAAATTGATTATAAACCATAAAAATAAGGGATCAAAATATTTTAAAAATTGTAAAAGAATTCAGATAAGATTGAAATTTTTAGAAATTTGATAATTTTTAAAAAAAAGCTGAAAAAGTAAAAAAGAATAATCATTATTTTTTTGTATATTTCCATTTTACCTTAATTTTTTTTTTTAGAGAAAAAATTTATAAAAAAAAAATAGAAATTTTAAGAAGAAATTTTTTTGAAAAAAATTAAAATCAATATTTTTTTTAATTTAACGGAAGGAAGTTTCTTTTTTAATGAAATTTTTTTTTTTAAAAATAATTGAACTTATTTAATTGTTATTTTATTTTAATAAATATATTCTTAAATAATAAGAATTTGTTGGACGTTTTTTAAAAATGAGATTAACATATTTTTAATTTTGTGGACATTTTTTTTTTAGTTTTAAATTAATGTCTTTGGTATATTTGTTCATTTAAACAATATTTTAGCGTACTCATTTAAATCCAATAAAAAAATAAAAATATTGAAATTTTGAAAATTAATTAAATTAATATTATATGTTAACAAAAAAAATTTACATAAAATAAATAACAAGATAAAAATAAAAAATTTAGGCATTATGTTTAATTAAAGACTTTACTGTTATAAAAATGTAATAAAAACCATATCAATAAGATTTAAAATTAAAACAGAAAAAAGGATGAATTCCAACATGGTTTAATTTTCATGAAAATTGATTTTTATATTTAAAAATCAAGATAAGAAAAAGAAATTTATAGGAAAATATGTTTTTTTTTTTGAAATTTTTTGTTTTTTTCAAAAATTTTAGTTTTGGCCAAAACAATTTAAAAAATTTCACATTTTTAAAATTTGATCATTTGTCGAGGAAAAACAAAATTTAATTGTTGTATTTTTTAAAAGGAATTTGACTTTTCGATAAAATTGTTAAAAATAGTGTGCGTTAAAAAATTAAAAAAAATAAATGAATAAATAAAACATTTAAAAAACAATTTTTTGGTTTTTTATTTACAAGGATTTTTTCTGGTGAAAGAGACAATATTTTTTCATTTTTTTCTTCAATAAACTTATTTAAAAAAAAAATTTAAATTTTTTTCAAAAATTTGAAATGATTTAAATAATTATTTAAAACATTTATTTTTCTTTTCATATTAAACAAAAATTTATTTTGTGTTAGTAAATTTTCACTTACGAAATTAAATCCTACTTTTAATTTAACAAACAGAAAATGAATTAATTAGATTTTATAAAGTTTTTGTTTTTTTTTTATAAAAATATTATATGGTTATTTTATTTTGAACAATAAATATTTTGAAGATCAATTATTGAATGTCTCAAATTAGAACAAGCGCCATTCCGAAAAAAAGAAAATTGCAACATATCTTTAAAAAAAATGAAATGGAAATAAATAATAACTACAAAACAGATTTTTTGAATTTTATTTTAAAAAAAAATATTGAAATTCAGCCCTCCCCAAAAAAAATTTTATCCAGAAATAGAAAATGAAATTAAAGTTTTTTTTTGAAATTTGTTAAAATGGCAATCAATTTAAAAAAATTATGGAACTTTAAAGTTTATCATTTATTATTTTCACCCTTTTATTAATTTTCTATTAATTTACAAAATAATTCAGAAAATTCAAAAAAATTTTTATTTTTTTTTTTAAAACCGATATATTACATTTTTAAAATTTTTTATATAAGACACAAAAATGTTTAATTGCAGAAAAATATCTGAGCAAAAAGAATTTTTATGTTTAAAATCATCGTTACAAAAACAATGTTTTATTTAAATAAAAAGTTGATTTTATGAGATCAGATCAAAATATAAAAAAGTATTTTTTAGAAATTAAAACAAATAGTTTTTTATTTAGATAAAAAGCGACCATTTTTTAAACATCTGATTGAGACCCCCAATGAAACTCACCCAAAATTTTTAAAAAAAATACTTTAAACGATCTCAGGATTCTTTTACTACAGAACAGGAAATCAATGAAATTCATTTAATAAATGGACTTTGGGTATAATTATTATTTTTGTTTTTAAAAAAAATTTTTCATGACAACAATAAAAAAGACATAGACAATTTTTCTTTCTGACAAACACCATATTTAAAATGTCTCAATTGTCTTAGAAAAAAAAATTATTTTTTTTTAATGAAGAACCAAGATATTTTCATCAAATTTGTGTCATTCCAATTTTCATCTTAGTGAATTGTTGAAGTATGCATAAACATAAAAAAAAATTTAAATTTAAAATCTCCTTAAATAATCTCTCATAAATATCTATCTATCTATATCTATATCATATATATATATTATCTAAATATCCAATATCTTTTTGCTCAATCATCTTGTTGTGTGTAGTGTGTTCATTAATTAATGACAGGCCCTATTTAAAAATATAAAAAAAAAACTATCCATTTAATGGACGCTATTTCCCGTATTCATTATTTTTTTTCTTTAATTAATAATTATATTTTATTATTTAGAAATTCTGATTAAGAAAAATTGGTTTTTTGTTCACTGGTATATTTTAAATCAAAAAAAAAATTGAGACTCGTTTTTAATAACAAAAAAGAAAGGCAAAAAAAAGATCTTTAAACATTTTTTGCTATATTGTTAAAATAAAAAAAAAAGGAAAAAAAGTTATTCAAGAAAGTTGATTACTGGCTGAACATTTGTTCGATCTTTCATCAAATTTATTTTTAAAACAAATTAAAATTTTCAATTTTGAAAAAATTCGCCTGAAAACATTGTTTTAATTTTTGACGTTTCAAGTCAAAATAAAGTTTTCTCTTGAAAATATATTATTGAAAGTTAAAATAAAGTCTTTTTTTTAATCTTTTAAAAAATTATTTTTATAATTTGAATAAAATCCAAACATATGAAAGTGGCTTCATGTATTCTCGTTTTTCAGTAATTATTTTATTATATTGTTTATTTAAAAGAATAATTTTATATTTACAGGTTTATAAAACTATGTGAAGCAACAAGAATGCAATATTTATTAGTTAATATATTATCAAGAAATTTAAAAAAAATTTTATTCATATTTTTTAAAAAATTTCTGTGATCGGAAATTAAAATTTGTAATTATAAAAAAAATGGATTTTAAAAAAATTTAAAAATTTTTCTGGCCATATAAATTTAAAAAAATAGGTTAAATTAATTTGGATTTATAATTTTTTTCCCGAGAAATGACAAAAAAAATTAATTCTTTACAATTTTTATTTTTGGGTTGTTTATTTACAAGAATGGTGTTAAATATTTTGTTGTCAATTCACAAGAAAAAAAAACAGAGAATATATAAATTTAGGTACCTCAAAACATTTTCTAAAAAAGAGCATATCATAATGAAAAAAGACCCGAAACTTTGATAAAAACAAAGTTTTATTGTTAAAATGTTTGTTATTATTAAAAGGAAAAACAAAGAATTTTTTTATTATTTGATTAAATTTTTTAATTCTTTCTAACATGTTCTAAATTTTAGTTAAAATTCTTGTTTTTCTTGCATCAGCAGATGGACCAATGATTAGTATAGGGAAATTTAGCATCTTTTTAAGGTAGAAAAGAAAACATTGTTTTGGAAATTCTTGCAAAAATCAAATAATTGTCGGATTTTGATGAAATTTCTAGGACTTATTCACAAATGAATAAAATCACATCTTAATTTTTTTATTAGAAAATCTTTGTAAATATATATTTTTAAAAATTCATTAGCACCTCTTCATATTTATATTAGTTAAAAGCAGGATTCCTTAGAAAACTAAAATCATTAATTTGTTTATCAAACAGAAACGCCATTTACTAGAAATCTGCTGAATCGTAAAATAAAAAATGCAATAAAACTATGACATTATTTAATTATAAAAGCTTTTAATTGCTTTTATAAATAAAATATATTAAGGAGATCATTTTTTTAGAAAAAAACATTTTCGATGAATAATGAATTTTACAAGATTTGTTTTCATTTTTTTAAATTTTAATTAGAATAAATTAAGTTTTAAATTTTTAAAATTCTGTGTTAATTTCACCCTTTTAGGTGGCATTATTATTATTATTAAATAAAAAGTATATTTACTAATCATAAAGGCAAAAGCTTGGTAAGAATCATCAAACACCAATATTTTAAAAATAATTCTGAATTTTGTTGTATGTATATAAACGTGCCGATTTTTGTAAAAAAAAAAAAAAAGTGACCTATACACGACATTATCAGAAAATAAGAGCGATGATTATAGTAAATTTAAAGTTAGAAAGTACCTAGATCTCAATAAAATATTAGATTACAGAGAATATTTTCTTAAATTTAAAGATTACTCGGTGCGGTACTTAAAAATTATATATAAAAAGCGCTCACGTTATATTCAATTATTTTTTTACGATTAAAGCCTCCATAGAAGAACATTAGATAAACATCAATCTGGCATCAAGTTGTCAAAGTTGTCAACAGATTAAATAATCAGCTATCGCTGTGTTAAAAATACATTTCTGCAATATTTAAACGTAAAGTAAATAATATTCGTTTCAAATCAGATTAATTATACTTTAAATCGGCTAGTATTCCTCAAATAAAGTTTCAGAAAAGTATGTTTTATTTTTGGAAGATTTTTTAATAAAGAGAATTACATTGCGATGAAAGACAAAAAAAAAAGGGCGATTTTAGCAATAAAAAAATAAAATTCCTTCCAGTCAATTTAAATTAATAAATTTAATAAGTTTTTGAAATACAGCAAATTATTTTGCTTATTGGAAATATTAAATTTAATCAATTAGCATGAAATTAAAACTAAACATTTTTCACGTAAAAAAATTCATTTTAAACCTTAGGTATCGCGTGTTTTGTGAAAGTCCCTATATAAATTCCATTTCATATGTTTGGGTATTATTAAAATTCTAAAAATAGCCTTTTCAAACAATACAAATTGCCGGGAGGAGTAGGCAGTAGTGGCGGTGTCAAGAGAAAAACTGGTCTTTTGACACATCATTTTTTGCGGGTACATTTGCCGAAAAGTTTATTGACTAGTCTATCCTGACCACTCGACCAGTTACATGATTCTAACTTTTACTCGCGATGTTGAAAAATAAATTCTTGTCTAAGAACACAAATTACTGATGAACATTTTTCTAAGATATCGACTTTTATACGGATATATCCTGCATTTAGCAAAAGACCATAACTGCCCTGTTGGAGATGCCAAAATTTATAAAGATCTTGCATTCCCGTTGAGAAAACGCATTTCAGTCAACTAATTAAGTGCGCATGCGTGATGCATCAGGCGATAGTTAGTTTTCGAACAAGCCACATTGAAACAATGACCGATTCGACAGTCAGTGACCAACGTCACAAGTAAAGATAATCAGAAAATGAAACAGAAGTCTTGTCCTCTCAGTGACACACGTCCCGGGGGGAATATTTCAGCAGACAACAAACCGTGTGTCATTTCGGGATGGATGTCAGTCGTATTTGAGAAGAAGATCCTCTTGTCATATGAGAATGTAAATATTTTTTTAGATCGGATCGTATGACACCGAAGATGATATTTCATTTCTTGTTTATTTATTTGTTGATAAAAAGCAGAAATTTATGAATCATCAAAGAGTTATCTACTCCTGTACCAAATTCGTAAAATTTTGTTTAAATATTAAAATTAAGATGTCGATGATTTTTACAATAACCGGGTGGATATAAAATTGGACAATGGAATTAACCGTGTTTTAAATGACTTTTAAAATATTTAATAAAATATTAGATATGTGCAAGATTTTCCATTGATTTCTTTATCCAGAATATGGTTTCTACTCTATATTCAAAAAAGAGATTGCTGGGTACTTTGGCCCACATCGAATGTAGCGAAATGAACTGAAAGATCGACTAAAGTGAAGATGTGTAAGTGGTGCAAAGGATCGCCTTCACCCTAAAGGAACATGGCATTTTCCCTTTTCTTTAAAAGTGCATTTCTTAACAAGTGATTTTTTTTTCATTTCCTCTGACATATTCGAATCCAAAGAGTAACGATTTCGAATGTTAATTTTCAGGGTCGACAAATGTGTCCTACCAACTGGAGGGTGGGGGGATTTTCTCATTTCAAAAAAAGATATAATATATATATATATATATATATATATATATATATATATATATATATATATAATTATTTTTAAAAATATGATTCCTTCACTGCATAAGAGTTCTTGTGTTTGAAAAACAAGAGCTGAAAATATGGTGGATAAGTTTTAAAAAGAGGGAATTTTAGAGAAGAAAACTGGATCAGGAGGTCACAACAGGAAGAGGGACCATCATTTCAACTTAGAGGTAAAAAGATTAATTCGATCCAACTCAATCCATAAGACGTTTGCTACACGAGAGAGAAGTTTCAGCTATGAGAGTCCAAAGAGCAGTGAAAAAGACTTGAAAATGAAATCGTACGTGAAACGTTTGAGGCACCTTGTTACTCCAGGACAGAAAGCTAGAAGGTTAGAGTGGTCGAAGATAATCTTAAATAAGTTTAAAAGTGATCCTGGAATAATATATATATATTTGAATTCTATTTCAATCCTTAATGAGATTCCGATCCTTAGCTATGATTAATTAATGATGAACAAGCCATTTCCGTTTATGATCGATTTCATCACGATTCTTCTGTTAGGCTTCGAGAGTAATAATATATTCTTATTGCTCAAAGTAGAATCCAATAGTTTTATAAAAACCTAGGAAAATTCCAGTAAGATATTTTAAGCATTTCTAAGATACAACGATTCAAAGCTTAATCCAATATTAATTAAACAATTTTGCTGTTACACCCAGTAAACATGTGTGTGTGTGTGTGTGTGTGTGTGTGTGTGTGTGTGTGTGTGTGTGTGTGTGTGTGTGTTGATTGAATAATATCGACTAGTTCTGTCTATCCAAATTTTTTATGAACTTTTTTGAATTTCCGAATTAACAGTTTCATATAATCGGTAAAGTTACCAAAATTCACTTTTATTTTTTGTTTTTTCCCGAGTACTTTCGAATGTTGATACATTTGTTTTCAACGGTTTTGTTTTTTGTTGGTTTGGGTAATTATTTTGGCTAATTATTTTGGCTAATTATTTTTAGCTACTCGTTTCCTAGAACCAATTTCATGTCATTCCAGGTGACGTTATTTATAATGGTCAAACTGAATTTTTACGTGTATTTTAAATTTTCTTTACCACACTTCGATATACGATCCCCTATGGAGGAATCTACCTTATTTAATGATGGTTGCTTTTCTTCTATTACGACGACTTCCAGAATTTTGAATTTTTCTTTGTATTAAGTCCTACATGATATTTTGGTGTTGTTTACTAAAACGTGTCTTATGTTAATATTATGCTGGTAATTTGTGATATGTTCATCTATATGAGCGCGAATTGCATTATATTTTGACAAATGACAAATCAACCTATGAGAGAATGTGCTGCATGTGTGGCCAATGTAAGAATTTAATACTGTTTGTTGATTCACCGCGTTGGAGATATTAGTATTATTTTTGCGTAATCATTGTTTTAATCTTTAATTAATACAATCACGAAATTCTCAGTGGTCCTTCGGTAAGTATTATATTACATTTGATTCAATATATATATATATATATATATATATATATATATATATATATATATATATATATATAAAACATACTAACACGTTTTTATTGCCGTTGTTTTTTGTGGGAATCATCTGATTTTCTTTTGGATTGGCGTAGTGGATATAAACCTTTCTTTGTCAAATGTTTCTGTGGTTGTTATTTCAATCCCTAGATCAGGAAATTAAACTTTATACTCTGGCCTTAGCAAAAACGAAAGAGAGACAACATCACTGGGTGCAAAATAACACAATAATCAAAGCCTAAGATATCCTATATAATGACGATAACTATAAAGTACTTAGCCGAGATGTCGTCTCTATAATAATAGTTTTAACGACTAAAGATAAGAACAATAGTTCAAATAAGTTAAAATATATACCATGTTCTATTTTTCTTTATTTCTCTTTATTTTCTCTTAATAATTCCACGAATTATCTTTTGTGTTGCGTCTTGTGCGTTTAATAACGTAAAAAATAAGAACAGATTTTCAAACATCTTTTATAAGGTGATCTTTTCAACGATATCTTTATTTAATTTTTGTAATTGTAGCAAGTACTTACCCGGAAGAGACAAGTCCTTCCGATGAACTGAAGAGAGATGGCGTTGTTACTGGCGGGAAGACAGGGTCTCATCTCTGAAAATGAACATTATCATTGGCATCTGAATCGAAGATATCAAAATGCAAAGAGTGTGACGAGAAGGCGACCCCAGCGCACAGCATCCAACTGACAAAGCTAATTTAACTGGTTGACCCCCGAAGGTCATTGTGTCGGAAAGCGTAATTACCAAGCTTTCTGAGTAGAACGTCCCCTGTGGCTTAAAAACGCAAGTCAATCTCTGTGTGCCTCTTGTCACTCCCTACTTCCAAATAGACCACCACATAAACTGATGCAGTGAGCAATATTTGCGGCTGAGTGGGTGTAGGGAGGCGGTGAATAGAGACAATAATTGCCACAGGAAGAAATCCGAAACACCAGCCTTGACAGAGTCTGAAAAAGCCCGGCGTTTTCACCAGGGGAACGCATTTCAGACGACCAATTAAACGGACGTGCGTGATACGCCGGGCGATTGTTAGTTTTCTGCGAGAGAGAGAGAGAGACGCATCCAATTCCCTCACTCTGCAACTAACATCGGACGGGCCTTTGAGGAGTGCATTCACAAAAATTTTTTTCGAAAACTAGACGAGTTATGAAGTTGGAATAATTAGCGGCTGCCAACCAATGTTAAATAAATTCGGCTATCGGTTTACTGAAGTGCATGAGCTCAGTTCGTGCGACGCTACCCCCCCACCTTTTCGCCCCCACCCTACACTCAAACAAGCGAACGCACTTACACACACACACACACACACACACACACACACACACACACACACACACATACATGTGCTCATAGACACCTCCACTCATGAAGACACACCACACACATCCACATAAACATCTACAACAAGATAAACACACACACACCAAGCACTCTATACACATACACACTAACATATGTTTATATCCACATACAGATTGATATATTTACGTTATTTGACAGTAATTTTTATTTTGAAACAACTGTAATATATCTGTCTCTCTTCGCTTCAGGGATCAGAATACTATCCATAATACCATTCCATTAGGACAATACTTAAATACCTGATAAGTTAATCTAATAACCAGGAAATATATATATAAGATAGTGTTTTATTTTGGGAATATACTTTTTCCATTGTGCTTATTTTTAGCATCCATACTTCAGCTGTCTATTAAGATGGATTTTGATCATGTATGAATTAGTAAATTTCACTTAGGATACACTTGGCCTTTGACAGTTGACAGGTAATAGACGCACCCACTAAAATGTATTTTGTTATTTCAAGTAAAAAAGAAATACGTTTTCAACGTTTCCAAAACTCACTTAAGCAATCATTAAATTCTCGTCAAATCCTATATTCTAAATCGGCTACTTTATTTTTCGTGGAGGGTGGGATTTTTAATTACAGTTTGAACTTTTCTCTTGACGGACATCATCTACTGCGTAATTGAAGTTAATTTTTGGATGGCAAAAACTGACATTAAAAACAGTCCCGAACTTGAAAAAGTAATTATTTTTTACGACTAACTTTTTTGCTATCTCCTAACTAATGAATTTGAGGGAAATTTAGTTTTAATTTTGTAGGCAAATCCGAATCTCTTCTGCTAATTTACCTCAAATAATGTAAAGTTACTTGTTGCAAATATTAATTCACCCAAAGAAATTATAAATTTTAAATCAAACTTTGTTTGTTTTTTGTTGTTTTTTTTTTATTATTAAATTGTTGGCACTCTTTTACAATTATAAATTTTAAGTCAAAATGTGTTTAGCTTGCCATAAAGGTTGCTGGAGTCAATCGAAGAATGCAATAAGAAGGAGAATGGTGTTCGCTTCTTACAGAGAAAAAATATTCTTCCTACGTCGATGAAATTATATCAGAATATTGAAAAGAATGTACATCTATGAAGGATGATCCCAATTATATTCATCTGACTGCAAATCGCAGTATGAATTTCGTTGACCCAGAAACATCAGCTCACACACAAACAATCGAAAGTACCTGGCGAAACGCCAAAATGAAGAATAAGTCCATGTACGGGACTCATTGCAGCATGATAGACTCTTGTTTGTGTGACTTCCTTTGAAGACGCAAGGCGAAAAATAACAATGCATGCATTTTTTAACAAATTTTAAAGGAGATTTCTGAAATTTAGTAAATATAAATTCTATTTATTTTGGGGTGAATTACAATTATGGTGTAATGTAAAGCAGACTTCCCATCAAGAGATTCAGAAATAAAATGCATACTCTGCAAATACAGCGGTGAAACAGCTAGGAATATAAAGAAAAGTATAAACATATAAGAGACATATAATTAAACCACGCTCGATGTATGGGCCTGCCACAGGAACTTTCGTGATCATAATTTTAACCTAGATTATGCTATCTTAATATATATATATATATATATATATACGCAGACGAAGATGCAATCAAATTGACATAATCTACGAATCTCCTTTAAATTTAAGTAAAAGCTCTGTTTTTAATTAAACAGTATTAATTACATTTACCGGCCTGAATGTTCGAGAAATCAATTTGAAATTTGCTAACCAGAAGCTTCTCTATAGCTGAGTACGTCAGATCAAATGACAGTTTCGTATAGCTCACAGGTTCGATTTCTATTGGAGAACGCATATCTTCTATCAAATTTCTTGAAAATACAGACCGGTAAATGTAATTAATACTGTTTAATTAAAAAAACAAAACAAAGCGTTTACTTAAATAAATTGTATCTGTTAAAATAACGTAAAAACATAAAATATATGAAATAACGCCTGTGTCCTTTTCGACAAGACGAGCAATAAGCAATAAGAAGTGGGACTCACCCTTCCGAGGAATGTTGTTGCTGTTGGTCAGAATGCACCTCCTCCTTGAAAACTATATTCTCTGAGTAAACCCAAATGTTTATTTAATCATTAAATGTATGATTTTATTTTGAAAATGTATTTCATCTCTGATCTGCGTCTTTCTTGGCGGCTGTTAAATAAAGACGCTAAAAGCACGCATCTGATGTCAGCGACAGGGAAAATTGTTGTTGTCGTCTTTGATGGGTTTTATTTTATGCATATTAAATTGAAGACGGAATTCAGTGCCTGCTTCTCCAACATAATTCCATTTTTTACATTTGTGGCCGAAAAGTAAATATATAAGATTTGAACTGTCACAAATCAGAGCAGGCGGTTTGAATATTGTGTGAGTTACCGGGGTGTGAAATTTCTATTAGTGATGATATGTTTACAGACATGGCATCGGGTTTTATTGCAAGTTATGTTCCCTTGGTGACGTGGTGTATTATGTATGCAGGATGATGTTAGGAGTATGTGTAGGTTGGTGGGACCGACACCTAGTATGAATTGGGTTCTCGCTGAATATCTTTCTAATTGTTTGGTAGAGTTTTAAATGAAGAAAATATTTCGTTAAGATGTGGGAAAGCTTGTGAATGTTGGAATTAAAATAAAGAAAAGATGGGAATTCTGGAATTATTCGTTTTTTTTTCATAGGTTAGAAGAGTATTTTTATTTTGTGTGGAAGCCTAAGTGATTGATTTTTGAACAGTTTTAAATGTATAATATATATATATATATATATATATATATATATATATATATATATATATATATAATTAATACAAATATAAAATTTGTGACTTCACTGATTGGTGTTACCTACAAAATTCCGACAGTAGAGATTCGTAGACGAGCCATCCAACAATCACTCCGTCCACTCGTACGGGATATAAAGATTACTATGGGTTGTAAGACGTTAAATACGGTCAAAGGAAAAATAAAATATTATAAACCATTTGAGCGATGTGAGCACAGCTTTTAAAAATGTGAAAAGTCAAGAGAGATTTGAAAATAAATTTTTTTAAAAGAAATTAAAAACAACGACAAGAAAAATCTGCCTTTACGAATCTGACCAAAAGAGATTTGAGCAAAAGAATTAAAAACATAATCAATTGAGAAAGATTAACCAGCAAAAAAAATATCTGAAGAATTTATTTTACAAATGCAAACCGAGAAAAGAAGTGCAACATTTTGAGAACATTGATTAACGATATGAAAACATATGAAAACGATATATATATATATATATATATATATATATATATATATATATATATATATATATATATATATCGCGCGAATCCCGTGACCCATCAGAGTCGTAGGGGTACCACATGTACCTCAGCTGAAATAGAAGTGGTGTTTCTTGAGCAAGATAGCCTGACGGAGCCCAATGCTCTCTAAGCCGCTTTTGAATTCAGAGTTTCTCTTTCTCATAGACCGGTTGACACCCAAGTCTATAGAACCTAGTCTGTCCTGCTATTTATCCATACCAGAGGGGGAAGAAGAATTGGATTCATATCTTTCCTAACGGTATTAGCACGTAAGTTAATGTGATGGATTCCTCAGTCCGAACCGCTATCCATTACTCCACTGTGCTTCCTTTATATATATATATATATATATATATATATATATATATATATATATATATATATATATATATATATATATATATATATATATATATATATATCTTTGAATATCTGCTATTATTGACGGTTGTGTTAATTTTATTTAAATATTTCTTGTGATGTGTTAAACCCACGTATTCTATTTTTACAAGTGTATTCAGTTTTTATGTCATGAACTAAGTATATAGTTCAATAATATAGTGTAATGTCTTAGTAGTAGTTTTTTTTATAGGAATTTTTTATGTACTGCGGATCGATAGTTTTTAATAAACATAAAAAACACCATTCTTAAAAGAGTGCTCAATACATAATAGAGCAAATAGCATTTATTTAAAATTATAATACATTCAAACTATAACAGTTATAAAATAGCCATTTTGTTTCAACACTTCTGGTGTCTAGTCAAGTGGAAAGAAAGTGGGTAATAGAATTCGTTCAGACTAAATTCTTTAGTAAGTGAGTCCTGACTTTAACCCAACTGAAAGCTTTTGGGCGATAATGGATAAGCGTGTCCGTCATAAGAAAGTTAACACAGAAGATGAGCTTTTTCGCAAATTAAAGAAATGCTGGAAAAATCTGTCGAAGGACGTTGACATACTAAAGAATTAATCTATAGCATGTCACGAAGAGTTAAGGCCGTTATTAAAGCAAAAGGTTGCCCCACAAAATACTATATCATTTTTTGACTTGTATAATGTACATATATACACCTGTATTAATACCCTGTATTAATAAACGAATTCTATTACTTACTTGTCTTGGTAAAAATACAAAAATCGACTTTCTATGGGCGCGTGCATTTTTTGCCTCGTAATGTATATATATGAAAATGATATGAAAATAACAAAATCTTCCTAAGAACACATACACCGATGTTTAGTGAATATCTCCGATTCTATACCAATTTATGCCGATTCTATACCAATTTATAGGTGTACCTCCAAAAATATAGATGACCAGAACCCAAAAGCTGATCTCCTTTGTGATTCAATGAAGGATGGACTGACTTGTAAAATCCAATACATTCACAACCAAACTATTAACATGCCACCATCACCGAGCAGACCCTGAACTTTCATCGATCATGATAGATGGGTGTGGTCACTCAAAGATGCTCCTTGTCTTGAATGTCTACTTGGACTTAAGCTCACCCCAGACCTCAAGTGGGACTCATATATCTGATCTATTGCTAAAGATACTGAAAAGCTGGATGGTTCATTGGGCCGCTCCAATAAATATCTGACTCCACCTGATATACTCTCTCTTTTAAAAAGCCAGATCAGACAAAAAATGGTGTTTTGCTTCCATATCTGGGCTGGGGCTGCCCAGTCCACGCTTGTCTGTCTTGATATTCAAAAGCGTCTACGCGGCCTTCTGGGTGAAGGATTATTTTCCGCCTTACAACCCCTTTCCCACAGAGGGAACATTACAAACTTCTCACTACTCTATCGTTACTATGACAACTGTTTTGGCCAGATACATTACTTGGCTCCCCCTCCCGATCTTTGCAGCTGGGACCTGACACATCACCTACACGAGGGTGAATCATCCTCATTCCCTTTTTATTCCATTAATAAAGTTCCACTCGGGCAGCTTCTTCCCAAGGATTGCTGCTTTGTGAAACCGACTTCCGGTAGGATGTTGAATATATTCTTGAGGTAAAAGTCTATAAACTCAACCAGCACCGTCGGTGTCGTATCTACCGATACCAAACAGTTATACTGAATGCACTCACCCACATGTAAACACAACCATACTTTCACTAGTCATTCTTCTTTGGCCAATTTATATGATGGACATTCGCTGCGGCCTTAACGTTTTCCAGTTAGTGTTTTACCATTATCGCTATTACCTTTCATTTACGTTCTTGTCTTCAGCAGTTTCTAGCTAATGAATCATAGGAGTGTGTGGAAGCATATTAAATTATGTTAGATTAGCTAGTACTGACGAACGTCGCCAGTACTTTGTTACGATAATTCTTTTTAAAATTACAATAATAATAATAATAAACAAAATGATTGACATAACTCTTCTAATATTTTTCAACAGTTAGGAGAAGAGTGCAATTTAAGGAAAGAAAAAGAAATGAAAAGACAATGTATAACAATGTACAACAATATTTCGATAGTATGTCTGTCTTCTTCAAGTTATTTTTTTAATTTACAAATATATATACAAGTTCACAAAAAGTTATAATTCTTTATACAAACGTCGCTTGTCTTGAAAAAAAAAACGGCTGTACTGATAATGAACGCATCAAAACGAATGAAACTGAAACGTGTTTAATATGATGGTGATCTTGTTCATCTTGGAATTTTCCGTTAGTTGATTAGTTACTAGTTTGTTAAATAAGTTAGTATAAATCTAATGGAACTCTCCTGTCATTCTATTCATTCCCCGGGATGGGAAGTTAATAGTTTACATACATAACTATCCTCATGTGTTTTAAGGGTCGGAAGGTCGGTAAATTCTGAATATTTTTTCAGAATGTGCACCTTAACATGCTTGTCGCAGTTACAGTCGTTTGTCATAAAAAAATGTTTATGTTTTATTTTTTCTTATTAATTTATATTTAATAAATTATATTTTATTTAATTTTATTTTATTTAATAATTTATTTTTATTTTTTCAATAATTATTTATTCTAGAATTATTTTATTTATTATATTAAATGTATTATTATTTGTATATTATATATGTTTTAATCTAGTTTTAAATTTTAGATGTTGCCTTTTTACTTACTCTTTCTTAAAAAAATTTCTTTAAAAAATCTTCTCAAATTTTTAAATACTTTCAAGTAATTTTCCTTTATAAAACTGGACGTTAATATTATCAATATAAGTCAAGGTTATTTTAACTGTCTTCTTGACTTGAACCAGACACTCCCACCTCTACTATCATAATATTGGGAATTTATTTAAATTTCTCATCTGCTACTTCCTTTTTACTCTTCTCCCTTTCTTTTTTCTTTTCCCCACCTTTTTTTTTTCTTTTTCTGTTTTTTCCCTTTTTCTTCTTTTATTCTTTAATGTTTAAATTTTTAAGCTCCTATTTTATTTCTTCATATCTCTGAGTTGACAAGGCCCACAAGTAAGTCTTGTGGGTCGGAATAGCTATTCGAATGAGGTAACTTTGGATTTTTATTCTATGTATATATATATATATATATATATATATATATATATATATATATATAGAGAGAGAGAGAGAGAGAGAGAGAGCGTATGTGTATGTGAAAGAGACAAAGAGAGAATACGTGAAAGTGAAAGAAATTGTTAGATTTATGTAAAGAATGAGTAAGAAAGATAAAGAGTAAGAGAATAAAAGAGAGGTTGGATGTCAGAGATTGGAAAAGGTTTCAGTTCGATATTCCTTGAAGGTCACCCAGATCGACAGGCACCTGAAGAAAAACGAAGATTATAACAACCGAAACATTGTGGTACCAACAACAAATATTAAAGCATTTCTTTGGTGAACCAAACTTGGAAAGTTGAGTTAAAGGGAAATAACTGAGACATCCGGAAGAGGCATGGCACGTGAAAGTAGAGCAATCTACCTCGGTGGATGGAATAAAGAGTTTGGTTCGAAATTCCAATCACCTGAAAGCAATGAGTATACACCAGAAATCTAAGGCAATAATAATAATAATAATAATAATAATAATAATAATAATGTAGCAAATGATACTATTAGGGAATAGACTATAATTTTAAAATTAACCTCCGTAGGGCCTCGACTTCACATATAAGGTGCAGGGCAATTTGAAAACTTTTTTTTTTTTTGTAATTCTATTTTTAAAGTTTGTCTTCTATGCCGTCAAATACGGTAATTATACAAACCTAATCTTTCTTACGTAACATGTGAAGTGTCGCAAGCCAGAATAAAAGAACGACATCCAAAAAGACAGAAGATGACGATTAAGGTTGAATTTTA
>CAHIKZ030001725.1:630000-660000 GCA_903632075.3 Acanthosepion pharaonis
AGACGTCTTATAAATTAAGTTGGATCTTTTCTAATTGATCTCTTTAGCTCTAACTTGAAATGATCCTTCTCCTTCTTGTGACCTCCTGATCCAGATTTCTTTTCTACTGCTCCGTTTTTTTAAACTTATTCCCCGTTCTCTGGATGGTTGTTGAATGGACTTTAAAAATGGAAGCCAGAGTATGAATGTTGGTACCATTACTGAAGGCCTGAATGATATTTTTCCTCTCGCCATTGCTCATTTGGGAAGAGAGTGGGACTGACACAAACGGTTTCAACCTGTTCTTTTTCTAGCTGAATAACTCAAAGGATTTTCCGGTGATTCTTATGACAAATAGTGTCAAGATAGCTAAACGTCTTATCTGAAAACCTGGAAAAAATAAACTCAATTAGCTTAGTATCTTTTTAGATATTAAACATTATGTGGAATGGACAATTATGCTGTTACACGATTTGGACAATTTTGGTGCTACACCCTGTATATAAATGTAGAATAGATGAAAACCATTTGTATGTTGAAAATTTTCAATTTCTTGTTGGTGTTTCGCTCTTTTATGTGTGCATTATACAAAAATAAATTTTTTAAAGTCTAAGGAAAAGTTGTTACTACGGCAACCGTGCTACAAAAAAATACTTATCATTATATATATATATATATATATATATATATATATGTGTGTGTGTGTGTGTGTGTGTGTGTGTGTGTGTTAGTAATAATATTATTGGTAATCCGTATGGAATTTCCAAGAGGAAAAAAGATCCGTTGAGAGCTCTATGTGAAGATAGAATAAAACTTTTTTATCGGCTTCAATGAAATAAAATAACACCTATGGTTTTTAAGTGTAAATTATTATATATATATATATATATATATATATATATATATATATATATATATATATATATATATAAAAGAGAGAGAGAGAGGGAAAGAGAGAGACTTTCTATATATGTATGTATATGTGTGTTCGCATTTCTTGCGCTAAAATTTATGCTATACAAATAAAAATATTTATCAAGTTTAAAGTCTTATTTATTTCAAATGTATCGTACAGCACTTTTGGGAGACTGTGAATGTCTGCCTATTTTAATGGCCGCGTGAAACTTGTCAGTAGATATTAGATGTTGAAAATCTCTATTTTTGATACGCAAAAGTCATCTTTTTTCCAAACGCAATAGAGAATATTTTATGAAAGACTAAATTCAGGCAGTACGCATTGCGTCTAATAGTCAGTAGCAACTACTGTTAATTCAGTAAAAGGAAAATTCAATTGGATTATCTAAAATATTAAGTTAAGATAATATTTTAACATTTTATTATTACCTTTTTTGTTACCAGAAATTATTCATTTTCTAGTATCATTAGTATGTTATTTGCTAAGCAAAATATACAAGGTGCAATGGGAAAATTGTCGCCATTTTATTTTTTTTTATTTCGCGCATGCTCGTTGTTTATATATCTTTTGGTGTAAAAAAGACAGTGCTCAATGTAATATAACAGAGCTATTAAGTATATATTAATAAATATACATAATACCTCACGCCGGACTGTATTATATATTAGATATATTTATTGATATATATATATATATATATATATATATATATATATATATATATATATGTATGTATATATATATATATGTGTGTGTGTGTGTGTGTGTGAATTCTACGGAACAAGAGATTAAATCTCGTTGCCACATGCAGGTAAAAATTCCTACTACGCTACCTACAAACACATCACGTCTGAAATGTGTAAACAGCTAATAATCCTTAATCCTTAGCCTAAATATAATAAATTTTATAAAATATAAATATAATAAATTTTATTTCATTCACAAACTAAAAACCTAAGAAAATATAAAACAAATAGATAAACTCAAGATCTAAACTATAAATTATCTATTATAATATGCTTATCACCTGGTATGTGTGTCTGTGTGATTGATTAATTTTGATAGGGGTGGTACACAAGTTAGGGTCCAAGATATAGGCAAATAGTAAACTCCCAACCAAAAAACAAAACACCATGAAAGTATAAAAATACATTTTTATAGTAAAATAATCAGTAATCAATTTTATCTGTAGTTGAAGGCATGAAACTGCGTTCAAAATATTTAGATTTCAGGATTAAATAACACATAGACGTTGATATGCCGCTAAATAATAATAACTAACATTTATTTTGGTAACAATTCAATGTTTTCTCACATTCTGTGCTGAAGATGATGTAAATAAGCACCGAAATACATTTGATAAATATTAAATACGCAAGAATTAAACTGTCTGTGATCAGTTATGCAATTCAGAAAGTGTCCTAGTCAAAATGAAAATACTAGTCCAAAAAACTAATGGAATTATTGCTGTTAGAATTACGGCAAGAAAACGAAGATAATCATCATAGATTCCTTGAGAAAAATAATTCAATAATAATCGTGATCCCATAAACTGCACACCAAGAACGTTAAAAAAACAAAATTTTATTTCTTTCAGATAACATAGAATCAGTTTACTAAACAAAGGAATAAATATTATCAGAGAAATTTAATCAAAACGGAAATTTTACTTTCAAACATGTACTTTATAACATCAGTCATTTGTCCTAAGAAATTACCTTTTCTCAAAATCAAAAATATAAGCATAAGATTGTTTTATCCTTACAAGTAATTATTTGCAGCGAAACTAAACGCTTTCTTTACTCCTAGCAACAATCTGCTAATCGCAGTTGCTTCCATTTCCTTGATACACTTTACTTAGTACAATACAACGACAGATAGGATGAAATCGAACGCTACGCCAATATTCCAAGTAAAAAAAGCCTTTATTTGTTTAACATTTCTGATGCTGTACATAAAATGAAAGGAAAAGTCGGTTTCACAGAAATTATGTGTAGTGCAAAGGGACATGAGGAGACATCCAGCTGGATCCATTTTCTTTCTCCTTCCGTATTTTTGAATTTATTTGCTAATTTCTTTCTTCTTCAATCGTACGTTTATTACATTATCTTTAGTAGGCGATCTTAAACTATATTACATCTTTAATTCTCTCTCCTCCTTCCCCCTCTCTCACTCTCTTTTACATGACAAGTTATATTTTATTTTGATATTTTTATAGAAACAAAATAATCTAGTCCTTCCAGATCATTGTCAGTGTAGTGGTTTTGATCCTCAGCGGGTGCCTCATTTCCATGGCCTTATGCCAGACTAAACTAAAATTTATAAATCTCCAAAGACCGCTTGTGAATGGTCGGTGATTATCAACCTAGCCTAATCTGATTATTGTTATTACAGGTAGCTCTCTTCTCAATTTTGACTTTGTGACGGACTAAGTCCAGTTACTTAATTACCTACATAGGTAATGTCAATCCCTGTTGCAGATGCCTTATCAGGCACATGTGTGTTTGTTCAACACCCACAGATCCCACCTAGGTTTTATACTGTAACTTTGCTGCGCGAGCCTTAGTTACAGTTTCTGGGAGATAACTCATTATCTGATGCAATCAGCAGTCTGAACAAGGCCAGTACGTCAAACCCTCGGTCAGTTAGTGAGTTCGTGCTAATAACAAACATCGACGGCTCCCAAAGAGTTCCTTCTACCTACACTAGGATCACCTCCCCAGGCCGATGGCATCAAGAAGTCACCTTCCTGACAAAAAGGCTATGGTGAGATTCGAACCAGGTACACATGGTCGGAAAACAAACGTCCTCGACCACGCCCCCGTCTGGCAAATATATTCTTTATAAATTTCATTCTAAACTAATACAGAAAGAAAACAAGAGACAGACAGGCATACAGAGACAGGGGAGGCGGTAAACAGATCTCAATCTCAAGAAATGCGTCGCAACTGTACGCCCGGAACACGTGGTTCTTCAACAAGTTCATGGTTGATGTCATTTTCAACGATAAACCAGACGTAGCAGTCTAGAGGATTCAAATCAGTAAAGATAAAAAGTAAGATTTTGTGACATGATCGTGAAAATTCTCTCCTAGTCAATCCTGCAACATGTGGGCCCTGTAGGTGGGAACAGCTTCCTGCCCGAACACACTGACTCGACCCATGGCTTTACCATTGTGCCCAGTACCTCTATATAGGCGTTGGTACTAATCCTGTTAAAACCTGTTAAAGAAGTGCAATGGCAATAAATGACCCTCGTTGCTCACCGTCCCAGGACAATCATAGATGCCTACAGCCGTAGGGTTTGCGTAGAACCACTTGTTTATCTGACCACATTCAAAAAGCTCGCTATTTCAGAGTCACTAAGTTTAGCGTCTAGTGCTTTTTCATTTCCTATGTCAGAATTGAAGCTGCCATTTTAACGATCACGATATACATCTCTCAGATGGGAATGAGAATGTTAATATTTAGCGCCTATTGCGTAACATTCCATTTGGTCGTCTTCCATACATGTTGCTCTGCCAATCGTGTTTTCCTGGCACACTCTACTTGATCGCAAAGTGTTGTTGACTAAATGTTATTAAACCAAGGTTCCTTGTAATAAATTACTGAATAAAAATTAGTTCTTCCGAGGGAAAAAAAAATAATCCAGTGGCAGGTGTTTGTAATATCAAACGAACTGATCTCGCCCCGTCTTAGGGAAACCATATTATTACAAAATAGCTGCCTTCAATTTTTTATAATAAATTATCGCAAACTTGTTTTAATTCACCTTGATAGTCTTTGGCGAAGCAATTCCAGTTTTCAACCTCGCGGAATCTGAGGCTTGACTTTTGTAATTTTTCTTGAGCGAAGTAATTACAACGGTAAAATGTTCAAAACAAATCGCTATAAATTAAGAGAAAGGTGAAAGTTTAATTTCAGTCGGCAGAAGTTCATAAACAATATCCAGATGTTTTCTATGGATTTAATTGGTCTCTTGGCGTTACAACATAAAGGCATTTAAGAGAAGAGGTCTATATCCGAGTGAGGATTGATCACATATCAGGCGTATGTGTGTGTGTGTGCTCGCACGCGCGTGTGTGTCTGCTCGTGCGTAAAGCAAGAAGACTTTTTTTACCTTCAGCATTTCGAAGATTCGAAGATTATCTTTTGCATTAGGCCCAATGAATAAAATCGTTGTTTGAGTGATCCAAAAAGTCACTTTTCCCCAAAGAGTTGTGAGTTCGATACTGGCCACAGCAGAAGTGAACAAAAACTTGGAGAGTTGAGTTTCTAAAGGAAATTAACTGAAACTGAGATATCCCCCCCCAAAAAAGGCATGGCACGTGGAATTAAAACAATCTACTCCCGTGGACTAAGTAAAGGGATGGTTCGAAAGACTAATGTATATCACCTGAAGAAGGTTTGAACTTGCAGCGAAAGAAACGTTGTGAATATGGCAACAAAGATGAGGGCAAGAGTCCGAACGATGTAAATAGTGTAAATAGTTCATCTCAAAAATATAGACAGTTATCAATAAAATGAAATCAAATTTATGAACAAACATACTAAATACATTTCAATAAAAAACAAAATAACGGCACAGGCAGTGAAGGGAAGACGCGGAAACGCGATAAATGAAAATGAAGAAACCGAGATAACACAAGAAAGTCTGAACTGATGGTTGACAGAATAAACAATCAACAAAGACACTTCTAAGATTTTCTTCACATTACTCAAAAGATTTTTACAAGGAGATAAAATCACCAAGACGAAAGTGATTACTGCGAATGAAAGAATCTGAAAAGGAAAGAATATAAGAATGAAACAATCTGAGAATAACGTTATTCAGTAGAGGAGGGCAATAAAAGAACAATATTCAAGGAGACGGGAGATAACGATTGCAACTGAATTTAATTTTTTTTTAATTCGTAGTTGACAGAAAAGCAATATGCCGGAGGGAAGTTCCACATGTGAGAATTGCGAGAGAAGAAACTGTTAGCATAGGACTTACGGTTGCATGTAGCCATTTCAATTGCAAAATGATGAAACCTAATTGTCAATTTAGTACTGCGCTTAAATTCGTTTAGTCGAGGTATCAAAAAGGAAAGCTCATCAGAAAAATGACTATTCACTGGAAAGTTTTCAATTAATCTCATGTAAGCAGTCAACTGTGTCATTGAGAGTTACATATCAATCCCTTGAACGATAACATTAAATTTCATGAGTATGTGCAATATAGTTTTTTTTTTTAAGCCGTATGAACCTTTTCCATGTTATTTAATGTCGAATTATATCGTTTTTATAAACAATGGCTAGAGAGGAAGTTCGTTCAAAAAGTTCTAAGCCTCACCCAGAAAGAAGAACCATGGCTGAACATTTTTGTTGCTGACGGCAATGCTACACATTAATTTGCTAAATGAGTAGGCAAAGGAAGCTAGAAAAAAGAAAATATCAGGCAAAAGAAATATACATGGGTCATTCTATCTCAAATCAACTAACGACCACAAGTGACCTTCTCAGAAAGATTTGATAAAATTCACAGGTGTCTCTCGATTAAAATTATTGATGAATCCCAAATATTAGATTTGTATCTTTAATAGTTTTAAAATCAGAACTTTTTGAAATTTCACTGCATTTTTTTGCTTTCAACTTTCAACAAATTTCTGACAGTCATAGCTCTAAGGATGTTGCACGTACAGATTTGAAACTTGGGGACAATAGTTAATATGATTAAGTGTAGATTAGAAAAATATAAGGTGTCTTAGGTGTGTCGTATGTACTTTTATATTTTTATAAACAGAAAATATATTAAATAATTGTTGGACTTGATCCATTTCATTATATGTTGTCATTGTTTATGTTAAGATACGTTTCGTGAGTAGATATGATCGATCAAGAAAACTCGTCGAAGATTGTATGTTTATAAACAGTAATTTGGACTTTGCTAACCAGAAGCTTCTCTGTAGTTAAATGGTATAGCACGTCAAATCAAATGACAGTTTTTCATATAGGAATACTAGTTCGATTCCTATCAGGGAATGAATATTTTTTACAAAATTTCTCGAACATTCAGGGCGGTAACTGTAATTAATACTGTTTAATTAAAAACAGAGCATTTACTTAAATAATTTACATCTATAAAAAAACGTATATATATATATATATATATATATATATATATATATATATATATATATATATATATATATGGATCATTCCATCTCAAATCAACCAACGCCCACAGGTTACCCTCTCAGAAAGATCTGATAAAATTCGCAGGTGTTCCTTGATCAAAATTATTGATGAACCCCAAATATTAGATCTGTATCTTTAATAGTTTTAAAATCAGCATATTACAATTTCACTGCATTTGTTTTTTGTGTTTTTAATCATTTCACCCCATGTAAGGCAATAAACCACGAGGACGCAAAGACTTACTGGTTGTTAGAGAATATGAGAAAAATATACTAAGGAGAGAAGACAATAAAAGAACAAGAATTAAGAAGACAGAAGATAACTATTGACATTGCATTTAAATTTTTCAAGATCAAATTGGACAAAGAAGCAAGAAGCCGGAAGAGAGTTTCAGAAGCGAAAAGTGTGATAGAAGAAACGGTTAGCATAGAACTTACGGTTACATCTAGCCAATTCAACTGTAAAATGATGAGACCTTGCTGCCAATCTGGTATTGTACTGCGCTTAAATTCATAAAGTCTAGGTGTCATAGAGGAAAGTTCATCAGAACAATTACCATAAAAAGTATTTATAGAAAAGGTTCACTAAAGCTACGTTACGGCGGTGGGAAAGAGACTGAAGCCGAGATGCCAGGTGAGAATCAATAATATTGCAGATTCTTTGGATTTTATCAAGAATCTATAAATGCATAGCAAAAAACTAGATCATATGTGGCAGTAATGTTCAAAGTAAGAACGAATGGTAGACTTATGGATAAGATAGATCTGGCCGGTTGTCTCTCTGTACCTTTTTTATAAATACTTTCATGGTAATTGTTCAGATGAGTTCTTCAATATGGTACCTAGACTGTATGAATTTAAGCGCAGAACTAGACTGACTTTGAGATCTCATCAATATACAGTTGATCTGGTTAGATGTAACCGTGACTTCTATGCTAACAGTTTCATTTCTCGCACTTCTCACTTGTGAAATTCCCTTCCGGCTTCATGCTCTCCAGCCAACTTTAATCTGCAAATGTTTAAATGCAATATCAATCGCTATCTATTGTCCTCCTGCTTATTCTTCCCGCTCATTAGTAATGCTTCAGTTCCTAATTCTTTCATGCTCTTTAACACTGTGTCTTAGTGGTTTTACTGCCTTGCATGGGGTGAAATCGATTTTTAAAAAGTGTTGACTTTCACGTCAGAGATTTGAAGCAAAGCAGAGTTCAGTTATGTTTATATATCCATTTGCTTTAGCGAAACAAACAAAACCAAATAGGCATTAAACAAAAGTGACGTCAGTTTATATATATATATATATATATATATATATATATATATATTCATTTACAGTGAAAATCACAAACTAAATACAAAAATTACGGATTCTCTCAGGATTTAGCTCTAGTTTTGTCATATCCATAATCTCGTTAGAGAATAGGTTTTAATTCTTTAGGTAATGGTGATCCATTATTAGAACTCAAAATTATGGAGTAGATCAATTCGTCTTAATATAATTTGACGCTAAACAAAGTGAACAAATCGTTTCGAAAAGCTTACTTGATAGCAAAGTGTTTTCCGAATAAAATGTTTTTAGCTTGCAGAGACTAATATTAACCTGAAATGAGGAAATGGTTGAGAAAATAACTCCTTCAAAGTAAATATTAAATCAACCGTTGCGCCTGGCTCCCGTTTTTATTCCTCTTAAAAGTGAAAGCATTTGAGAAAAACTTAACCGAAAGTGGTTCTGTTCAAAGGTCACAAATTAACAGAGAGCCTCTTCGCTAAACTGACAGATCTTTCAAGTGGCAAGGAGTCAGAATCAGAGACTAACTTGGGGGCCTCTTAGACAGAGGAGTAAAAAGAAAGGCCCCTATCCATTAGTGTATCAGATTCCCCATCCCACGAATATTTAGCCGTAATTTAAAATTTTATGGCCCGATCTTCTGAGCTGAAGTATTTTCATTATACCATAGATCTTTCGACAAGTATCTTCAGCCTTTTCTGACTTTTTATCACAACATAGACTTTTGTCTACACCTTCAACTGCAGGAACAAAAAATTCACTTCGTGCAAGACTCAAACTCGTGTCACACCACAAGAGCTTGCTATGTCGTGTAGCGATGTCTGTATACTTTTTTTTCTCTTAATCTTACTGCTACAGACTCCGTTCTCATTTATTCTACATGACGTTTTGACAACTTCGTAAAAGAAATTCCATATTTTTTTTTGTTTTTTCTAATATGTTTATTTTGGTTGTTTTTCACACAACGTTATGGCTAAGGAGCAATCAGAATTTTAGACCTTTCATTTATTAGCATAACACCCGTCAATAATCACGACTTATTTATGTATGAGTTGCTTCTTCGGCCTAGGATCAGAATGTAGTACTTGTGCTCTCTGTGAAAAATGTTACATGCAGAAAAAATATCCAGAGATGCACATTGCGTTTGATGGAGAATTCATTATTTTACCCCATGTCAATACTTCATTGGGTTATTTAACGCTGCATTTACATGAGGCACCCAGTGAGGATCGAAGTCAGTAGTAACTGTCAACAAAATTCGGTTGCGAAACTACGCTACCCGATTAATAACAGTGTTACTCCACGTCAAGGCACCTAATTCATTGATGAACATAGAAAGTATCAGCGCGCCCACGTTGCTTCCGAATGTGACACATGGTCGAGGTTTAAAGTGGATTTAATGGCAATAACGTGCACTGATTAATAAACCTAAACTGGGATTTGAAATCGTTTCCAGTTTCCGCTCCGATAACTACTACGCTACCCAATTAATAGCAGTGCTAGTAATTATAATATTACTCCTTAGATTTAATATAATTTTATTTCGCCTAAACACTCCCTATAATAATTTTCAATTAAGTAATTGTTTTTACGGTTTATCAACCCTTTGAAAGTTATTTAAAGCCAGAAAATATTTTTATAGTGTATTTTTTTTTTTTACATAATAATTATTTTGTCATACAAAATCTTACTAATTATTTGGGAATATAATGAACCCAACGGGCATTGGAACTCGGCTCTTCAATTAACAATTCCGAGCATTTATACATTATGCTACCTACAAATCAAAGCTTGCACCACCTGGTATTTCCACCCGGTCACCCATCGAGGTACTGATCAGGCTCAACGTTGCTTAAGTTCGGTGATCGTACGGGAACCAATGTTTCAACGTGATATGGCCGTAAGCACAATATTTTTCAAGTTCTTTGGTTCCTATGCTTGGGCATGAGTTTTTTTTATGCCCCACCCCCACCTCTTTCCAAGAGTTCCATCTTTCTCAACTTTAACCCTAACTTATTAAAGAAGCGATCTACACAATTTGACAGTTGACATTTATGATGGATATTCTCCCCTCCAATTTGAAATATATGATTTAAAAATCTGCGACTTATCTAAGGTGACTTGAAACAACTGTCACTACAATCAGCTCTCGGCATTTGTCAGTTTTGTAGCAAAACTTATAGCCATTTCCAGTAAAGACAGGAAAATACATTTATCAAGGTAACACAAAATGGCGATGGCCGTTTCAATAAATTATTTGTGAAAATGCGGCCTTATTCTCTGCAGATTTCAGATAATAAAAAACTACACTACCATCTTGATAGGCGATTGTTTTGTAAGATTCCCAATACCAGGAGATTAATGATATATGCATGCCTGGTGTAATTCATATTTATAGGAATCCAAAAGAATGAAATCCACATTTCAAGGTATAAAAAAATAAATTTAATCCAAATATTTTTTTACAATCTTTGAACTCACATCACGCACGATGATAACGCATCTCTCATGGACGTCGCTTTAAATATTTCTGTCTTCCTTTCCTGGTCTTTAGTGCCATTGGACTCACTTGTGAAATATTCCGGCTTCTTGCTTTCCAGTCAACTTTGATCTTCAAAAATTTAAATGCTATGTCAATCGTTATCGTCTGTCTTTTTAATTTTCCGTTCTTTTATTGTTCTCTCTCCTTATAATGTTTTTTTCTCATATTCTCTCACACTCAGTAACCCCTTGCGTCTTAGTGTCTTTATTACCTTACTTCGGGTGAAATGATTTTTAAAAAAGTAGGATTTCATGGGTTGTAGTTGCTAGCCCGACGTTCAATCGGTTTTGTATTCAGAATAGTCCTTTTCCTTGACTGGTTTCCACCTAAGGGTAAAGAGTTCAGTCTAAACTGCTATTTAACCCATAGCTGGGAGGAAAGAGATGGATTAATACATTTCCCAAAGTGCGAAAGTGAATGCAACGTACTCTGTCAGAATTCAAACGTTGATTCTCCTTTTCGCTCCGATAACCGCTACACTACACGCACATCCTTGCATCAATTCAGCAACGGATGCGAATTCAAATATCGTTGTAGGATGTTTCGTGCTGTTTGCTCTAATGGCCGAACAATGTGTTAACCCAAAATGTTGTGACAGCAATAATATGGTGGATTCAAATGTTTGATAAAATAATTACAAGGAAAATACGTAATTCGCCATATATGCCGGCGTACCAGTCGACTGGGCGAAATACGACGATACCAATTTTTCCAATTTAAATGTCGGTTTCGTGCTATATTCGCCATACAAGACAACCCCCTCCCTCAAATCGTATTTTAAAATATATTGTATTGAATTTATTAAATAAATTCAGTAAGCATTAACTTAGTTTTAATTGAAATTCCAATGAAAAACGATATGGAGATATTGTCAATTAACTACCACGATCTACAATATCTCATGAGTGGGTGCTGTGTTTTCGGTTGGCTATTATGGTAGCCTCAGTGACTGCTCCTTGGAACCGACTCTCAAGAGGATGTTTCTCCGATTACTACAATCTGAACCTGTTCAAGTCTAGGGTTAACCGTTATCTTCTCCTCCTATCCGCACAAAATTGCCTCTTAAAGTAACCTTCTACTTTCAGTGGCTCCCGGGCATTGTACAGAGTGAATCTTACGCTAAAAAAATGAAACGCATGTTGTTGTTTTTAAGATGAAGTTTCATTTATTATGTTTTGAAAGTGAATGGTAGTAATGATATTAAAAAAAAACTGATGCTCACTAGCATTGTCATAGATTGAAACTATTTTATCTTTTGTTTATTTTTCAGTTCCAGTGAAAGAAGAAGTTTAGTGTGGGGTTGAAGACCCTCAATATTATAGTTATCGGGGAAATATCCTCTTGAGAGTCTGTTCCACAGAACAGTGGCTTGTAGGAAGTAGCTGTTTGAGTTGAACTTCTCGCCGATGGAATACGGAGTGAATGTGGGTGGTTTACTACTATGCAATTGTCATGGCGGATCCTAACCGTGAAGGTTGGACCTGGCGGAACCAAGGGACGTAGTTCGTCCGAGCACTTTCCATGGGATTTGCGCTAGAGTGTTGAGAAGCTCGCAACATCCAAGCTGGAGGGTGGAAAATAATTTTACTACAACAAGGACTTGGAGATGCTTTTGAACGCTATCATGATGATGTTGATGTAACTTTACCCAGCAAAAAATGTAAATATTGAACTCATGACAGTAACAATGGCTTGCGAAACCAGCCTGAAGACTATTACTCTACTGTAAAAATACAACTGTATAAAAATAGTTATAAAATAGGCACTATAAAAATTTTCCTCATAAGAGCACACGAGAATTCATCCTTTCGTCTGCTTTTCTTTAAGGAACGTAACGTGAAACACACGCTAGTTAATAACGGTTTTTCGAATTATTTCATAGATAACCAAACTTGACTTTTTCTTTCTAAGGTAGCCAATAGCAACACTGAACATAGAGATAAAAGCAATAACATTAACATTTTCTATAAAAAATCAAATGCACGGTAACTATAAGCAGAAAGAATCTCCCTTAGAAACACTATAAAGAAGTATACAGCTCCAGTCAACAAAAACAAGAAAATTAAATTATCTACTATAAAAAATTTAAAACTGATAACCTAATCGTCAACAACAATAACTCAACTGCAAGATCCAAATTACCAAGAATCAATATTATTTATGAATTCATATGCCCGTTAAAGAACTGTTACATCTCTCTGGCCATAGCTTAATTATGTTTCATTTAAATACACACGGGACCTACCAAACTCCATCTGCAACATACTCGTTAACAATACAAATATAATAGCCTCATCCACGTGTAACAAAAAACTAAAAATAATGGAAGCATTAAAAAAAAGAAAAGGCCAACACTCCTATAACTTTTGCTACATACATTAAAGAAATATATTCAGTTAAAAGTAAAAAATAAAATCATCCTTGATAATGGCTAAAAGAATAGCCGAAAGCGCTTGGACATACGGAACATTCAGACAATTTCTGCATAATTTATGACCAGAAAAAAATTATAAGAACACAAGAAAAAATAAAGAAAAAACTTAACCGCAGTACCTTGTCAGTGATTTTTAACGAAACTTGTATAAAAGAGGAATTGCTACCCAAATATACAATTATATATACAGGGTGTATAAAAATACTTTTACAAACTTTGGGGGTGAGTTCCTCAGACCAAAACAAGGACAAAAGTCCATATAAACATATGTCCACAAATACTTCGTTTTTTAGTTATTAAATTTATGCTAGATGGTGCTGCGTTGCCATGTAGACAAGGTTACATTTGTCGCAACCCTACGATAAACAGCAGCAAAGGTTGGATGACTCAGCTGCCTTCGGTCTGGAAATGCAATCTGATACAGCCGTGCAGCCTTGCGTCCATTACCATTATCCATTACCACTCCCGCAGCCGTATGTAAAAATCATATCTGCCTGCTCACGATATGAATATCCTTCCATTGTTAAACGGAACTCCTCAGTTAACTCACTACTACACATGTTAAACGTTGAAGACATACTAACCACAAATGTACACGAATGGCAAATGTAACCTAGTCTACGTAGCAACACAGCGCCATCTACCGTAAACTTTCTTTAAAATTAATAATTCAGAAAAGAAGGACTTGCGGAAATATGTTTATATGGACTTTTTTCCTTGTTTTGGTCTGAGGAATCCGTCTCCAAAAATGTGTAAAAGTATTTTTGATAAATCTTGTATATATATATATATATATATATGTGTGTGTGTGTATGTGTGTGCGCGCGCGCGTGTGTGAACTGATATATCAAAGATATGATAATGTTCATGGAGTGACGAATAAAATATACCCTAGAGATTTAAAAATGTCGTGTCCGAATAAAACCGAGAATGTTCGGTTCCTTTTTCCGCTCCACATTTGTTTAAAATGGCAATTTTCTGTCTGCAATGGCGGAGATTGATGGCATGTATTGTAAACGGTTGAGTCTGTTTGGCAGAACGAAATAAGAATCCGCCCCTTTTGGAATTCCTTAGCGTTTCTTGCTCACGTCCCCACCAAGCCAATGGCCGCTGCAGCTGCTTACTGCTGTCGTGCGGATGGATATGTTGTCGTCAATCATTGGCAGATATCCCGTGGGTTGGGCGAAGGGTCACACTATGCGGTGTGCGGCCGGTGGTGTCAGAGATATGAATGATGATAGGATCGGTTTTAGACCCACAAGAACCTAACTACCTCCACCCTTACCCGCACTGACATTTGCACGTACGCATACACGCATATATATGCACTCACGTGCACTCACGTATGCACGGAACACAACTATGCCCACGGAAAGTTGTGCACGCATGCGTGCATACATGCAAACACACACACACAGAAGCATATTCATGTTTACTTTTATCAATTTACCCCAAGCAAGGCTATAATGCCACTAAGATGCAAAGGGCTATTGGGTGTCAAAGAAAATGAAAAAGACTTTAGAATGAAACAGGAACCTGATTCTAAAGAACGAAACAATGGATAAACCTCTACACTTGTTCGAAAGACCAAGGAGGAGTGTGAATTTTTTGTTTTTTTTTGTTTTTTGTTTTTGAGATTCCGGTAATGTTTAGACAGAACGGTTTGGTATAAAAAGGCGCATTGTTGAAGGAATGCTGGTGATTGTAATTATTATTGCAAAATTGTTTGGTCTGATGAGACGGGGTTTAATCCCATGAAATAAATTATCACCAATGTATTTCCTAGGACTCCGCTTTCATCATCATTTTATATATATATATATATATATATATATATATATATATATATATATATATATATATATATATATTGTTCCCAAAATAGACTCACTTTTTGACTTCCTATAGCTTCTTAAATATTTTTTTCAGATTCATGCATTTCATTTCAATTTAATATTTATTTACTTTAAAACGATAATCTTTGTAAGTCAAAAAGCATTCATATTTCTTAATCATTAATCTTATTTGCAAGTCAATAAACACTGCATTTGTTGTCATTCAAAAAGTGAGTACATTTTTGGGGGACACCCTCTATATCTACTGTATTAGATGTATATGAGACGCACTTTTTTCAAGAAATTGCCCTGCGTCTTTTATGCGAAATTTGGACCTCAGTAGGCTAATTTTATTCCTTGACCCTTACACCGGAAGGCTATAATTTTACCTTAGACTGCTACTTCTATTTAGTGCATCTCTGTAATAATATTATTTACTAGATCGAAATTATTATTATTATTATTATGGCTGTCGGTACTATAAACGGAAGTATCGTAACAAAGAAAGCAACGACTTTTGTTACCAGCAGGTGCATTATGAATAAGTATGGCGCAACGCACGCTTTTTCTTAACCTATAAACTATGGAAGAAAGAGATACAAATGAAAGAAAAAGCTATTGATGGTAAAACACTGACCTGGGGAATATGACATTTACAAATATATACATATCTTCGCTATGGTACATAGACTTTTTGAATTTAAGCTCAGTACTAGACTGGTGTCAAGATCTCATCAATTTACAGTTGAGTTAGCTGGATGTAGCCGTAATTTCTATGCTAACAGTTTCTTTTCTCGCACTTCTCGCTTGTGGAATTATCTTCCGGCTCCATGCTTTCCAGGCAATTTTAATCTGCAAAAATTTAAATGCAATTTCAATCGCTATCTACTAGTACTAGATTGGCAGTTCGCATAATTTCACTACTGAAATTGATAATGCAACCGTATGTTCTATTATGTCTTTTTCTCCCGCACTTCACGTTTGTGGAACACTCTTTCAGCTTCTTGCTTTCCTGTCAACAAAGATCTTTAAAAAATTAAACGCAGCGTTAATCATCATCTTCTGTATTCAGTTTCATTCAAACTCATTAAGCCCCTTGTATCTTAGTGGTTTTATCGCCTTGTTTGGGGTGAAATGATTAAATGTGTGTGTGTGTGTGTGTGTGTGTGTGTGTGTGTGTGTGTGTGTGTGTGTGTGTGTGTGTTATATTATAGCATAGTACAGAAATAAAACTGTCGATGATTAAATGGACACAATTTACAGTATTTACATTGTTCGGACTGTTGGCCTCATCTTTATTGTCATATTCACAATGTTTAGGCTGTTGTACGCTACGGCCTTCTCCAGGTGATATTTGTTTGAATTTCGAACCGAACCCAGAATAGTCAATCTGTATGTTGGCGTTTCTGAAGATTGGTTCGATGACGTTTGTGTAAAAAAATTGGATTTTCTTCGAATGGCTTTTATTACCACTAGAGTCCAGCTAATTCTTTTGTTGGTTCTAGACTGGACAACATCATAACTAGTCTAACCAATATGGATAAATCAATATGGCTATTTGTAGCAGCGTGTAATGAATATGGCTTCATCCTTAAATTGCATGAAGGTGCCAATTACAAGAAAGAGGAAGGTGTCTACTGAAGTCTTGCCCAAAATTACGCCATGCTGGTTTTAAATGCCCTTCCTTCCGTATTCCTTCTTTTCTTCCTTCTTTTTTCCTTCCTTCCTTCCTTTTTTCCATTCTTTCCTTCTTTTCTTTTTTCCCTTATTTTTTTCTTTCCTTCCGTTTTTTTTTTTTTATTTTTTTTTAACTTCCTTCTTCTTCCTTTCGTTCCCTTCCTTCTTTTCCCCCTTCCTGACCGGTGAATCCTGCCAGCCTTTCTGACCATTTAATAAACAGCATTCTAGTAGCAATCAGCATTGCCCAAAATGACAGGACTTTCCCGGGCGCTTACCTTGTCTTCCTCTATCAATTACACGGACGAAGAAGAAGCAAAAAAAAATACACCCCTTTCTAGCATCTTCAAAAATATGGCTTCCTTTCCATGGCCCTCCCCATCCATCGCCAGTGCGAGCGTTGTGTGTGTGTTTAAGAACGGACACTAATAGAGAAGCGAAAAAAGCCATATCCCTCACCCTGCAATGAACGGACCTCGTCCCACCACCACCACCACATCAGTCCTACTTTTCAGATTCGGGTTTGTTTCATGCTCCCTCTACCAATCTCTACCAGAAGCCTTTATTCAGTTAAATGTGGGATGTGATATTAAATGAAATAGTAACGAGTTCCATCTCCCCAAACAATTCACAAGACGGCATAAGTTGCATATGGATTTTAATCTCCAAATTAACAGATTAACATACATTTGCTGCACACATCAGGACTTGTTGCTCGGCCTAGTCCTCTTAGGGTAATGGTGAAAGATAGGATGGAACCCTGGCATACAGTATACATTTTTGAGTACTTTCACCACTACACATTTTAATATGTATATAATACAGGGGAATGCAAAAGTAGGTATACAGTAATGAAAAACAAAAAAAAAAAAAACTGCGCGCTAAATGTATTCTATTGATTCTACAAACATATCAATAATAATATCTTCCCGTTCTATAAATTACCACTTTCCCTGCAAAACATTTATTATTATTATTCAAAAAATAAATAAAAATTATAATAGTGGTATGTTACTTAGTGTATACATACTTTTGCACCTCCACCCCGTATACAATTTTCGTCCCTTTTTTTAAATGATTCTTTTCTTTTTCCTTTTTTATTTTTCCGAATTCTTCTCCTTTGGCCATTAAATTGGCGCTGCGTGTAGCGCAAAAGTGATCTGCACAATCAATGGAATCGACAAAACGAATTCAAATTTCGGCAGGTCTGGAGCTTTCACTTTTCCATTAATGCAATTGACAAAGACATGGACCCATATCTTCAACTATGGGTCAAATAACAATTTTAAACTAAGACTCTCTAGCCTTGGCTGGCTGCCAGTCTGGGAGAATAAATAGTCTAAATTTAAATTCATGGAGAAGGCAATAAGAAACCAATAGATTTCCCAAAAAGTCAGGGAAATTCACAGATAATAAATAAAAAGAATCTGTGGAGGGTCATGACCACCTACATCCTGACAGGAAAGGCCATGACATTCTTAAAAAAAGAAAAGAAATCTTTTTGTTTTTTCAAAATGTCGAGTTGTCATATTTTCCCTATTACATATTATTATTATTATTATTATTATTATTATTATTATTATTATTATTATTATTATCATCGTCAGTATATTCCGATTTCTACTATGGTCACACTGCCTATCAAGTCTCTCGGAAGACCTAAGGCATCTAGTGGTGTGTTGCTATGGCTACGTTTCATGATTTGTTTTTCTAGCTCCTATAACATCACTAGCGTTACATGGACAAATTTCTTCTTAGTGTGTGGGCTGTACTTATCATGACAATCTTTCGTATTTCTCTTAAGCTGGGATTTCCAGGGATTTTTCAATGTGTTGTTGTGTCCCTTTTTTTTTATCATTCCAAGCGCACCTACTATGACTGATACTATTCTTGGTTTCAAATTCCATATTTTTTCTATTTCGATTTCTTTATACTTCGATAGTCTTTTTTTATTTTTATTTTCAAATTCCTTGTTTGCTATGTTACACTCCGCTGGGCAAGCAATATCAATTGGTAGGAAAGTTTTTCTTTTATTATTTTATTACTGTTTTATTTCCTTTGATTTCTGGTGTGTACTCAATTCATTCCAGGTCCCGCCCAGAAACCTAAGGTCAGAAATGGCATCATGACATTTTTCACTGAGCAATTAAAAATAAAAAAAACATAATTTACATAGATAAAGCCCTTCGTGGGTCGTACTCACGAGAACAATTTTTTGTATTACTTTAAGGCATGGTATACCAGGAATCCCTTCAATGAGTCTATTGGAATCTTTTCCAGTCAATCTGAGGGCTCGTAACTACAATTGGAATTGTTGATGTTCTCATGTGCCACAATTTTGAGATTTCGATTTCAAGGTGCTTGTATTTTGATAGCTTTTTGAGGATCTTCAAATATACATTGTGCAGAGACTGCCATATCAATAAGGAGGCTTCTTTTTTATTTGCGGTCTCTAATCACGATGTCTGGGCGATTAGCTTTGATTGTTCTGTCGGTGTGTATTGTGTAGTTCCATAAAATTGTTACAGGTCCTATCTCCGTAACTGGGTCTGGGTGATGTTCATACCAATTTCTTTCATTTTCCTTCCCGTAGAAGTTGCAGATTTTCCAGTGCAGATATTGGCCCACTCTGTCATGCCTTGTTTTACATTCAGTGGGTGCCACTGATGGGTACGAGGTTTGTCTACATCAGCTTGTTTGGTACGGGCAGGCTACTGACCGTGAAGCGGTTTATCTTACCATCGTTTCTGTATATGATCGGTTGCTTTTACTTTCTTTTTTAAGTATTTTTTCAGCTTCAGTCGGTGTATTGTGCTTTACTTGTTTTTCTACACCCATTTGAAACTCAATTTTGAACTTGTTGGCTTACGGAATAAAGTCGCTTACTACTTACATATTCTTTGACACATATCCATCATCCAGTCTTCTGTAGTTTCCAGGTATCTTTGTAGGCCAATTGTTGTAGTTTTGAAAGACAGTTCTAGTTAAACTAATCCTTTGCCTCCTTCGGACCTGGGAACATACAGACGATCAACATCAGCTTTGGGATTATGTATGTGGTGGCAAGTGAGAAGCTTTCTCGCTTTGGCGTCCATTCGCTTAATATTAGCTATCGTCCATTTAAGGATGTTGAAACGGTATTGCACCACATGGAATTCAGATCGGTACACAGTACCAGACGCACACACCTGTAGCACTCGTTTCCTACCTTCTCCTTCATTTGGGTATACTGTATACGTTCTCCTTCACTAATTCTTAGATACTTATAGGCTTCATCTTGTTCCAGTTCTTTAATCTTTGTAACAAAATCTAGATCTATTGAGTGTGTTTCTCTAATTCTCCCTTTCTTGAATGTTACTTTTACACCTTTATCTAATCCGAAATCCATACCTATGTCATCACTGAAACATTTTACAGTATTGAGGAGACCCTTCAACTGTCAATTGTCGTCTTTGAAAAAGAGTTTGAGATCATCCAAGTAGAGTAGGTGATTGAATACTTTCTTATTTAGTTTGTAACCGTGGCCACGGTCGCTTAGTTCATGCGTAAGGGGGGGGTAAGAACAGACAAAACAGAAGGGGTGACAGGGAGTCTCCTTGAAAGATTCCTCATCGGAAATTCAGGCGGTTGGAGATGGCAGTGCCTCTGGTGTGATTTAGGTATAGTGTTGTGTTCCACATTCCCATGCTGTGCTTAAGCAAATTTACTACCACGGGGGAGACTTTCTCCATTTTCAAAGTCTTAAGAATCCAAGAGTATGGCACATTATCAAAGGCTTTACGGTAATCAATCCACACTACGCTAAGATTTTTACATCATCTCCTGCAATTTTTCAGGATCATTTTGTGTACCAGTAGTTGATCTTTGCAACCATATGAACCCCTCCTGCAGCCCTTCTATTTCAGTGGAAGAAAGTTGTTTGCTTCGGAAAAAGGGTAAGTACGTTCGTCAGGACAAACATGATCAAATTTTATTATTATTATTATTATTATTATTATTATTATTATTATTATTATTATCTTTTGGGGGGAAGGGGGCAAATGTAATTTTTTATTGAAGATTTCCGGTATTTTCTTCGACTGTTAAATTGAATTGTCTGAATTTGAAATAAAGTACCTTCCTTTCACTCACATCCCATTGACTCGTCATTCATTGACGACGCCTTAACCATGTTAAAATAATTATTAATTTAACGAAAGATAGAGAGATAGAAAAATAGTAATCATAGATAGATAGATAAATAGATAGATAATTAACAGACTGACATAGATAGATAGATAGATAGATAGATAGATAGATAGATAGATAGATAGATAGATAGATAGATAGATTGGTAATAAAGTCTGATTGTGTGCCGTTTTAGAAAGAGTGGGGAGCAGCTGCAGGACAGCTCCAACGATAAAAGTCTGGAAGATATTAAAGGAATGTGAAGGAAAACAATGAAATCGCAAAGATTTCCTCAGAGTCGGGGGAGTGGAACGCGTATTGTGTCTGTCTGTCATTTAGGCGAATTTCAAATTCCAAAAGAAAAGCAAGGCGAAAAAAAAAAAAAAACAGGAAAAGTTCACATGATATCCACCTGACATTGTTCTACGAAGATATGACAAACGGGAAAGTTATCTATTGAGGAGATACACGCACACACACACACACACACACACACATACACTGACGCATGCACATAGATACACACATACATACATACATAAATACCATCGTGTTTTTGAGTCATAAAACGGATTTACGAGACCCGTTCATAACACGTCGAATCGCCCATGTTTTTGTAACTTTGCACATGCATATGTTCTCTCTCCTTCCTCTCTCTTTCTCTACTTGCTCTCTATCCTTTTCTCTCCTCTTCCTCCCTCTTTCCTTCTTTTCTCACCTCTTCTTCTCTCTCTCTCTCACTCCTCCCTCACTCTACTTCTCTCCTTCTCTCTCTCATTCCTTTCTGTTTCTCTCTTCCGTTCTCTCACCCCTTCCCTCTCTCACTCTGTCCTCTCTCTTTCCTTCTCTATCCTCCTCTTTCTCCTCCTCTCTCTTCTCCTCTCTCTCCTCACTTTTCCTTCCTCTCTCTTTTCTTCCTCTCTCCCCCCTTCCTTTCTCTCTTTCCTTCCTCTCTCTGTTTCTTTCCTCTATCTTTCCTTCCTCCCTCTCGATCTCATTCTCTCTCCTTTATCTCTCTCCATCTCTCTCTCCTCTATCTCTCCTTATCTTCCTCCCTTTCCTCTCTCTCTTTCCTTCCCATCTCTCTATCTCCATTCTCTCTCTTTCCTTCCACTCTCTCTCCTTCTCACCCTTTCCTTCCTCTGTCTTTCCTTCCCCCTCTCTCTCTCTCCCTTTCCTCTCTCTTCTTCTTCTCTTCCTCTTTCTCTCTCTCACTTCCACTTTCTGTACACACACACATATTCTATACATATATACATGGGCTTGTCTATATACGTGTATATAATTTAGATATTTTTCTGTTGGCCGACTTAATAAATAAGGGTAAAATAGTAGTGCTTCGACTTTTGAAATCTCTTACAACTATTTTCCTATTTTATTTGGTATCTGTTTACAAAGTTTCATACACAGAATTCATGAATTGATTTACGACTGGAAAGAAAACATCCAAAATCCTTACATTAAATTCGCTTTTATTTCCGGAAATTTGGCATTTTAGTTGCCTGACATAAAACTTAATGTTTCACATCATAAAATAAAGTGAAGGAAAAAATGTTTCAGATTCGGAAAGAGAATCGATGAGATTTCTTTGGAATGAATTTAAATTGTCATTTCCATGAAGCGAAAGTTTTGTGTAATTGTCGTCTGGAATTGAAGACGTTCACAAAAACATGAATTCATCACAGACAATACAAATGTGGTAATTGCGCGTGGACAACGCTGACGTAAGAGTAACAATTTTTCAAACATGGTGAATGCAATATATGGTGATTAAAATCTGTTTTACTCTGAGAGTGAAAACAAAAATTGAATTCCTTCAACACAAAACGGTTTCTGAAACATAGGCTGAACTTCGGATTTGTTATTGTTTTTTGTTATGTTCTTTTGGTTTGTTTGTTTATTTTTTCCATTCCACAAATGATTTTTACCGTTTGGTTAAGAATATAGAAAGGATGGACGAAAAAAGAAAGAAAGAAAGAAAGAAAGAAAGAAAGAAAGAAAAGAAAGAAAGAAAGAAAAAAGGATAAAATTAAAAGAAAGAAATGATTATGAAAAAATTAAACGAAATAAAAAAGAATGAAAAAAAGAACGAAAGAAAATTAAAAATATCATCAAAAGAAAGAATCAAGCTAAAGGGAAAAAAGAAGAAACTAAAAAAGTATTAAAATAAAGAATGAACGCAAAAAAATAACCTAGTTAAAAGAAGGAAAGAATGAAGGAAATAATGAATGAATGAATGAATGAATGAATGAATGAAAGCAAAAAAAAGAAAGAATAATGTTAACTGATGAACGAAAGAGCGATTAGGGGTAATGTTTTTTGTTTGTTTGATTTTTTTTCTTTTTACATTGAAAAGAGAAGAGAAAATGCTAACTCTATGATCTGAGTTTAAAACGTTCCGATTCTACAATCCGGATCTTTTTTCAAAAATTTCATTCAAGCTGATCTTCAAAGTTTCCGAAGCAAAGAAAAAAACAATCTCATTGAATTTTCTCGACTTCAACTCAAAGAAATAAAGACAAACCACCTGTCTTCAACAGGGTGATTGAAAAGTGACTCTCTATTCCATGTATGAGTGGCCAGCCAGGAATCCTGACTTAACACCCTGTGACTTTTTCCTTTGTGGTTGGTTAAAGGAGCAAGACTACTATACCAAACCAAGACTTTGGAAGAACTTGAAGGGTGAATACAAGAAGTTATGTCTTCCATACTACAAGAGTTCCTGGTGAAATCAGTTGACACGATTCCTGGGCGGCTCGAAAAGCTGGTAGCGAAATCTAGTGCCCATGTCGAATTTTAAATAAAACCTCATGCTAAACGCTTTCCTCTCCTAACCATTTCTTGTAAAAATTATAGTTAATAAATAAATTAGAAGTATTTAAAAATGGGGAGTTACTTTTCAATCACCCTGTAGTTAAAAAAAAAAAAGAAATCCTGTCATCTGTTTTCATCTATTCTTTTTTTATATTGTTTTTCTGAGGTAATGAGCGGTCGAGCAGAGTTGGAAGTATAAAGTTACCGGAGGGTGGCGAGGTCGATTGCTAACGCTGTCTTGGTGATGCTAACGCTGTCTTGGTGATACCAACGCTAATGAACCTATGCGTCCTTGAGAAGAGAAAGAATGAAAAAGTAACTGTGGGCAGCTTGTGAGGGCATAAGTTCGAATTTAAAGTTTGTTTTTTATAGGTCGATTAATAGAGATGTTGAACGTATTTGATGTATCGATGAAAATGCTCAATTGGGAAAAAGAAAAAGGCGGGAAAGAAAAGCTGGGCGAATGGTTGTACAAAAATGAATAATAAGAAAAACACGTTTTACGACATTACGTAATATACGTGGATATTCACAAAATTACCAAAATTTAGAATATATCGAAACCGGTTGCGCGACCTTAGCAACAAATCTTAGGATAACCGGATGTGCATGCCTGAACAGACAATCTTCCAGTAGATTTGTTTAATTAGCAGTGAGATACGATTGAGAGACTTTGTATACTCTTTGACCGTCACATTTACAGAGCGAATAGATTCTCCGTGTCACGCCGGATTTTCGGTAAAACATTGCATCACCAGTCCCTCTATTGTCCAGATTTGTTACCCAGGAACTTCTATCTTATCCAGAAAATAAAATCGCCGTGGACGAGATTAATGAGAACGTGGTGAGACGGCTGATGTTGATTTTGAAAGAAAATTTTGTAGACTGTTTTGAAAAGTGGAAGGTACGCTGGGATAGGTGCGTGCGATACCAAATGACATTTTTTTTCTTCCTCTTTTTAATCATTTCAGCCCAAGCAAGGCAATAAAGCCATTAAAATAATAAAAGAACAGGAATTAAGAAAACAGAAGATAATGATTGACATTGCTGCCACACCTGGGCTGGTGTTCTTGCTATATATTTAGAGATTTTTGATAAAATCCAAGGAAGAAACTGCAGTGTTATTGTTCCTGACCTGGCACCTCGGCATCAGTCACTTTGCCACCGCCGTAACATAGCTTCCCATCGCCTTTTCTATAAATACTTCCATGGCAATTGTTCTGATGAACTTTCTTCTATGGCACCTACACTTTATGAATTTAAGCGCAGTGCTAGATTGGCAGTTAGGTCTCGTCATTTTACAGTTGAATTGGCTAAATGTAACCGTAAGTTCGATGTTAACAGTTTCTTTTATCGCACTTCTCGCTTGTGGAACTCTCTTCCAGTCTGATCTTCAAAAATTAAAATGCAATATCAATCATTATCTGGTCTTCTTAATTGTTGTTGTTTTTTTCTCTCGTTAATAATGTTTTTCTCATATTTCTGACATTTATTACTTACCCTTGCATCTTAGTGGCTTTATTGCCTTGCTTGGGGTGAAATGATTAAAAGGCATTAAATCATTTTTTCCTGTACTGAATAGGATTCTAGTAGAATAAAATTGAAAAATGGCTTCCTAGCATTCAATCATCTTCAAAGCTATTTTGATTTGAAGGTAAATCAGTATTATTTCTCATCTTCAGTAAAATTGTCAAAATGGAATTTTTACTGATACTTCTTTTCATGTCAGCTGTTCAGTGTTTGTACGATAGTTGGTCGAAGTCTTTCGTAAACGTGTGTTGCATTTGTTTTGTTGAATCAAACACCATGGCTTTATTCGGATTTGCATTCCATAAGTTAAGTATTTTTTTTTCTGTCTTATTCTTCACGACACATAAATAAAACGCTGTTAATTTTATCTGTCAACTAATTAAAAATTGAATTTTGTTTGTCCAAACAACTATCGCTCAGTATATTTATTTAGTCAGCAGCAACTAATTTCAAAGTTAATCTTTTCAACAACCTTTTATATAAATAAATAACGCTTCAAAATGTTTAAACATGGTGAAATAATTCATGTAGACTTAATGTGTAATGTGTTGAAATATTTTGAGGCCGTTGCAGCAACGCCATTCCATATCTGGGCTTTTAATTTAAACTCGAACCGCAGCCTCTTGCCAACAGCAAATATGAATTTCTCTCAGGCCATAGAAAGTAGTGTTTCAGCAAGAATAAATAATGTTCTTGTCAATAGCAACTGTGGAATCTGTTGTGATGTGGAGGTTAGCACTAATCAGCCGCTAAACTCGTGTACTACCTTCGTTATTCTCAGTGACCACTTATATGAGTGTTCACTTGTGCTTATGCAAATTATGCATACTAATTTGCTAGTATCACTACATCTCCCTGAAACGTAAGGGTTTTATTCCTCTCGTAGATCTTGTACTCCTTCTCATGTTATTTTCATCACTTTGCTCTAATTCTCTCTCTCCCGTATTTCTTTCCCTGGGAGACCTAGATCTGTCCCGCGCTTGGCTGTAGTCGTATGTGTTTTCTTGCATAATCTGGTCTTCGTCCGAACTTTCAGACTCATTCTGGCCCACTTGATCCTGCATTATTTCGTCTTCTGAAGTTTCCTTCTGTAATGGTTGTTCTAACAACTCGTTATCACACGGAATTGAAGACATTTCTTCGTCGTTTTGCTCTTCCTCTTCACCCTGGGTCCTTATTTGGTCTGCATGGGCTAATACACTATTGCCGTTTTCTCTATTTATTATAGCTGTATTGTGGCCTTTTTGCATGATAAATTGTGTCCTTTTCAGATCTGCATCTTTGTTCTTTTTGTACCACATTTTTTCATTTGTAGAATACGACATCGTTAGCGGAGCTCTAATCTGTCTTCCCATTAAAGCTGATGGGCTTTCTAGTCTTCCCACATGTGGTAACTTAAAAGCAGCCTCGGTAGAAAAAACTTTTTCTTTTTGCTGAGAGTATGCTTTTAGTCCCCTTTTTACGGTCTGCACCATTCTTTCTGCTAATCCGTTCGATTGAGGGTGATATGGAGGTGTCATATGGTTTACACCCTATTTTTTCTAACCATACATTAAGTTCTTCATCACAAAATTCTGGTGCATTATCAGATACCAAGGTTTTTGGTACGCCATTTCTGGAAAATATGACTCTTAGAATCTGCTTTATAGTAGAACTTTTCTTGTTTGTAACCCGGATTATTTCAGGCCAACCTGAAAAGGAGCCTGCTAATATTATTAAGAGTCCCACTCCATTAATGTATGCATGGTCCATATGCACACGACTCCATGGCTCCACTTCTTTGGGCCACGAATGTAACTTGGTTTGTGTAAAGTTTCTTAATTCTTTACATTTTTTGCACCTTTTTACATATTCCTCGACATCTCTTGAATATCCCGGCCACCAAGCTTCTAATTTTATCCTTTTTTGTGTGGCTACTCCACAGTGTATATCATCATGTACACTTTCTATTATCGGTTTTCTTTGTGTTTCTGGGGGAACTACCAGGTCCCCATTACAAATCACTCCATGTTCTATTGTTAATTTGTGTCTTATTTCTTTATAGGGTCTTTCCACCCTAGAACAATTTCCCCATGAGTTTTTTCTTATTCTCGATACACTGGATCATGTCTCGTTTCCACAGCCATTCTGTCTAAGGACAAAACATCAGTCTCTATCAAATGTAGGAATGAATCTTCAAATTCTTCCTCTGTTTTATCTTTTGACTGCTTGTAGAGCCTCAATCTTGATAGTGCGTCCACATGTGGAATTGAATTTCCTTTGACATACTCTATATCAAAGTCAAATGCCATCAATCTTATCGCCCATCGTAGAATTCTTGATGCCGGGACTTTGGGTAATTCTTTCCTTGGGTTAAATATAAACTCTAATGGTCTATGATCACTTCTTAACAGAAATTTTTTTTCCAATTAAAAATTGTCGGGCTCTAGTAGTTGTCCACACGATAGCCAATGCTTCTTTCTCTATGTTCGAGTAATTGAATTCAGTGTTCGTTAATCTTCTCGATAAATACATTATCGGATGTCCTTCTTGTGATAATATTCCCGATATTGAATGTTCACTTGCATTTGTAGTGAGTGTTATGCCCTTTTTTGGATCAAAAGTTTTCACTACAGGTTTCTTTGACATAATTTCTTTTAATCTTTCAAAAGCTTTTTGCTGTTCGTCTGACCACATAAATTCCACATTCTTATTTCTTAAATTTGCAAACGGTTCCGTCAAGTCCGTGTATTTTGGTAAGTGTCGCCTGTAAAAATTTACCAATCCCAAAAAAGACTCCAGTTCTTTTTTTATTTGTAGGTGTAGCTACTTTTGGTATTTTTTCTATCAAGGCTTGGTCTGGTGATATACCTTCTTTTGAAATGGAATAACCTAAAAAAGATATTTTGTTAGAATTGCTTACGCATTCTCTTTCATTTATTGCCAGTCCAGCATTTCTTAATCTATTCAAGACTAAGTCAGTTTTCTCTTTTAATTCCTTTTCATTAGTAGCTCCTATGCATATGTCGTCTTGGTAACAAATCATATTTTGTACATTTCCTAAACCCTGTTCAATGGCCCTTTGAAATATGGCGCTTGCGGTTTTTATGCCATATAGCATCCTTTTCCATCTTAGTAACTCTATTGGCGTATTTATCGTGGTTACTTCTTTGAAGTTTCTTGTCTATTGGTATTTGGTGGTATGCCGTTTTTAAATCTATTTTTGAAAAAATGGACATCCCTGACAGTGCATGTAATGCAAGTTCAACATTGGGTATGGGATATGAATCCGAGCATATCTTGTGATTTACTCCAATTTTGTAATCTCCACAAATACGTAAATCACCATCACATATGCTGCTAACAACAAAGCCTTTATTAAAAGATTAATATGGAGTTAGGTATCGTTTGGCAACCGAACATAACTGATTTGAATTTAATTAACTCGGAACAATTAACTTATATAAGTTATCTGTCTGTGGAATGATAAAGCTACTCACGTGGATACTAAAGACGCTAGGCACCTGAAGAAGGTCTGAGAGTAGAATGGCTTTGTATTAAACTTTGTAACTATAACAATCAAGATGAGAGCTCCAATATGAATAAAGCAAATGAATGTAAGGAAATCAAATCAAGATAAAATAAAATCGTGGGTCAAATTTACTGCTGACCACTGAAAGGGAAGGGTAGGATAAGTCATCTGAATTAGAAGCAAAGACAATATATATGTTTTGGCACCGATTTTCAGAGAACTTAAAACGATTATTTAGTGCCTTATTTTAGGGCATCATTTTACTTATAATTATTGCCAAGTGACGCAAAGAATAGTCAGTGCATTATTTAAATAAATCAACTGTAAATAATTAACAGTGCCTTTTTATAGTCCTGTGTCACTTATTGTCATCTAAAAATGTTTTTAAATTTATATAAATAGCAAAGTAATTGTTCTAAGTAGCGAAGTAATCGTTCTAAGTTCATTTTTTATGCCAGAAAATAAAGACCACAGTATATATATATATATATATATATATATATATATATATATATATATATATATATAAGGTTAATGTTCAGAGTTGAATCAGACCAGGAACTGGTAGTATTAAAAAGTGCTCAATACACTTATAAAAAGATAAAAATTTAACATGTATAGCTTTTAAGTTTAGAAAATTACGAGATCAACCGGTTCCATTACATTGGTTTCAATTTTCGGTATCTTCAAGCGATTTTGGTCAATTGATTCCCTGACGCATTATTTAAAAAAAAGCTATGGGTTAAATAGCAGGACAGACTGAGTTGGCCACCCGTTTATCGCAGAAAGAAACGGCAACCTTCTGCCTCGTCAGTCATGACTCGAAAGAGGTATGATTGCCCAACGTATGGCACTTACGTGACTGATATTTCCATTGGGCTTTAATACAAGCTTCTACTCTCGCACATGCATACAATCATACAAACAGTGAATACCATCCTGAGATACATTAATGAACGCCACTTAAACCTGTTGATGCAAAAGATAAAGTTGTAGGGGTGCTTACTGAATGAGCCAGGCGCTATCCCATCATGCGCCATAGGTTTTCACTGTGAACAGGTTTGTTGATAGTTCCAATCAGGGAAGTTGTCCAAAATCTTGCTGAGCATGTTGACGAGCACGGATATCA
>CAHIKZ030001725.1:665000-735000 GCA_903632075.3 Acanthosepion pharaonis
GAGGTATTGTAACTATTTGCACTATTTACATTGTTCGGACTGTTGTCCTCATCTTTATTGTCATATTCACGTCGTTTCGTCCGTTGTATGCTGTGGCCTTCTTCAGGTGATATACGTTGTAATTTCAAACCGAACACGTTATATCGTCTATTAAAACATAACCTCAGTCGACAATTTGTATGATTGTAACCTTCTTCAACTTCCAAAGGCTTGGGTCATATTTTATTATTTCCTCTCTTCCTTTTGCTCTATTTTTGTATCAAAATGGCACTAATATCCTGATCTTGAGCTTCAATTATAATGCTTTCTGTTTCCTTTTAAAAAAACAATTTTCAACCAATTTCATGTTACGTTACCTTCGATCCCTTCTGTTGCTTTCTCAAATTTTCCTTGCAATTCTTTCTTTTCTCTTGCGACATTATGCTCTTCAAGAATTCCTTTTGAATCTACTTCACTCGTTCCGCGTTTCAAAACTTGTTCCGTTATTTATTATTATTATTATTATTATTATTATTGTTGTTGTTGTTGTTGTTACTAGCCGAATTACCCGCGCCTTGCTACGTGTCACACATTTCTTTTTTTTTTTAATTTTTGTTAAGAAAATGATGATTGATTTTAAATCATTGTTATAATTTGTGGAGAAAAATGATGCATTTTAATATTACTCAATGATCTGACCTCCATCTTTTGGATTTCTCCTCCTATATTTTTCACAGGAGTCATTCCCTTGGTCAAATTTAAATTTAATTTAAATAAAAAGGAAAAACAAATCAGTAGGGGTTTGTGCAAAAACAGCTTGATATGACCCCTTTGATATGTATTTGATGCAATACTTCATTGAATGAATTGATAAGCATATTTCAACATTGATATGACAGTTGAATTGTCGCAACAAATATGCATTGTAAGGCACTACCCACTGTTTGGTCATTTCTTGCTCAACTTGACGTCCATATCGACTCATTTTGATCTTGCCGGTGTGACCTCCATCTTATGGTTTTCTCCTTCTATATTTTGGATAGGAGGCATTCCCTTGTTTAAATTTAATTTAAATCAAAATATTTCAGTGGAGTGGTTTGTGTGTGTGTGTGTCCAAATCCCGGGCAGCCTCTTGATCAAAATGAAATATACTTATCCAAGTACCATGAGTAATTTAGTTTCAGAATATATATAGTTATGGAGGTCTATCTCCAAAACCCTAGGAGTTCGGTAACAGACAGACAGAGGCAACAACTTTATATAGAGAGATTAATAATTTTCATACATTTCTTCACGCTTGATGTCTTGTCTCTCGCTTGACAGCAAGCCACATCAAATTTCCAGTACCTTCCTCGATATCCTAGCAAGCTTACCAATACCGTAGTCATAACGTCTACTCTTTCTTCCCTTATTTCTGCCACTGATCCAAATATGCTATTTATCACGGGTGGTGTCAAATCCCATCCTTTATGCGTCAGTTTTCTGAGTTAACTGATGAGGTAATTTTGTTAATCAAATGTTTCCTTTTCTTTCATCATCATCCAGTGATCCACTGACACAACAGGTTCTATTTCCCTTGCTTATAGCGATCAAATCCAGTTTTCCCGCTTGCATATGGTGGTCAGCCTGAATCTCAAACCCACTGGCCACCTCATTCTTTTTTGTTTCCTACTACATCCACTGCTTTGTGCTGCTTATTGAAACACAGTCATTTGCAAAATTCCCAACGTATTCCTGTCTTTTATGCTCTTATATTTATTTTAAGCTAGTTTATAGTCGTTCTGTACAGAAACAACATTTGCTTGTTTTAATTGGTGTGTTTATTCTATGCTGCGGGATAAGATACTATGTTTCTCCTTTCAGGTGTCCTCTTTATAACCATGCCAATGATTTTTTTTTGTTTTTTATAGTTTTCTTTGCATGTGGAGATTTTTTTTCTTTCCCAGGGGCGTTTTTCACTGTTTATATGTTTTTTTTGTTTGTTTGTTTGTTTTTTGTTTTTTTTTTTGTTTTTTTTTGGGGGGGGGCTATTTCGTGTAATTTTCTTTTTATTATTATTATTATTATTATTAGGGAATTCATAACAAATTAGTGGGGCTAAATTCTACCCGACGATGTCTGTAGTTCATGCCATAATAATCATGTTAGTGAGTGAGCCGGGCGGATATCTTTAGCAAAACAGATGTTAGTGATTTGACTTTGAATGGACAGAAATATAGGTAGCATGTGTGTAGATGCGTCCGCTTGTGTGTTAAATGCTGATTGGAGAGGGGGGGCGTCTTTATGCGGCTGCGAATTTATCTGCAAGCAAACATAATTAATCTGAAATGATTAGAAATTGACGTCGACAAGAGTGCCTCAGTATCCCCAACATTTGACAAAGAGTCATCATCATTTTAAAGACGGAAGTATAAAACATCGGAACTCATTCTGGGAGGGAACCGAACCAAGTCAGTGGGTGCGTCTCTGTGGTGCTAAATCAGCCGGCGGTCAAGTAGCAAGAAACGATTCATGTGTTTTAGGGGTGGGGCCGTAATTGTTTTGGTTTGTGTGCATGTGTTTGTCTTGTATATATATGTGTTTATGTGCCTTTATGTTTGTTTTGTTTTTGCGTGCGTTTCTGTGTGCGTCTGTTTGTGTGCCTAGAGACCCGCAAAAAAGAAACGAGGTTTCTAAAAGTAGAATTTCCAACATAGTTATTCTACGAATTATACAGACAAGTGTCTATTATCTTTGTTAATACCATAGCCTGCTGATGTGTCATTAACATGAAACCCATGAATTTGTTAGTCTTATTTTCGAAAATGAAATATTTTCATAATTCGGAGAAGCATCTTCCTTTTTGTCACATTTCTGTAAACTTTTTATTGAGGAAATAAAAAAAGCCCACTAAATATTTTTTAAAAATGTTCCAACGTTTGAGCAATAAAACTACAGAAGATCAAAAGGTCAACGATTCGTGGTTTCAGGTCAAGATGAATGAAGAAAACATGAAGATGCCTGAAGAGACAGACTTGTTTTATCAGTTTAAAGGTTGCATATTTCGTAATGGTACTGTTCATCAGTGTTCAAGCCAGAGTAAAAGCTCCGGTTTCTTCTAAATTCTACTTCAACTCTATACTTCTAACGTCTCCATCTAAACTCAGAAATTTTTACTATTTCTTTATTTATTTTTCCACAATAGGATTAAGTTCACCATCATCCGGTTCACACTCCTGGCCAGTCTTTTGAACAGGAGTAGATGTTTATCCCTTGTTTCCCGTTTAAAATTGGGTTTCCGGTTCCTTCTAAATTTTACTTTAACTCTATACTTCTAACGTCTCCGCTTAAACTCTGAAATTTATACTAATATTGTATTCCCGATTCCTTCTAAAATCTTTTTCTTCTCTTCCACTTCCAGTAGCCCTTGCGTCTTAGTAGCTGTATCGCCTTGCTTCGGGTGAATTGATTTTAAAAAAATAGAAAAATAAACCAAGGGAAGGCAGAAGAATGTATCGGCTGAAATGTATTAAAAATAACAATTATAAAGATACTAGTCCCAAAAAAAAAAAAAATGTGGAACTGAGATCAAAAGTGACCAGATTTGGACCCAGGATCTTACATATAAAAGCAAGTTCCTGTCGGGTTTTTTTGTTTTGTTTTTTTTTACTTTTTTTTTTACTTTTCGTCTGTTTTCAATGACGATTGTTCAGCCTATTCTCTACGTGCTGAAAAACTCAAGGGAAATCATTCTGCTGCTGTTGATCTCAGACTGGCGCAAAGCAAAAATCACTACAAAATCCATAAAATCAACATATTTTTATGAATTCAACAAAACCGAACATCATCACTCTAAACTGTGTTTAAAAAAAAGGGGCAAATTTTTCTGCGCATAAATATTCAAAAGTTAGTAAAACCGAATTTTTATTTTAGAGTTTTCGAAGTTCCAAAGATAAAAAAATTAGCCGGTTAAACACCGAAACCAGAACTCGTACATATGATCAACACCGGGAACTTCACTATTGTGGTCTTATACTAAAGTAAGCTTAGTAAATATTGATTTCAATTGTTAAAATTATTCAAATATCACAGAATATTAATCCCCTAAAATATATAATTGATGTTGGATGTATTTTCGCCGATGGTAATAATGTCCTGAGTATGACGATAAACTACATCCAGCAGCAAGATCGAGAAATTGGAGGTTTTGAGGAGCGTGAAACCACCTCTTAAACGCTGCTGTGACCCAGGGTGGTATCACCTGTTAGGGTCCCAACTTTGGGCAAATAATGAACCTCCAAACTGGGGTCAAAACACTAAAAAAGTATAAAAATAACAGCAATACGTTTTTGTAAAAAAACATTTTAAAAATTACCAGCAATACATTTTTGTAAATGAAATTACTAATGTTCCCAAATTAAATTTCGGCATTAAATGAGCAATAAAGAGTTGATATGACGCTAAACAAACAAACAAAATCGACCATAACAAATAAAAAGGCTTACACGATGTATATTTTAAAATGTGAATAAAATTTGCAAGGGAATAAAAAATTCACGTATGAATAAAAATTCAGTCGTCCTTTTTTTTTCAACTGATGTTCCCCAAAAACTAGTCCCAATGACCACTCAAGGTAGAGGGTTACTGTGTAGAGTTCTATTAGCATAAGAAAGGGCAAGATAAAAGGAAGGATAGGCAGCTAATTCTAAACTTGAAGACGTCAAGATTTAATTAGTGAATACAATTTCAGAGTTCAGACGGAGACGTTAGGAACATAGAGTTGAAGTAGACTTTAGAAGGAACCGGAAATCCAGTCCTAAACAGGGAACAAGAGATGAACCTCTACTATTGTTCAAAAGACCGGGGAGGAGAGTGAACTGGACAATAGGTAAACCTACCTACGTCTCGAAGGGGAAACAACTAGTAATAATTACTGAATAAAATTTCAGGCGGAGACGTTAGAAGTACAGAGTTGATGGTAAGCAAGACAAAAACCTCTACTCCTGTTCAAAAATATCGTGGTATTTAAGGCTTAATAAATAACAATCTTGACTTGCTGAATAAAGAATTAGGAAAATCGAAATATACAGTAAAAAAAAAAAAGATGAGATTTCCCTTTCAAGAAATGAAAAAATACTTTCCTGCTTTCCTGTATATATTTACCATGCTTACCTAGAACACTCCGTGGGAAACGAAGTCTCTTTCTTATCAGAAGAATGAGAGTCTATCTTGTTATCCATAGCTTTACGACCAGCACCCAAGTAGATATTTATGTTAATGCAGAACTTTTTAAGATACAGCACCCACTGTGAAAGCCTCGCCATCTTCTAGTATTCGACGGTGTCCATACTTGTCCAGTTTCGCATCGACGCAATTATTGACTTTCCATTTAATGTCAGATCTGAGAGATTTAACTGTTCATCAAGTACTGCAGTCGGCGGAAGATTCGACGAGCTTCAAGTAAATCTTGTCTCACGTTGACGGGGACGAGTCTATTAACATTGGACGAATGGTTTTATTTCATGCTATGGAGCAGAAAATTCCAAAAGCTATTCGATTAAGAGAAAGACAGAAGTAATTTATCTCGTTTTAAAGACAAGAAAAAAAAAGTTAATCTCCTCTAGTTTTCGAGCAGAGCTGTTTCGTTGGTAACATTCTCGTTTGAAAAATGTAATGTCTGGTTGAATTTGAAGGAATTGCAATGGCGTTTAGGTTAGGGTTGCCAGATTAGAAAATTAGAAATACGGAACACTCTTAACGTCTCTCTCTCTGACGCTGTCTCTGTCTCTGTCTCTCTCTCTCGCTCAATAATATATATATACACACAAACACACATATATATATGTATGCGTATGTATGTGTGTGTGTGCGCGCGCCTGTGTGTGTGTGTGTGCGCCTACACACCTAGACCAATATATTAAAAGTGATACATAAGTTAAAAGCATAAAGCAATTATTTTAATGGATTATGAGGGAGATAAAAGTAAAATCATTTGAAAATTATTCAATACAAGTTAGTAAAAAGAAATTCTGTAAAAGTGAACTCATTTGAAAATATTTATTTAATCCAGACAACAGAGAAATAAACACGTCAGTTTTGTATAAACTTCTAGTAATGCTAGTTTCCTTGTTACATTTGGGTTTATTTTCATCAAGAGAATCTGAGAAAAGAAACTATAACTACAACCAAGAACTAGAAGAAGGTAGTAAAAATATTTTTTTTTTATTACGAAATTTGAAAATGAACTAAATACAGGACATTTGGGGCGTCCCTGAGAGGTCGGTACAGGACGGGGGGACAAAAATATCCAATACAGGACATATCCAGTATATAAGGAACGTCTGGCAATCCTAGTTTATGGCAATCTAAAAACTTTCAGAGATTTAACTTACACGGCACTAAATTTGTTTCACTTTATAATCGACATGCTGCATGTTATTTTAATATATACGAAGTTTGTCCTGAAAACAAAACGCCATTTTCAATATTTCTAAGACTGGTTGCACGGCATTGATCTACTTTATTCTCGGTATTATTTTATCCCAAAATCTGATGCCAAAATCTGATCGCGTCTTATACACTGAAGGTATGAATAATATATAAAAATAGATCAACGCTTGCTCAGATGTGTATGTAGGTAAAGAATGTCTCGAAAACAAGGGATATAGTGATTAAGTCTCTGTCTATATTTCTGAAATTAGGTATTGTAACTATTTTCACTATTTCCATCGTTCGGACTGTTGTCCTCATCTTTATTGCCATATCCACGACGTTTCGGTTATTGTATGCTTACACCTTCTTCACCTACCACCTGCTTCAGGATCTGTCTATATTTCTGAGATGAGGTATTGTAACTGTTTACACTATTTCAGATTCTTGGTTAATTTCAGCTCTTCAGAGTGTTATGGTTATAAATGATATTTAATATAACAATATAATATAATAAAATTTTATAATTTAATACAATAAAATAACATAAAATCCTCTATATAAGCCATAAAAAAATTAAAAAGAAACAGAAAATTTAATTTTGAAGAAAAAAAATCAAACTAGAAGAAAAATCTACATCTGAAAAAATAAAAACATAAACAAAGGCAAAAATTCATGAACGTGCACGTGTAAATGAACGTTAAGTTCATGAATGCGCACGTGGACAAAACGGAGTAAAAAAGACGCGGAAAAAGTTGAAAATATCATTTAGAACCAGAATCCCCTGAAGAACGGAAATTAACCAAGAAATTTCGAAGTCGAGGAAAACAACAAAAATTGGTATTTAAAAGTTAAGTAATCTTTTTTATAGAACATTACACACACACACACACACACATATATATATATATATATATATATATATATATATATATATATATATATATATATATATAAATTTGGATCAAATACAGATCAGATATGGATTGAAATCCAACAGAATGATAGGATAAAGAACAAAAGGGAACGTTTATATATCTGACAGGTTTCGCTTTTATTAAAGCTTCATCAGAGGATCAGATATGAAGAAAAAGAAATTCTGATATTTTTATTTTTTTGTTGTTGTTTGATTTTCATAGGTTAATTATATTTTACGTGCATTCGACTTCTCAATAATCATAATTCTAATTTGTCTATGCAGGCTTGAGATGATGATGTATATTCGTATCTGTGTATGTGTGTGTGTGTGTGTGTGTGGATCTAGTAGATATTATGTATGCACGTGAAGTCTTCTTAACCAATTAGAATAAAAGTATAAATAAAAATACCATAATTTCTTTTTCACTATATCATATTGTCTGATGAAGCATTAATAAAACGAACCATGTTAGATTTAGAAACGTTTCCTATTTTTTTTATCCTATAGTAATTTTCCAAGCGTAGCTCAGGTGTGGCACAAGGTCGGAAGTAAGAGGCACCCAGTGAGGATCGAACTCACTACTCAGTCTTAATTGTTCTCATGAGACAAGCTTGCTAACCATTACACCACCTCGAGCTGCTCTATCCTATCATATATACAGGGTGCGAAGGTTAAATTGTCGTCTAAATGATGCAAAATGAAAATAATACTGACATCTCATTTTAACAGATATATCTACCAAAACTAAACATATATATCTTGAAATACTAAAGAGTAAATTTATTCAATAAAATCGCCATTGGCTTCAACAGACGACTTCGGATTCTCCTGCAGCTCTTCTGGATGGTCTCCTTGTTTAAGTTGATGAATGCTGCCATAATCCTTGCCTTCAGTTCATCTTTGATATTACAAAGAGTTTTATTGGTCTCACGCTCAACTGCGCCCCACACATAATAATCAAGAGGATTGCAGTCTGGGGAGTTAGGTGGCCAGATGTAAGGGGTGATGAATCCTGGCATGGTGCAGAATCCTGTTGCCAAACAGAGGGCCTTCCAGCAGCTTCCCTCTTTTCCCAGGGAAGCACTACCTCCTCAAGGTACTTGATGTAGGCCTCCGTGTTGAGTCTGAGGCCCTCACCGACAAATTTGGGGATTTTTTTCTTATCAGTACGATCATACTGCCATACCTTCATAATCGCCATTAGACTCCTCAGACTCTTTCCGAATCCTCTGAACTGTCTTCAGATTTGCATCCAAACAGTTTGAAATGTTCGTATTGGAGCTTCTGGGGCGAATGTCAAGTAGTACACCATGCCGTTTACAAATTTCTGGCGGAGTGATTTGGATCATGGTGCTCTTTTTCTCATAGGCGTTTCCCAACTGACCCTACTAATACTGTACTGTCGGCAAAATAAAAAAAAGAATGCGCATGCGCGAAATTAAAAATAAAATATGGCGACAATTTACACATTTTTCCATGTACATATTTAGACAGCAATCCCTCATTTATACATGTTTCATTAGCCATTATCAAGGATGATTTTATTTTTACTTTTTAACTGAATGTATCGGTTGTGTTTGTTGGTTATAAATGGAAAACAGCCAAACGTAATGTTGCCCGACATGCGCCAAGTTTTAAGATTCTTGTTTGTTTTTTTTAGATGCATCGAGAGAGTAATAAGTTAGCCTTTTGAAATCTGATGTAGAAGATGAAAAAAATGGCCGTTGCTCGTGATACTAGCAGCTAAACATCTCATTTCAGAGAAGACGAAATTCGTTAAAGGGCCAGGTGAACAAGGAGATTGACAGATAGCTGAGCGCCTATCCGACGTGGGTACCCACGGTGATGCTTCAGTTTACAGTGATGATCCGGGCGGGCATATGCAGCGAGTCGCCTCACGCCATCCTCCTCCTTCACGCAGGTCTTCAGAATCAATGCAACTGCCGACATCGAGGCACTGAACACGATGGTCAATATCTGGATCGAGGTCGAAACGTCAGTTCCCCCCCCCCACATGGCCCATGAGTGGTCGAGAATGTCACCCCAGCATGAAGCCCCCTAGTTCACCTGATTTAAATCCCCGGGGACATCGTCGAAAAGGAGACCAACCAGCAGTTCCACGATAACAAGGTCTCGCTGAAAGCCGGCATTACAGATGTGATGGCTAACTTAAACGAGAACACTCTGATCCCAGAATCCAATTGCTTCCTCTGCGACATCAAAACCATCATCGAAGCTCAGGACGATTTTATTGCATAATATTTTTTGTTCTAAATTGAACATACGTACATTTTTTTAAATATGCTGCTTTGTTTCTATTGGATACCATTGTTTATTTTCTATTGGATACCATTGTTTTATTTTTATTGTACATCTGTGTGTGTATGTATGTACATCTATGGCTCCCCGTGTTTCTCTCTTTCTTTGTTTTTATCTGTGTGTCCTTGAGTGTGATTCTTATTTGTGTGTGTTTCTTATTACTGTAAACGTTATTTTTAGTGTTTGACATTCCTGCTTTTAATGTTTTCTAAAACAATGAAACAAGCGTCAACCAGCCTAGATCAGGAAGACTTGCCTAAAAAAAAATATAGCTCCCGATAGGAATCGAACCTGTATTCTCCATCAGGGAAACCATCCATATAGCCGTAGTATAGGAAAGGGAACACAGGTTCGATTCCAGTTGCGAGACAAATACGAAAAATAACCTTTATCGTAATAAGAAATAATATCGAATGAAAAAAATTAATTTAAAAAATTACTTGTGTGTGCGTCTCTATCTCTCTGTCCCGGTCTCTCTCTCCCTTCCTCTCTGTGTGTGTCTCTCTCTATCTCTTTCTGTCTCTCACTGTCTCTGTCTCTCTCTGTCTATCTGTCTCTGCCCCTCACTCTCTGATTCTCTCTCTCTCTCTCTCTCTCTCTCTCTCTCTCTCTCTCTCTCTCTATCTATCTATCTGTCTGTCTGTCTCTTTCTCTCGCTCGATTTTTTCACCCTGTGTATCTTTTCTCTGTGATTCGTTTTTTGTGTGTGTGTGTCTGTTTGTATATATAAGTGTGTCTATTTTCTCTGTAATGTACATGCATGCGTAGGCATATGTATGGATCCGCATACATATATATATATATATATATATATATATATATATATATATATATATGAATGCATGCATGTGTGGGTAGGAATAAGTTCCGCTTAGTTTGTTAAAAAAATCCACATTACAAAAAATACAAATTCACATTATAAATCCATATTACAAAAAATAATAAAAGACTGGAAGATCATGTTACGTCACTCTACCAAGTGGGGGAAGTTTGTCTGCCTTTAAAATCAGCATTCCAAATCAGTACTTTTAGCTAGATTCGAAATCTAGGCAGTACAGCCAGTGGATAACATACAAATACTGCACTTTAAAAACATGTCCGGCATAAAACCACATGTACAAAAATACTGAATAGAAAGATTGTGATACTAGATATTATCTAAACTTGAACCTAAAACCCTTGACTGACAGTTATGATGCAACACGGTAAATGACGTGAATTGATCACTGATTCTAGTAATTTAGCGTATTGTTCATAACTGACGAATAAAGGAAGAATTTACACGGCAATATATGCACCAATATTTTTAAGAAGTTGCTACTTTAAATCGGAAATGCAATTAATTTTTGCATAAATGGGGCGTGTTTTTTGCAATTTGGTATGGGTTAAATATGTTTTTTGTGATTGGGTCTCTTGCCTTTAAGATAGTCCTCCTGTTTTCCCCTCCTCTTTCTCTTAATTGTCGCCTCCTCATGCCTTCATATCTTTCACACCCATTAAGCTTTCTCCTTCCGCTTAGATTTCCCGCCTCTGTCCTCCCTTCCCCAGCTATCGTCACTATGGCCTTCCCACTCGTCACTTCCTTCCGAATTCGCTTCGATTCCAGCTGCTTAATTTTACACCATGCACGTATCCATCAAAATGAAATTCTTTTTCTTTTCTTTCTTGTTTTATGCTATTTTTTTATCCCATTTCTTGAAAGTCAAAATGTTGACCCACACTCAATAAACTCGCATTGGCCACGTGTTAATTCTCGTTCACAGAAAAAAAAGGATTTTCCCCGCCTCCCACCCAAGAGAGTTTAGATAACCCGTCAAAATCAGACATTTTGGAAAACTGTTAAATGTGGGACAGTCAGTTCATCATGGCAAAAATAAATATTCCGACTTTAAAACATACTTAAAAAATATTCATTTTCTTCCAAATTTAACCCCTGCAATAGTAAAGCTCCCACGCACACACACAGAGGAACACACACAAACATACATATATATATATATATATATATATATATAACACTTCGGGTAAGTATAGTTTTTCCTTTTGTCTCATTTTATTCATTTTGTCCCTCGCTTATAGATACACTACATCTGAGAATATTTCTAATGAGTTAATATATATATATATATATATATATATATATATATATATATATATATATAATATTATAAAGAGGTAATCATACAAAGAATTAATCAGTTAAGTTAATGTAATTAATAGCGAAATCTCTTCGCTAACAAATTTAATAGAGCGTTAACTTACTAACCATTCGTTGAATGACGCGATCCCTATGTTTAAAATTGTAAGATGGATTTGATGTTCCGGTTTGATGGAAGCTAGAGTATGACTGTTGGTACCATTACTGAAAGCCTGTATGATCTTTTTCCTCTCGCCATTACTCAGTTGGGAAGATATATTGGGACTGACGTAAAATGATTCTAACGTGTTCTCTTTCTAGCTGAATAAGGGTTTTTCAGTGATTCTTGCGACAAATGGCGTCAAGATGGCTAAACGTCTTATCTGAAAAAAAGAAACTCAATTAGTTTATTGCTTTTTTAGATATTAAACATTTTGTGGGATGGAAAATTATGCTGTTACATGATTTGGGCAATTTTGCTGTTACACCCGGTCACTGAAGACCTATTAATAGCTGCTATAACCGTAGCCAAGAATTATTGCACCATCACCGGCCAGAATATCAGCATCATTATGCAAAAATCCATCCTATATCACGATGGTTCTATGTGGACCAAAAAAAAAACAATCCTAAATTTTCTATAACGATGGGAGCGTTCGACTCTGTGGAAACTTGTGAACTAGTTGGCATTTTGCTATTTTGGAGACTTAGGTATATTTTCGATAGTGGGAACACTGGTCTATACAGAGACGACGGATTTATCCTTCTACGTAACGCCAATCCACAACAAACTGACCGGGTTAGGAAACAATTCTTCAAATTCTTCAAGAATCACGGACGTAATATCACCACTACCACCAACACCAAAGTGATCAGCTTTCTGGACACTCCTTTCGATTTATCCAGATGAGTGCACATGCCTTATACTAGAGAGCTTTATAACCATATATACATTAGCAAGGAATCCAAACACCCACCAGGAATCCTTAATAATTTGTACAAATCTGCACAGCAAAGACTCTCTACTAACTCTAGTAGCAAAAATATCTTTGACAAATATAAAACTAAGGATGTTGATGCACTAAATAAGAGTAATCACAATATAAAACTAGAATACATTCCAAATACTCATATGAATACTAAAAGTAAACGTAAGAATAGAAAACGCAACATAATTTGGTTCAACCCACCTTTTAACAATAATGTCAGAACCAACATGGGTAGAATTTTCCTGAATTTAATATACAAACAATTCAGCCATAATCCTTTACTCAACAAAATCTTCAATAAGAACAACTAGAAACCTTGAACAATATATATATAACTTTAAACAAATACTTAAGCAACAACAACAGCAATATTAACACAGAAAAAGTGTAATTGACGTAAAGGCATTATCTGTCCGATGAATAACAAATGTATGTATAAAGACGTCATCTATAAAGCTATTAGGTATAATGGTGTAGCAAAATTTTATTTCGGCTCAACAGCATTAAAATTCATGAATTTTCTGAATCATAATAATCAAATTGTATATATATATATATATATATATATATATATATATATATATATCAATTGATATTATTATATATATATCAAGATTATTATTATTATATATATAAAGATTATATATATATATATATATATATATATATATAGAAAAGATGCTGTATAATATTATAAAGAAGGAGTCAAACAAAGAATAAATCAGTAAAGTTAATGTAAATAATGGTGAATTCACTTCGCTAACAGATTTAATTTAATAAACCATTAATTTGCTAACCACGCGTTGAATGACGTGATCCTCGTTTTTAAAAATTGTAAAATGTTCACTTGTTTGTTGATAAACTACATCTTCTAATTAAATGTAAAAGTTTCGCAAATATATTTAAGAGAAGTGATGAACAACGAGGAAGTTTTCACGAAAATGGGAAGAAAAAGGATATTCATACTTAGAGATTTCTGGGACACATATTGAGAAAAGAGGATTTGGAGAGTTTGACACAAACAAGGCAAGAGAGCCAGAGAAAAACATTGAGTAACTAACCTAACGCGCTGGTGTGAATCAGTAGCAGACAGAGACTTTTCTTTTTACTAATGTTCATTCAGTACAATGTCCAAGAGTGTGGTGTTGTATTAGCGTCAGAAAGGGCAAGAAGTGAAGTCGGAAATGTTAGAAGTATAGAGCTGAAGCAGAATTTGGAATGAGCCAGAAACCCAGTCCTGAACAAGAAACAAGGGATAAACTGTTACTCCTGCTCAAAAGACAGAGGTGGAGTGTGGGTGTTGAGCAAACACAAATGTACCTGAGCGAGCGTCTGCAATAGGAATTGGCTAGTCGCCCTCGTAGACGGCTGTCCTCGAATACGAGTAGCCAGCTATTATTATATATAATTATAATAATAGTAATATAGGATAGCCACAGATAGATTTCAGTTATTTTTTAACCTATACAAAGCCCAAGAGCCACTCTAGTTAGAGCATTACAGAATAAGAGACACAGTTTATGGGGATATGTGGGGAGGTAACGTTAGACTTGAACAGGTTAAGATTATAGTGATTGAAGAAGCATGCTCTTTGGTTCCACAGTGCAGTGATTCGTCGGAAATCATTAATAGATCTATGGTATATACATGAAATAAGATTTGGTGTAAAGGTCTGTAAAAATAAACAAGAATTCTTCAGATACATCCTAATATATAATAATAATAGTTTTCTCCCAATAAAGATATTTGCTACAAAGTCTTCAATTTCAGGAATTCAATAACATTCACTGACCTACAAGATTTTGTAAAATTTATTTCCGCTAATTGGTTTTATAAATTCCTTAGCCGTTTTTCACCCCGACCATTCCAAGAAGATGGGTTTGAAGGTTCTTTTAACGCTACCAGGACATATATCCAGTGTCCAAAGACTTAGACTCCATGTTGAGAAATGGGCAGAATTATCTGCTCTCCTCTGTTGGTGGACGGGAACAGTTCAATTATTGTCGACTCGCGTTTCTGGCACCAGGCAACCAGTATGATGATCAAACGACAATTTGTATTCATGAACATCTATGTAAAAGAATATTTGGAGAAACGTCTTGCGAAGTATACTAAGTTAAAAGCTGAAACCGAAGGTTTTATTCTTGGTGCACAGGACCAATGATTGCTAAATAGAAATTACCAAGCATATATACTGAAAAATTGTGTCAGCCTAAAATGCAGATTCTGTGATAAATATCCAGAATCAATTGATTATCTTATATCAGGTTGCGCGGTATTGGCACCTAATGAATATAAAACTAAGCATGACAAAGTGGGCCAATATCTGCACTGGAAAATCTGCAACTTTTACGGAAAGGAAACTGCAAAAAATTGATATGAACACCACCCAGACCCATTTACGGAGATAGGACCTGTAATAATTTCATGCGGCTTTACAATACACAAAGACAGAACAATCAAAGCTAATCGCCTGGACATCGTAATTCGAGACCGCAAAGACAAAATGTGCCTCCTTATTGACATGGCAGTCCCTGGAGACTGTAATGGATATTTGAAGATCTTCAAATAGCTCTCAAAGTACAAGGAACTTGAAATCGAAATCAAAAAAATGTGGCACATGAGAACATCGACAATTCCAGTTGTAGTTGGAGCCCTCGGATTAATTGGAAAATATTTCAATAAACTCATTGAATGGATTCCTGGTAGACCATGACTTAAAGAAATACAAATGTTCTCACAAGTACAGCCAACACACTTATCTATGTAAAATATGTGTGATCATTTTTTTCTTTTCAAAACTGATCTGTAGAAAACGTCTTGATGCCATTGCTGGCCTTAGGTCGTGGTCGGGTCTTTCGGTAAACTACATTTAAGGATTTTTGTTTGGCAGCAGGAAAAATGGCAGGGTAAAAATATATAAAAATATAAAAGTGGATAAATAGGAAAAAATATAAATATGGATAAATATATAAAAAATATATTAAAAGTGGATAAATAGGAAAAATGGCAATTCGACAACAGAAAATTATGAGCGTTCGAGAAGGATGGGTCTAAGCCCCCATCCCTCTAGTTTAAAATAGGGCTAAGTCCTCCCCACTCAATATTCCAAAAAATAAATATTTTTAAATAGACATTTACTCTAGTGGTGGGGGACTTTTTTAAATAGTTTCTCCTCTTGTTTTAAATATTTATTAAGTTTAAATAGTCTTAGTATTAAAAACATTTAAAAACAAAATTTAAATATATTAAACGTTATAGTAATAATGTATCCAATATATTGTATTTTTATTCGACTGCATTACTGATTCCCACGTGTTCTAACTAGTGAAATTAAAAAAATAACAACTCTAAGTGTACAAAACTGACGAGGAACTTTTTTCCGATAAACACCGCTTACTGTCGGTTTCTGATTTCAATATCGGAAGCCGTCATCAAGTGGACCTGTAATTGTTTTTTCCCAAGTTTTTCAGTGTGTTCAGACGTAATCGCCTAAAAAGTAAAATCTCATGGGAGTGGGGAGCTTTAGCTGAATATTTTTTAATTTGACAAACTTCTCATGTTTTTTCCATTATGTATTGTATCCAAGATTTTAATAAACTCATTGTGAGATATTCATCTATATTCTTTTTCCTTTTGCCATTTTTTCTTATTTATCCACTTTTTCCATTTTTACCGTTGCCATTTTTACCTATTTATCCACTTTTGCCATTTTTACCGTTGCCATTTTTACCCTGCCATTTTTTCCGTTGCCATTTTTACCGCTGCCATTTTTACCTAAATTCCTCTGGTCGGGACCCGGAAAGAAATTAATATACACCAGAAATCAAAGGAAATAAAATAATAATAAGTGTAACAATGTTTTTGAGTGTATGATATTATGAAGTCGTGTTAGGTAGTGACCCTCTGAGGTAAAATTATAGCCAACGGAAGTGTGCGTTGGGACTAGAATTAGCAAGTTCCAACTTCACATATATGAGTCAAGGCGATATTTTGAGCCATTTCCAAGCGTGTCATATATGACGTCAAGTCCGTTAATTCGATCTTGTACCAATGACTGTTCAAAAATACTAAATCGAAAAGATATTTTCGAAATTTTCCTCTTGTTGAGATTATTATATTTATTTCAATATCAGCCATGAGAACAAAAAATATGATCGTCACTGTAAAATACTTCTATTTACCTATATTATTACAAGTGTGTACGTTTGCTAATAGTAAGATGATGCAAATAGACACCGAAATATTAGCAAACCTAAATATACTGTCATTTAAATTCGCCAGATTGACAAGATTTTCTATAATGAATTATTATTCTGAACTTCTCAGCAGTCATATTTGCATTTTTAAAAGATAAATTATCTTCTTGGAGTGTTTTACAGGTCTTAAATCAGATGTAAATGCATATATATATATATATATATATATATATATATATATATATATATATATATATATTTCAGGCGTTCTTATCCCTAAAAACTTCGAGAAATCGCACTGGAGACTGATTCGTGTCGGCTGTGTTGTTCTGGCTCCAGACAACCATCATCTCTCGCACCACCAACAGGCATCGTGATAGCAGTTGTAAGGTCAACAGCGAATGGCTAATTACGACGCAGACTGGCTTTGATTGACGCTCGGCCCTCAGACCGAAAGCAGGTTTTTCATTGCCACGGATTAACATGGCGTCACTCTATCAGCCCGGTTTTCGACACGAACAGCTTATCACCGATTCTATAAGGAGAGCTGAAGAAGAGGACACACTACCCCCCGCTGTCACTGTTCGCCCTCACTGAAGCCTGACTGTCTGGCTGATTCTGTCCGTTTTTTCCTACTTAAGACAGTTCAAGAAGATATGAACCATCGTTAAGTACGGCACAAGGCTAAAATAGGAAGAACGGTGGTAAAAAAAACAAAAAAACAAAAAAAAAACGATTACGTTTCACCAAACTTTAATAAATGAACTGAGCATCCGTTTTAAAAATCATCATTTAAAGACCATGACTCATCTGATATTGAAGTCAGACTACTGGAGCTGATGGAAAAGATGCAACTGCCCCAGCCAGTGAGAAATCCTACTGGCAAGAGGGAATCAATGAGTCTGTTTCCAGGTCACTGTTTTAGCTTCACTAGTATTTCTTTTCATTTACGTCTTTTTTCTAGCTTACAGCTGCTTAATGATAAGAATGTTCTGAAGCACTATGTACGATGGATTAGTTGGTACCGATGAACGTCACCCGTAATATGTTATGATAATGATAATGTCTTTAATAATGCTGATTAATAATGTAGTTTGAGTAATTAATATTATTATGGAGTCAGCGGAGGTAATGGTGACCTTCTGAGGTAAAATTAGAGCCTACGGTAGTGAGAGTTTAGGATAAAATTAGCCAACGTGAAGCCTCCACTTCGCATTGGTTCGGGGGCGTCTTACTCGGATAAATTTCAGTTCGTGAGTCTGCCAAAGTTTTGGGGGATTATAAATTTCATAAGCGAATGCTAGAAAAGGGAAAACGAACCGTATGCTGTTACCAGGTTTGTAACTTTGATTACGATAAATGTTTTGCGAAGTAAAAAACAAAAAACAATCATGTTAAATTTTTCTTTCTAACACCATGTCTACCGTTATAATTTTGGAACGACTTATGTTAATTGGTCCGCTCTCAAAATAATAGGGAAGCATTTTTAGGAATAATTTTTGTATTTGTTAATAATAACGACGAATATAGAAACAGGGAAAACATCAGTCAGGAACCAATTTGACACTGTACTTATAATATGAACAGGATACCACTTCTAAAATGATTTTTAAAAAAATCAATATTTTTCCAATGCTGACAAATTTTGGGTGTAAGGGAAGGTCTAATGAATTCTAATCTACAAAAATGTGTCTTCGAGGTAAACTCTAAAGAATTGGTAAATTTATTCCGATATTAATAGATTTTTTTTCAAAGGAGTCAATGATTTTTTTAATATTCTTTTTTTGTGAAGAGAGAGATAATTAGTAATGAGATGTTCTTACGTCGCCTCATCTAAAATATGATTGTTGGCTAATTGTGTTGTGTAGAAAGACGATCGATCATCTCTACCTTAATTGTTGAACATGGCCTCGTCTATCCGCTATGAGTAGAAACTCTGCTCATAGGGTCAGAGGTCGCAAAGTGGGTCGCAAGGCGTAGCGTTTGAGTCATACTCATTGGTACACTAATCTACGGTGTTCTCTATTACTGTATTGTTTATCCATATCTCTCATGGGATTAAACCTGTTCTTCACTCAACTATTCATTTCAGTGTTTCATATATATATATATATATATATATATATATATATATATATATATATATATATATATATATAAGCAAAATATATATCGGATAATGAAAAACACAGAGATTCAGGATCTTTTCTGTTAATTCTCCCCAAATATTCATTCACCCCAAAATAAAAAGAATTTATATTTATTAAAATTCACACCAAATTCTTCCAGAGACTCTGGCTGGGTGGACCTTTGCGATCGCCCCAAATGTGGGCAATTCGGGTGCGCCATTTCTAAGTGTGGGGTCTACGTTCGCGAAAAACAAGCCAAAAAAAGATTTTTTTTAATTTTTTAAATTGTAAAAAATTGCTTGTAAGTACCTTCAATATCATCCGCACTTATGAAGAAATGTGAAGAACTCCCTGATTTTTTTATATTTTTTTCATTCTGAGGGTTGAAGTTGTTACGATGCAAGCTAAACAAATTTTGATTTTAAATTTATAATTTCAAAAGAGTGCCAAAAATTTAATAAAGAAACAAACTTTGATTTAAAATTTATAATTTCTTGGAGTGAATTAATAGTTGCGATAAGTAACTACATTATTTGGGGTAAATTCACAGAAAAGATCCAAGTTTCAAACTATAGAGTGAAGACAAGGAAAGCACCGACCGAAAATATGCGTTAAAAACAACAACGATGAAGATACTAGCGAGGAAAATGTGAGTAATAATAAACAGTAAAAGTTAAGAGAAAAAAAATTGTAGAATTGTAAAATTATCGCTGCTGTTAGAATCCCGGGGCGGGAAAAAAAATAGCGAGGACTCAAATTCCAAGATAAGGCGGCGTTCATGTTTCTATCAATTTGGAATGGGGCCTTGCTCTAATGGATGACATTTTACCGCGCCGTACTTGTCATCAGTTCGAGACAAGGAGAGGCATTTATCATCTGATTGCAGAGCGTTGGAAGCATGCACTACCCGACAGTCATTGATAGGGAAGGTAATCCTCACGATGGCCTCTCGAGAAATCGGGCACTGTGTCCTACTGACTTTCATTCAAGAACACAAAGACACAAGAAACAACTAGTGGTGAATCGAACCACTGTCAGTATATTGTGAGATTAGGCATGTGTCCGACTATGGAATCTATTATGTTGATTAACTCATCCCTTTTGCAGGCGCATTCTCAGGCACATTTATGCTTCTTCAATACCCACCGAACTAAATTGAGTAGGTTGTAAAAGGGCGCATAATCTGGTATAATCAAGGCCAGTACGCTCAAAGCCTCAGTCATGATGACTTGTAGTTTTGTGCTAGCACAGTTTCACCTACCCAATTTAATTCAACGTGTGCTATGCTTTTAAGGCAATTCCGAGCTGTGCTACACGTCGATATGAACATATCTCCCACGTCGATATGAACAAGAGTACCGTTGTTTGACAATTCGACCATGGTGATATTTGAATCTGAGTCTCATAGTCGGGACGCCAACGTTCTAACTACCTGGCCACACCCTGACCAGTACATATTCACATAATAATCGGACCCTGTTATTTCGCCATGAAGACTGACGCGACTTATGGTAAAAAAAAACTGATTCGTAGCAGTTAACCATTCCACCTTCTGCAAACAATTCTCTTTCCTGTTCTTTGCAAAACAAAGGATAAATGTGGTACATACACTCGTCGATTGCTTATCAAAGTTGACTGGATTTGAGACCAAATCTTTTATTTACGATACACGATTTGAATAAATCTACTCTTGATTTTAGCTCCAATATTTTATTTAAATTCCCTGGGGTTTCTCCGATGTATTGTGGCAATTATTGCAGGTAGTAGAGTAAATTCCTCCTTCAAGTTTTAGCTTATTATTTTGTTTTGTATTAATTAAGTCTTTTATTATTTTAGAATTAGGTGTGACAAATTTTACGCTGAATCTAGTTAAATTATTTTCAATTGTAGTTGTGATATAGTTGGTAGAACAATATATTTTTTATTCATTCAGTTTGGCCGAATGGATGGCTTTTCTATTTTTAAATATTTTATTAGCCTTTTGTTTCGCATTGAATATGAAATATTGCATTGGATGGTCTTGAAAGTATTTTCAATGTACTTCTCCTCTTCATCTAAATACTGATGGCTGAAAATCTGAATGCTCTTAAGTAGAATCCGATGATTATTTTTATTAGTTGATTTTCGGTGGACACTAAGGTTTAAGCTACTGTTAACGTGGTGTAGCATTCATTTACGTTATGTCTTGTGCATAGGTCGACAAGAAATCCTTAATTTCTGAAGTGCATTGTGCATGTTGATCCAATTTTCAAGTATGATAGGACAACAAATTACAATTAGAAAGTTATTCTTGTTATGACAAGTCGAGGAAGGTTTTACTAGCAACAGTGTTTACATCTTTCAACAGCTTTATCATTATTTAAGCAATGATATCACGTACATTTATGTAACTTGCAATATTAAGTGGAAATAACGTTTTAATTGTCATTCCCTTGATCTATTGTCATATCAGATATGGTATAAGTTAACCTAGGCCAAGAAATTTCACATAGGGTAATGAAAGAATTTTCTTGGGTGTGGCCTTACTTTTCCTTGTTTTGGAATATTTTGCCTTGTCTTTACTTATTTATTGCTCCTTTTGTTTCTACTGAGTCTAAGTATGTAGTACATAACTCAGGGACTGAACTTATAATTAATATTTCATCAAATTTGCGAACCAATTTAATCCACAGAGATTGAACTTCAGCTGCTGAAAACACCGCACAATTTCACATTACGAATTATTTTTTTTATTACTTAATAACGTTTGAAGTAATGAAAATGTCGGATTAAAAATAAATCCATTAATTCTTTAGAAATTGTTCCGGATATAAAATTGAGCAGATATGAAGCTATCGAGAAAGTGAAAAGAATTGGCTTTCCATTTAAAAAAAAAAAAAAAAACATGGAGGGAAAACGAGAACCTCGCTTGCTACGTCGTTCTTCATGACGGAGCGGTAAACACACGGGATCAAAAGGTGGTTTCGCCTACAAGGTTGGACACATGTTCGATTCGTGATGGGGAACGCATTTTGTCTTTACTAAGATGGGCGGGCCGATTGACGTAATTTTGCTGTCGGCACCCGCTCGCATCCGAGCATCGGGATCGTCACCCTCTTCCCCTATCCCTTTCTCCCTGCCTGCTGGTGGCGGCAGCGGAGATGGCTGTTAATAAAGGAGAGTTTGACGAGGCCATTCGCGTGAATTTGATTTTGGTGGACAACTCTGCGCGACGAAGAAACCCACAAACCAGAAGCACCTCCCTCGCAGGTCAAAGGGGACTGAGACCGGCAAGATCTATCAAACCTGGTTCAATTGGGCTCTCGGGTGCTTGGTCTGTCAAGGTTCGCCTTGGTTACGACAGTTTGACTGGTGCTGCCCTCTTCCGCCGTTTTGGACGTTGAGATCCTCGAGATCTTTGTCTATTTCGCCGTTGGGATCTTCGGGGGTTGGTTGCATTCTATCTGGTCCTTCCTCTTCGACCTTACGTAATACTTACTGTTTATTAAATAAAAATGGGGTGTTTATTTCAAATACGGAGTATCCACTCTAAACTAAGACATTTATTTTAATCGGTCATTTTTATTACTTCAAACGTTATGTTTGTAGTAATAAATATGTCAGATTAAAATAAATCCTTTACACTAGTTACATTATTCGGACTGTTGACCTCATCTTTATTGCCATATTCCCCAAGGACACGTGACCCAGTGAATAAAAGCGTTGGTTGATGATTCAAAAGTGACTTAACCCAAAGAGGCGTGAGTTCAATACCTGGCTACAGTAGAAGGAACAAACACTTGGAGAGTTGAGTTATCAAGAATTAACTGAAACATCCAAAGGCGTGTGGAATTAGAACAATTTGCTCCCCACCTACTGGATTAAATAAAACGTTCGGTTCGAAATTCCAAGAAATATCACCTGAAGAAGGCCGGAGCGTACAGCGGCTGAAACGTCGTGAAAATGTAAATATTGTAAATAATTACAGAACCTCATCTCATAAATATAGATGTTAAAAGAAATCCATTGTTTAGAAATTACTAATGACTATGAATTACTAATATATTACTATAGTGATATTCCAAACGTAGCTCAGATATGGCACAACGCCGAAAGTATGAGGCACCCAGTGAGGATCGAACTCACTACTCAGTTGTAATTGTTCTAGCAAGACGAGCTTGCTAACCATTACACCACACTGAGGTGCCCAATTACTAATTACTATATATTACTAATATATTACTATGATTTAGCAGAAATCGTTTAGCAAGTGACCATTTTTATGCCTGAAGACAATTTATTTTGCCTCATTCTCATTGTGACGGATTTCAATCTAAGGAAACTATTACTGTGTATAATTCGAAGCTTCCTGGTTGCCTAGAACATTGTTATTAAGAATTTGATTTGAATATTAGTCATTTTGATTTAGTTTTCATTCGAATTATTTTATTTATTTTGATTTTTTATTGCCATTAAAACAACAACAACGCCGAACGATCTGTACAGCAATAAGTTTAAGAGGATTTTTCACAGTATATCAACTCTTTAGAGTCATTTTATGCCAAAACTTATTTTATTTTGGTTTGTATTTACGGAAAAGGGACAATTTTTCTTGAGTTTCTTTTTTTTTATTGTTTTTTATATTTTCAGATATGATCCAACTGAATTCAGGAATGTTAGAATTCTATTTATTTTAATATTTTCAAATAGTTCTTTTAGGCTGCTTGCCTTGAAAAAAAATTGTGTCTTTTAGAATCAAGATCAATGCATTCAATTCGAAAATATTTTACCGTCTATTGGGTTTGGCATGTAGGACACCATGGTGGTTCTTCTTGTTTCAGTAAGAATGAATGCGTCATTTTAGTGTGACCTATTCATAGTCATGTTATAGTAAACTCCTTCCTTCAGAATTTTCCCTAAGGGTAGGGTATTTTCCTGAGAGTTGGTAAGATTGTGTTTAGTTTATTTTGCGTTTTTCTTCTCCAGTGTTCTTACCATTGATTTTGCATATGCTTCTTAATTAATGGTTTTAGATCATTATCATTGTGTTTAGAGAACTCGCCAGCGGTAAGAGCCTACACGGAAGCCCAAAACGACGCTTCAAGAACGTCATTGACACAAGCCAACATCGACCCTGAGACTTGGAAAGCCATTGCTGCAAGTCGGTCTTCCTGACGTACGACCATCCGAGAGAGCACTGGGAACCGTCAACACGAAGAGGATCTGCGACCTGATGTCAGTAGGACCTGACTCGCCTAGCTGCGTCCACCACCCACACTCCTCTGTGACTCCTTGCTCACAACTATTCAGGAGTAGGCTAAGCAGAGAGGAGAAATGGAATAAGGAGAGAGGTGGACAATCCCGATGATCGGATGCGTGCGGGTGCCGACGGCGAGATCAGTATATGGGATTTGGCAATTTTTAGAAACTAGTCTTAGTGCTCGTTTAGCATTTTTGTCTGCTATGCCATTGCCCTTAATTCCTACATGGCTAGGAATCCATATGAACAGAATTTTTTGAAAATTGCATGGATTTTTTTTCAATAATTAAGCTATCAAAGGGTTCTTTCACATTTTTGTTTTTAATAGATATTAATACCGATGGAGGAACGGATTTAGGAATCGGAGAGCCGAGTTCGAATTCTAGTCGAATCCACTGCATTCATTTACGTGCTAATACCCTTGGAAAAGGTATGAATCCTCATCTTCTCCCCCCCCCAAGCTATGGGTAAATAGCAGGACAGACTGGATTTTATAACCTTGGATGGCAACTGGTCTAAGAGAAGGACAACTCTGAATTCAAAACCTGGGGAGGGTCATTTGGAGACCTTGTGGCACACGATGCAACAAGTCTCTGTATTCGGCTCTTCAAAATGGAATCAAAAAAGATAAATTTTAAAGATCTTTCTTTGGCGATCACATTGTAAATTGTTTTGAGTTCTTATTTAGACTGAGGAGCACATTGGGCTGCCTTGTTGCCCAAACTGGGATTTTAGTCCATAAATAAAGATGTTCACTGAGAATTTCAGATAGGAAATAATTTAAGTTGTTCGTAAATTTGCTGACACAACAATTATGTGTTCAATCCCGAGACCGGGTATTGCATATTTAAACTCAACGAAAACAGGGTGAGCAATAGCTAGGCTGAACTAAACAACAAGAAATGATACACTTAGATATGAACGGTGGAATGAGAACAATCTATCAATGTAGCTTGAATAAAGGGTTCAGTTCGAAATTCCCCAATGTTACTCGGATCGTTAAAAACCTGATGAAGACAAGACTTTACAAACGTTGTGATAAAAACAACAACGATGGGGACAATTGTTCGAATATAAATAATGTAAATAATAATAATAATAATTACTTATCTCAGAAATTCAGACAGGTAAGAATTCATTTGCCAAAGCACTATATCAAAAACGACCAAGATATATTATGTAAAATATTACATATTATGTAAAAATAATTAATCTCAGGAATTCTGAAAGTAATACAGAGCCAAAAAAAAACATATCAGTCGAAATGTTGTACAAGAAAAATGTTTATGAACAAATTAATTATTTCCATCTGAGATGTTCAGGGAGTAAACACGGCAGAGGACCATTTCAGCAAAACGTTGTGCTAAAAACAACCAAGATGGGGACACTTGTCTAATTACCATGTTGAATATTGAAGTTTACTTTCAGACAGCAAAACCATTTTTTTCCTTTATGTTTGAAATTCTGTTGACATTTTTAAATTTCTTTCCGTGTTGATAATTTTGATATCATTCAAGTTCGACTCGTTCCATTGCTATTCTTTGCAAAGTCAAAATGTTTCAATGTAAGCCAAAGTTGACATGGTTCCATTAGAATGCTGTCATCAGCCATAGTTCGACCGTGTTAGTCTCCGACCGGCCATGTTTGTTTACATTTTCGTCGTCGCCTTGTATCGATAAAACCCGAAGCAGACGATAACGAAACCAAAGCCTGCTTGATCACATGTTTGTTTTTGTTTTATTAAACAAGTAAAAAGATGCTAATCACGCCTCCAATACAACAACCGGGATACGGAAGTGGCGGGGCAGGTGGGTCGATGACACACAACAAACTGATTAGTCTTCTATTTGCCAAGTGGGAAAATTATTAACAACATTTTATTAGTTTTTATTAGTTGCTTGATGTTACTCTTTCGGACCAATTTCACATTGCTGTTTCGGGATACTTCCGTTATTGTTCACTTCGGTCATTTTCAAGATTTTCTAGTTGCTGTACTCTTCGGACTTTCATTTTAATCTTCGGACTTTTTCCATTGCTGTACATTTCAGGCTTCTACAGTTGCTGTATTCTTTGGACCTTCCGCTGCTGTATATTACGGGCTTCTTCTGTTACTGTACTCTTCAGGCTTCTTCTGTTGGTGTACTCTTCGGTCTTCTTCCGGTGCTGTACTCTTTGAGCTTCTCCTGTTGCTGTATACTTGGGGCTTCTTCCGTCCATTACTCTTCGAGATTCTCCTGTTACTGTACTCTACGGGCTTCTTCCGTTTCGGTACTCTTTGGGCATCTTCCGTTGATATACGTTTTGGGCATCTTCTGTTGCTGTACTCTTCGGTCTTCTTCCGTTGCTGTGCACTTCGGGCTTTTCCTGTTGCTGTACTCTTGCTGTAGATAAAAAGTCAAAGTAGCACCAACTGAAGCTTCATGAAAAAGATGCTGGGTTGTTATTAAATAACGGCTCCGTACCGCCATGATCTCGCAGACATCCGAATACGATTTGCCGAGAGAAATAAAAATGGTTCTTCCCAGTTAACGTCCATCAATTAACACGAATAATGAATGTGTCACAAGAATTATATAAACACCGTAGGCCTACTTTACAAGACGTTATTAAAGAAGATGTTTGCCTTAATGCTGAAGAATACTTGTGTATATTTCTTTTTCAGCAAATGTATGAGCCTGGATGTTGGTCGTGGTACGACTGGTATCTGACATCTCTAAACCCCTGACATCATTCTCTAGCGTACCAAGGGCAATAATTCAACTGCATTATCTGACCGCTAGGAGAGGATTTTTATATGAATCCCTATAAAGACAGCAAAGGAAAAAATAATCTTTTTCGTGTTTTCCATCGGTGTTTCAACAATGCCATTTTGTAATTAACCAGTTTCTTAATGTGATGATTCGGAAGTCACTCCCCTTTGTGTTTTCCTCTGGTTAACTTTTTGGGTACCTACATACTTACAATGTTAAAAGGGCTTCAAATAAGAAATAGTATCGAACAATGGCTACTGTCGTTATCGGTTCCAGTTTCTAACCGTTCCAAAACTTCTTTTCTCTGGGTCGCATTTTCAGAATGAAAATTTATTCGCGCCTCATCAAATTTTATGTGATAAAAAATACATTTAAAAATAAAAAAAAAAACAAAAAAAAACAAAGAGGGTTAACGGGAGATAACTGCAGATTCAAAGTCAGAACATTATCATTGGTAACTCTCTCCTCCATTTTGCAGAGCCTAGTTACTATATTCTTAATACTAGATATAATGCAAATATATTGCAATAATAAAATCGTTCAATAATTATTTATAACTATTGGAGTTATTATGCTTGGAGTCATGCATACAATTACACGTAATCCATAATAAAATTTAAAATTTTGAAACCATATTTATTTTTTTGGCATACGAATTTTTTTTAAATTGTTTCTAAATCTTTCATTGTCATTGAATGATTCTGTCTCATCTGCTATCCTCTTCCGCTGCATCTATGAGGCGCGCTGCACCGTTTGGGAACAACTGCAACACAACAAAACCGAGAAATTGCAGCACATTTTTTTGGTTACGTAATGCATTAAAAAGCTTTAACTAAAATAAAACATATAAACATATCCCAGTCCAGTCGTATCATTGGTTTCGGAGTAATGTTTAATTAAGTATAAATTGACAAAAATGTATATCCAAGGGAAATAACCTCAGATCTATTAACTGCTAATTAAAAAATCGTTTCCCCGAGCTTTCTTTATAAGAAAATCTTGTTCTATCGACCATAAAGGCACATCAATGACGATATTGTGTGACGGTCGCTGAGAGTTCCAGTATATTCGTTCCCAGGCTTAGAGACGTTACTACTTAATAGTAGTAGTAGTAATAGCAGGGCTAAAATTATGATACTAATTTTTAATGTTCTGTAAAAATATAAACATCACAATATATACATATGTTTAGTTGTAATTTGTGCGAGTCTGCTACTACATGACCACTTACGGGTAAGGAGACTACCACGTTCTTTAGCTACTGCTGGTCAAAGAGACAACATGGTAATTATCTGCTTTCTACAAATAAAGTTTGAAATTCTCCTCAAAGATATCATGTATCCCTTTATCATTTCTTTGAGCTTGTTCCAAATTTGTGTTGTTTCTGTTTAAAAAGTGTTTTCCTTGTTTGTGTATTTCTTTGAAATATATTTTGTTTGTTCCTTTCCCCTTTTGAGAGAAATATTTCTTTCTTGTGTGCAGACGTGTAGGGGGGGAGGCCGAGAGCGCACCTGTGTTTGTGTAGATTTACAGGGTGCGGTGGGTAAATTGTCGCCATTTTATAATTTTTTGGGTGTTTGGAGTGATCACTATTGATGGCGACGTTATGCCTCCATTCATCTTCCCACATGGCCTCAGATTCCACACGGAAGCCTACACCAAGTGCCTTGATGAGGTAGTGCTGCTCTGGGTCAAGAGGCTGGCTGCTGGAAGACCCGATGACTGGCAACAGGACTTTGCACGATGCCACACAAGCAAGAGTACCTAGTCATAGATGTCAGACAATTTCTGCGACCACATTACCCGTTACATCTGACCACCGAACTCCCCAGACTACAACCCCCTTGATTATTATGTGTGGGGCGCAGTTGACCGAGAGATCAACAAAACTCTTTGTACATTAAAGATCAACTGAAGTCAAGGATTATGGCAGCATTCAACAAAAACAAGGAGACAGGAAGAGTTGCAGGAGATTCCGAAGTCGACTGGAGGCCGCTGTTGAAGCCAATGGCAATTTTATTGAATAAATTTACTCTTTAATATTTCAAGATAATTTTGTGTAATTTTGGTAAATATATATTGTTAAAATGATATGTCATTGTTATTTTCATTTTTGCGTCATTTAGACAACAATTTATCCATTGCACCATGCATTTGTTACTTGTTTCTAGTTTTCACGGCGTCTTTCCTAAATAGAAGGAAAACATAAGTATGAACCGTGAAGATTTAATTACATACTGTAATTATAATTAATATTTGAGATTAGTATTTTCAACTCTAAATAGAAGAGGATGTAACATCAAGATGAATCTGTCAAATTCAAACTTTTTTTGACTTCGGTTTTGTTTTAACAAAGCATTGCAATTTTTATTTTGTTCTTCGGATACAATATGTCTTTCTACAATCAAGAAAACTTTACGAGGTACCTCCTCAAAAAAGCATGGTACCCAAGGTTTTAAAATAAATTTTTAAAAATCAAAAATCCTTCTTGAAACATTTATTTTAGTTTTAATTTCAAGCTAATAGATTAAATTTAAGATTTCCAATAAGCAACATACTTTTCTCTATTTCAAAAACTAATTTAAATTGACTGGAAGAATGTTTTGTTTCTTTAGCTAAAATAGCTGATTAGCACTTTTTTTAGTCATCTTTCATCGCGATGTAATTCTCTTCCAAGAATAAAATATACTTTTCTGAAACTTTATTTGAGGAATATTAGCTGATTTAAAGTATAATTAATCAGATCTAAAACAAATATTATTTACTTTAAATATAAAATATCACAGAAATACATTTTTTTAACCCGACAGTAGCTGTGTTGACCTGTATGACAGTGTAATTACAGATCTAATGTTGTTCTACGGAGTCTTTATCTGTAAAACATAATTGAAGAAAATGACGTGACCGGCTTTTTTATTTAATTTGTAAATACTCAGTAATCTTAAAAATTTAGAAAATTATTCACCGTAATCTAATGTTTTATTGAATTTTTAAAAGTTTGGCTTTAAATTTATTATAATCATTGCTCTTATTTTCTGATAATGTTGTGTATGGTAGCATGTACTTACAAAATTCGGCACGTTTATACACATACAAAAGAAATCAAACTTCTTTTTAAAATATTGGTCTTTGATTATTTGTATTAAGCTTTTCCATTTATGATTAGTAAATATAGTTTCATTTAATAATAATACCATATAAATGGTTGAAATTAATACAGAATTTTAAAAAAATAAAACTTAATAAATTTTTCTAATTAAAAGTTTTAAAAAATGGAAACAATTCCTGTAAAATTTCATTATTCATCGAATTTTTTTTTCTTAATCCTTTCTTTTCTTGATCCTTAATATATCTTATTTATAAAAGTAATTAAAAGATTTTATAATCAAATAATGTCATAATTTTATTGCATTTTTTATTTTACTATTCAGAGCAAATAATTGGTAAATGGTGTTTCTGTTTGACAAAATCAAATTGATGATTTAAATTCTCCAAGTAATTCTGCTTTTAACTAATAGGAAAAGAATAGAGTTTTAATTTCTCGAAATTTCATAAAATTAAGTATGTGGGGGTAAAGGATGTAAAAAAACAAAATATTTTTACCATGATTTTCTAAAAAAATTTTTCAAAAAAAATAATGTTCATTTCCTCGGCGTAGATACTTATAAATTTAATTTTCCAATTTTTTTTTTTCACTGAAAGTGTATTTTTCAGACAAGGATGAATAAACACAAAAAAAAAACATAACGTTCAAAAAACAACTACAGACTTGTTTATACGACAATCCTGATTATTCTTATGCCATACTGAGTTTGAAACGTGTCCAGTTGTCTACTCATACGCCTGATAGAGGAGGTGTTAGCCATCGCCTGGGTACTTCAAAGTGCTTCAGTTTCTTAGTTACTATATTAAAAACAAATAAAAATTGTCTGAAAATGAAACTTTTTCCCAAAATAATTTGCGAAGATGAGGTTAATTCACTAATTTCATTAGTATCCTACAATTATTTGATTTTTGCAAGAATTTTTAAAACAATGTGTTTTTTTTACCGGAAAAAGACGCTAAATTTCCTAAGACTAATCTTTAACCCACCCGCTGACGCAAGAAAAATAAGATTATTAACTAAAATTTAGAACGTCCTAGAAAAGATTTTAAAATTTAATAAAAAAAATATTTTGATCTTTCCTTTTAATAATAACTTAAACATTTTTATCAAGTTTGAGGCCTTTTTTTAATAATAACCTAAACATTTTTATCACGTTTGGGGCCTTTTTTCATTCTTTTTTAGAAAATTTTTAAAGATACCTAATTTTTACTAATGTTTTTTGAATGCCATGTCTGTTCATGGCTCTTCACACATTCCTACAAATTGCCATGACTTCTTGGGTAAAATATTGAAGTGGTTTCACTTCTCCATGGTCGTAAATTTAGAGTATTCATTATCATAAACTGGTTGCCACCCAAGACATTCTATCCTGCTGTGGCATAATAAGTTGAATTCATACTTTTTCCAAGGCTATTAACGCAAGAAATTAAACCACGAATGATGCCCTCAGACATGAACAGCAAAACGAGAAAAATCTAACCACGTAGCTTTTATAAAATTTCCAGTTCGATATTCTCTAAAGTTACCCGGATCGACAGTCACTTTCCGAGTCGATAACCATTGCGGCAACCTCACATCCAATTTACTAAGATAGATGCAGCAAAAGACATAGAATTACACTTAAGAAATATTTTCCATATTTTAGCCGTGCTAATTATAGTACGCTCTGGTCCGTTGCTCACAACCGGACCAGTAAGAGGATCTTGTGCCCACCGCCCGTATCTATGATAACCCCCTCCTATTCTACTACATCACAAATTTTAATATAAAATACAAATTTTATTATAATCTTATTATGTACAATATTGGATCATATGCAACTTTCAACTCGAAAAATTGAAAATAAATACAATGTATCTAAATACAAATTAAAGTAATGTCATAATAGCTCATTCTATCTTAAATAGGTCAACAGTGTTTTGCGGCAATTTTTAGCATCAACTTGAGATTTTTCTTGTTAAAAAGGTTGAATAATTTTAACACATTCAACATTATGGATAAAATCATTTGAATTTTATATAATTTTGTTTTTTGTGTTTAGCCTAGCAAAAAATCAAATAAAATTCAAATTTTAAAAGAAACAAATTTTTCAATAAAATGACTTTCAAAAGACAATAAAATATTTCATCCTTAAATAATTTGTTTAATTTGTACTTGAATATAAATGGACTTTTCCACAAAAAGCAAATATTGATAAGATAGCGAGAGTCACAATGCACTACCCAGGGCCACTAATCAGGACTTTTCGTTCCCTTTCGTAAAGGATATTTTCCATCTTTTCTAAAACGGATATTTGGTATCATGTCTTTCGTAAAAGAATATTTTGGAAATCTTCATTCCAGTTTGCATTTATTCAGTTGTTCTTACAAAAAAACAATTTTTTTGAAATATCTTTCTTGGGATTTTTTTTCTTTTTTTTTTTTTTTTTTTTTTTTTTGGGAAAGTCAGCCTCATCCCGGCTCTTTTACCGTTCTTTCCATCACAATCCCAACATTACAATATCTTTGTCGTGAAACAAACATTTTTAATTCCAATGTCTTGAATTTTCCAGCGGACTTTCCAAAAATTCGTCAAATGTCTTCGGCATAATTATCATATTGATTTATTTTAATTCCCAAATGATCGATTTATTCTATTCGAATACGTAAAGTCCTTTATCATCACAAAAGTCTTCTTTAATAAAATCTAATTTTGATAACAAGTTCTTTCGTAAAAATTTCTTGTATGATTTCGTGTAAAATGAAGGACTGTTTTCTGTATGATTTTCGAAAAAGATATCTTCGCATTAATTCCTCAATTTTTAATCTTTCCCTGAAAAATCATAATCTTATTATTTTGTCATCGACCCTAGACGACCACAATCTCTTTTGTAAAACCAACATTTTTATTAAATAAAAAAATTGATATTGTTTTTGTTTTCTTTTGTTTAAATGACATTTTTATTATCAATTTTTAAAATGAATTTTTACCATAAAATGTCTTAAATGATGCCAAAAATTTTAACCTTTCGAAAAAATTCTTTCTTGGAATAATTCACAAAGTTGAATAATTAACTCTTCCTGGAAATATAAAATCCTTTTTTTTTTTTTTCATTAATTTTTGAGCTTTTTCCAGAATAAACATTTTTTCAATAAAAGGAAATTTTCAACTTTAGTCTTTCATAAAATGATACAACCATTTACATGTCTTGCCTCGATAATAAGTCATTTTCATTTCATTAAAGGTCATTTTGGCAGCCGATCAAAAAAACATTTTTGAAATATGTCGTTGGAAGACAACAATCGTTTGATTTTTCTTTTGTATAAAGGATATGTTCGTAAAATTCCATTAACCTTTCTGATTTTACTCTTTGCTTATTTTAAGCATGGCTGATGCTAAATAAACAACATTTTGACGCGTTAAAAACCTTTCAGTTGTTTCAAATGACATGAAGTTTAAAGGACATATTGAATCCATTGCTAGGTTAACTGCTAAGAAATTGGTTCACTTTGTTTACTGTCTTTCATCTCCAGGAATTATCCATTATATGTTTGAGTCTACCATTCGTCCATGTTAGAATATTGCTGCAACATATGGCCCGGTGCGCCCATTATTTACCTTATCTTTCAAAAATAAAATACAAAAAGAATCAAAAGGACTTTTGGAGATCCTGATTTGGTAAAAACAATTTTAGTCATTTTTCCCGCCGAAAAAAGGTTACTTATTTTTCTTTTCTAAAAATACATTTTTCAGGACATTTTTCATTCTTTCGGATGAACTCTTCGCTATGGTACCAAGATTTTTTTGAATGTGAATTTAAGGGACAGTTAGACTGACATCGAGATGTCATCAATTTACATTTGAGCTGGCTAAATGTAAGTTTTATGCTAACTTTTGAAAAGTTTCTTTTATGTCTCTCGAAAAGGACATTTTTTTCTGTCTTTTGAAAAATTTTCCAGCCAAACTTTAATCTGCAAAATTTATTTTTCATTGTCAATCTTTATCTACTGCCCCCACCCCAGTTTCGATTTCCTTTTAAAAGACCATTTTAATTTTGCTGTTCGTAAAAGACAATTGTCAATTTTGTATTTTGTCTTAGTGGATTGATATTTCGTAAAAAAAATGTTTCTAAGTTTAAGTAAAACATTTACCAGTAAAAAGATAATGCCTTCAAAATTTAAGAAACATTTTTAAAAAATTTCGTAAAAGTTGAACATGGTGTCTCAAAAAAGTCTAAACATAATGTTCTCTGTTAAACAGTCAGAACATTTCAAACGAACAGAACGTTTTTAGACAATGTCTTTCAAACGATGTTCTTTACTTTTTTCCTATAGAAAAATGTTCCAGTTCAATTATTTCGAAGAAAAAATAATGAAGGGATTCATAAAAGTTTTTCAAAAGGGTCTATCAAAAAAAAAATTTTTGTAAAAGGGCACTTTTCAGTTAATCTTTCGAAAATTTCAAATGACATTACGATACTTTACGTAAAACCAGTGACATGTTTCAAAAATGCAAGAAATTTATATTGTCATAATCATAGAGGAAAATGAAATGTTTATTAATGTGTTTAAATAAAAGCAAATTTTGACTTCCGTATTTCTTAAAAAATAATTTTCATTTACTGTAATAAGAAAATCTAATTAAACAAATTATTTTGACTTACTTAGATAATTTCGTTAACTTTTCTTTTCGTTACATTCGGCTAATTTTCGTAATTGAAATTCGAAAAACGTCAAAAATTGGAACTATTAAAAAAAAAACAAAAAAAAACTTCTTTTAAAAAAAAAGCTTATTTTAGAAGACAAGATTAGATATATTTTACGTTTTATTTAATGTCCTGGGTATGACGATAAACTACATCCGGCAGCAAGGCCTCTGTTGCTCCCAGGTCCACCCTGAGTCGCTTCTTATGACCTGTTACGAAAAGGACATTTTCAAATATGTTTTAACCTGTAGACATTTTCAAATCACTAAAGTAAAATTATTTTTTACGAATATTAAAAATACCAGCAATATGTTTTTCGAAAAAAAAAAATAATAAAAAATTTTACCATTGAAAATGACATTTTGGAAAAAAATTTTAAAAAAGGAAATTTTCATTTATGTTTTTTGAAAAAGAAATTTTTAATTTTGTTATTTTTAAAAAAGGGGATTCCATTATTTGCTAAAAACCGACAGTTGCATCGGATTGGGGAAATTTTGTCCATGGACATTACTTTCGGGTTCCCCGGATGTAAAATTTTTTTTGTCACATCACATCTCAGTGGGGAGACCAGGGTGGATACCCATAACGCGTTAAAATAAAATTATTTGTTTTGTTCTGCTGGTGTGTTAAATGAACGCACAATGCAAAATATCTAGAGCGAATTTATAAACGATTAAAAATATCCTTCAGCATCCAGATCAACAAACCAGTTGTGTTTATTAATTATTTAGTGAAAAACATTTTATGAAACAGTGAAATTCAGATAAAAAATTTTAACACAACCTTTTGAGTCAATATTTATTTGTCTAAACATTTTGATACAATGGTTTGTTTTCGGATAAAAATGGAGGACTACTCGCTTTACCAAATGTGTTTCAGTGATCTTTATTTTTATTTCCAGAATAACCCTTTGTGCAAAATGGGAATTTGTTGATATGAAACTTGAATTTGAAAAAAACTCATTTTTATTTAAGTTAAAATTTCTTCCGTTCTAAAAATTAATCGAGGATTTTGAACGTCGCGTTGGTTATGGGTTAACAAATAAATATCGTTACTTGTCGGAGCCGACGACTGTAAAAAAAACACGACAGTACATAAAAATGATAAGAAAAGTATTTAATTGACAGAAAAGATGCGCAAATGGTCTGAAAATGTGGCTATCTCTGAACGGAATTTTTAAAATAGCGTTTATCAATATTCTTTTAATTCGGAACTGTACATATATGAACATGCAAACATGATTTTAAAATTTTAAAAGTTGACGTTGTTCTGAATTTGCTTAAATTGATAGATACAGAAAAGGTTCTTATTATCTATTATCTATTGTCTTTATGATTTTATTAAAATCGCTTATTTTAGGCACGTCGGGCTTTTCGCAAAAAAAACACAGCATAGCATGATGAAAAAAGGCCCCAAACTTAATAAAAACATTTTATCGTCAAAATGTTTATGTTATTATTAAGAGGAAATACCAAAGTATTTTTTAATTATTTTAAAAAAATTTAAAGCTTTCTAACATGTTCAAAATTTTGGTTAAAAATCCTATTTTTTACGTCAGCGACGTAAGTAATTTTTACAATTAAGTGTTTTTGTATGTTTTCTGATGAAAAACATATTGATTTGGAACTTCTTGCAAAAATCAAATAATTATCGGATTTTAATGAAACTTTCAGAACTTATTCACAAATGAATGAAATTATTTTTGAAATTTTCGGATTTAGAAAATCCATGTAAAATGTTTTTACATATGTTACACCTCACTTATTTAATTTCATGAAATTTGGAGAAATTAAATTGTATGTCCAAACTTTTTTTTTAATTAAAAGTAGTACTCTTTAGAGAATGTAAATCATCCATTTTTTTTTTCGGGTTTTTGCTCGTTTTCTGAAAATCTGGTCCGAATGGTAAACTAAAAAATGTAATAAAACTATGACATTATTTAATTAGAAAACCTTTTAATTGCTTTTGTAGATGATTTAGGACATTATTGTCTCAAGAAAAACATTTTCGATGAATAATGAATTTTTACAAGAAATTTTTCATTTTTTTTTAAATTTAATTATAATAATTTATCATAATTTAAAAATTGTTTAAAAATATCCCACACCGTATTTCTTTTAGGTGATATTGTAATTAAGTAGAAACTATATTTACGAATCAAAAATTGAAAACCTTAATATAAGTTGTTTTACTCAAGGAATTTTAAAATAATTGAATTTTTTTTTTTTTTGTCTTTTTTTAGCATTCCCATTTTTCATCTATGGTAGTCTATATGTAACATTATTATGAAAAGGTCATGTGTTCTAAGAGTTCTTCTTTTACAGAAAAATTCGCTCGTCTCCAATTCGTTATTCATTGCTTACGTTTCAACAGGTTTTGAACATCATCCCTTAAGTTTTAAAAATTTTAAATTTAAAGTAAGTTTTACTTTTTTCATTTATATTTAACGAAATATTTTTATTTTATGCATTTATTTTAGTGTGGGTCATAAAATATTTAGTTACCGCAATCATTAAATTTTAAAATTAATTTAAGAAAATTTTATAATAATTTAAATTTATTATTTTTTCATGAAGCATCTTCAAACGTAACTAAAAGTCAATAAAATATTAAATAATTGCTGAAAATATGTTAATTTGTAAAAATTACTAGGTAGTTAAAGACAAAAAAATGCGTTCACTTAGATTTCGTAAATTTATATCAATTCTGGTCATCCATACTAGCTGTCAACACCTCGGAGCTTATCGATACGTCAATAAAGACAAATGAAAAACAACCCGTCGTTAAGAAATGCTTGGGTACTATTTTTATGTTATAAGTTAGTAATATTTGTTTCAAATAAAATTAATTAAACTTTAAATTTGCTAATTTTACTCAAATAACGTGTCACAAATATATTTTATTTTTGGAAGATTTTTAAAACCGATAATTAAATTTTATTTTAAAACTTGTTAAAATGTAAGAAATGGTCGCCAGTAAACAGATTTTTTCAAATCGACCAAATATTTGACATTCCAATGTATAGAATTTCTAATTGAAATACACCAGAGTATTTTACCTACTGAAAATAGTCAATTTAAACTTTTAGCTTTCAATTAAAGCTAAAACGAAATCTTCATGAATGCATTTTCATTTTTAAAAATTCATTTAAAACCTTCGAAATCGAAAATCTTAGTGAAAAAGAGTGGAGGTACCTAGCTTATTTATTTATTAATTTTAAATCGTTAATTTATTTATGATTTTATTTATCTATTCATCTTTACTTTTTTGTTTTACTGGTCTTTTCCCCGAACTTCATCTGATGAAAGTCTCTCAGGAAATACATTCACAACGGTGAATATGAAGACAGATAATCATTTGAAAAATATCTTCTAAGGGCAATGTTTTATCAGAAAACTAGATGTCAGCTTCGCATTTTTAAAATATTTAAAAAGTCCCCTACCTATTTATTTTTAATTTTCACGTCTATTGAGACTCAAGTTCAGCGGAGACTTCAAGTGGAACTCATATCCATTACTAAAAGTTGCTGGAAATTTCCCAAGAAATGCCACTTTGTGGAACAGAGTTGCGCGTGGATGATTCCGTGAGCACCATATTCTTAACCTCTCCAAGTCAAGGGCCAGTTGTTATCTATGCTCCCTATCCTCATAATCCTTATTACCTACCACTTTCATATCACACAGCTCTTCGGGTAATGCTCTATCTTGAGTGGTTTTCAGGTCTTGTATTAGGTTAACTGTAGTATAAAAAATATTATAATATAATTATTATATATACAGGGTGTCCCCTCGAAATTGACATCATTTAAAATATGTATACATGGCCCAGGCAAACAAAATTAGATTGGCTTCATGTTGAATAATAAAATATTTATTTATCAAAATTCAAACAAGACATTCTCCAGCGCCTCAGTGATTCTCCGCTTAAGTTTTAATTACTGCTTCGGCTACAATACGTGTTGGGTCCCTACGACCCGAATGGGTTACGGGACTCGCGATCTTAAGCAGTATCATTTGAAGGACATTGAAATTTCACCATCATAGCCGACTACACTTTGCATGTTCTCGGAAAAGGAGTTGATAAAAGATATATTTATCAAAATTCGAACAAGAAATTCACGGTTTCACAAAGCTTCACAAATGTTCAATATGCGCACCATCTGTGATGCGACACACGTCAAGGCGGTAGACCAGCTTCTGTAAAACAGGCTGTAGTATGCCTTGCGTAACATTCTCCAGCGTATTGCAATATTCTAGTTAAATAAAAATATAACAAAAAGTGTTCTTTTCTGCTATGACGTCATTACGAATGTTGGGCTCAAAATTTGAAGAACTCTTCTCCTATATGATTTACATCTTCCCCGTTATCGGTACCGTGTAACCCAGTACTACCTGTCACATTTCTTGGAGAGGAGACGGGCCTCCTTGATTAGCTCCACCCATCTCCTTACTGTAGAGATGCCACAAACTGACGATCTCATAGATCATGGATCAAGCAACTATTGAAAGACAATCTTTGAGGTGAAAGAGGACAGAAGAAATTTGAGGTTCTCGGCAAAGGCAACAATCGAAAACAGGGAATTGACAGAAAAGAATTTTATACCCTCCCCACCCCCTACATATGCTCCCTCCTACACATGCAAAACAATACAAACACGTAAACAAAATATAAACAAATAATAACAACACGAAGGAACAAAATAAACTCATCGGGTTGGGGTAAAGAGTAGCTGGTATTTTTCCCCCTTCCGGCCAATCAAACACCCTTCCTCTTCCCACCGTAGTATCAACCGACAACTATCGTCTCCGGTGGCGGCAACCTGGATCCAAATATATGATCCTGTTGACAGGCAAGGGTTTGGAATGTCCTACGAAGAGAAGGTCAGTTAAAGAGAAAGAAAGAAACAAAAAAAAATGAAAAGAAACAAACAGACAAATAAACAAAAACAAAAGAAAGAAAGAAAGAAAGAAAGAAAGAAAGAAAGAAAGAAAGATGAAAATAAATAAGAATAAAGAGAAAGAAAGAAAGAAATATTAAAGAATGAAAAAAGAAAGAAAGGAGAACTAAGAAATAAACAAACAAACAAAAAACAAACAGATAAACAAGCAAAAAAGAATAAGGAGAAAAAAGAAAGAAAAAAGAATATGCTACGAGACAAGAAAGAAAGAAAGACTCAAACAAAAAAGAATAAGGATAAAGAAACAAACAATGCACAAGAAAGAAAGAAAGAAAGAAAGAAAGAAAGGTACATAATCAGAAAAACAAATAAATAAAACTCTATGTGAAACAAAATCCATTCTACAGGTCTAGATTCCCACTCCGACTGGTTATCTTAAAATTTGACGGCCGTAGGCGGCGACGCGGCCATTCCTAGACGCACACTATCCAAGATAATTGACTTTCTGAAGGATTTGCATTTACAATAAAAAAAAAAGAACGTGAAACTTTTAAAAAAGGCAAGAAAGTCAACCCCAGAAGTTGACGGCGACAGAGACGCCCGACGCGTCGCGAACAACATCACCCACCCAGCCATCTCTCTTTCTTTTTTTTCTCTCGCTTTCTCTTTTTTCTCTCTTTCTCTTTATCACTTTTACTCTTTTTCTCATTCACCACTTCATAAATCAACCAATATCTCGAATTTTTCCGAAACAAAACCAAATAATCTGTTAATCATTAAAGAATTTTTTTTGTTTTACCCAACCAAAGAACTTCTTCAGGTTTCCACATCTCGAATTAACCAACAAATCAAGGCTTTTTTATGAAAATAAAATATTTTCAATAAAGATTGTGACGCGCCACGCGACTGAAATAGTTGTGTTTTTCTGTCAGTGCTTAAAATTGGTGCTCGATTACTGTGGATTACTGTTAACGTGGGACAAAAAAGACCATTATCCATAACAAGTATTGTCAGTATACTTCGAGCTTTTTTTTTTGTGGTTGTTGAAAAGGCCTGCCCCTGGTGATGGAACCCCCCACCCCCCACCGAACCCGGCTCGTCTTATGCTATGCCACATTCTGCCCGAAGAAGTAAATGAGAAATATCGAATATATTTAGAACCCAACCTGAAGGCCGGAGAATTTTCGTAACTGTCCTTAAACCTTTCTGTGCCTCATTTTGTATATCTTTTTGCTGAAGCCATTTTTATCTTCATGCAAGCGGGTTGTTGCCAATAGAGGTTTTTGGTTATTCTAACGTCATTCCCGAATATGTGAAGGTTGCTTAGCAGCTTCAACAGATCTTTGTAGCGTACTTTCTCGAACGGCTTTGCGTAGTCTATAAAACACAGATGCACGTTCTTCTACATTTGTATTGCCCTTTCTGATAATATTCTGAGCATGAATATCGCGTTCCTTGTTCCGGTGTCTTTAACAAACCCGCACTGTTCTTGTCCTATCTCTGACCTGATTCTACTGCGCGATCTATTCATCAGAATACGGATGATGAGTTTTGTTATGTGGCTCATTAGGCTGGTTGTTCGGTAGAATTCACATTCGTTTGCGCCTAGTTTCTTAGGCAGTGCTACGAAAATAGATCTATTTAGATCTTCCGGTATATAACCAGTGTTGTAGATTTCATTTATTATTACCGTAATCTTGTCCATGCCAAAATCATCTAAGGCTATCAGCATCTCTGTTACTATTCCGTCTGGCCCTGCCGCCTTGTTTCTGTTCAATTTGGCCATTGTCGCTTCTACTTCGGTTTTTAGAATTTCAGGCTCGACGGTAATTCTCTGTATTGCTAGTTTTTTCTCTTTTGTCGTGGAAGACTTCTCAAATATATTTGCTCCAGCGTTGAAGAATTTTTTTCCTTCTCTAATATGAGCAGTCCATCCTTGGAGTTTATGCATCCTGTTGAGGAGCAAGTCTTCTGTCCTTATTTTTGGTACTCAATCTCTCTGTTTCTGCACATTTTTTGTTTAGCCACTCTTCTTTAGACTGTCTGCATTTTGTCCTAATTTCGTTGTGCATATTTCTGTATTCCGTTCTGTATCTTGGCAGAGTTTTGTGTCTTCTTTGTATCATACCGAGAATCTCAACAGTCATTCATTGGTTTTTTCTTCGTCGTCCGACCTCCTTTGGGATGATATCGTTTGCTGATGTCACTAAAGCTTCTCTTAGTGTGTCCCATTTCGAGTTTCCATTTCCATTGCATTCCTCGCATCTAGTCTTCACACTGTCCAAATATTTTTCCTTCAGGTTCGGGTTCGGGTCACTCAGGATTTTGCTGTATTGCAATTTGGGTGCGGTGTAAGGCTTCTTCAGTTTGCATAATTTCACTCTTAGGTTTACATATAACAGAGCGATGGTCGCTTTCGCAGTCGGCACTTGGGTAGGTTTTACAGTGAACCATAGCGTTCCCGAATCTTTTGTTGATAGTTATGTAGTAATTTGGTTTTTAGTTTCTCCTCCTGGGCCTCTCCATGTCCATAATAGTCTCGGATGCTCTTGGAACCATGTATTGGCTATTACCTCGTCATTGGACGTGCACCACTGGACCCATTTTTCTCCACGTTCGTTGCGGGCTCCTAGTCCTAATTTGCCAGCTATCTCCCCTGACCTCTCCCAGCTTACATTTGCGTTCAGGTCTCCCATGATAATTATGACATCTTGTGATTTGCAATGAGTCTTGGCGTTGTCAAACATGGAGTAGAAAGATTGGATTTCTTCTTCTTTACTTTTTTTACTTCATCATACATTATTATGATGACTACTTTGAAAGGCTTTCCTTTCAGCTTGACTACCAGAATTCCTTCAGATAATTGTTAGTATTCCAGAACGCGTTTCTTGAATTCTTGCACATTTATACGAACATATGTGCGTATAAGCTCATCCTTAGGCACTGTACAAGATGCGATTGATAAATTGTCGTCTAAATGACGCAAAAATTAAAACAACTCTGACATCTCATTTTAACAAACATATTTACCATAATTAAACAAAAATATCTTGAAATAGAGTAAATTTATTTAAAAAAAATCTCCATTGGCTTTAACCACGGCCTCCAGAGGACCTCGGAATCTCCTGCAGCTCTTCTGGATAATCTCCTTTTTTAAGTTGGTGAATGCTCCCATAATCCTTGACTTTAGTTCATCTTTGGTGTTACAAGGAGTTTTGTTGATCTCTCGCTCAACTGCGACCCACACATAATGACCAAGGGGGTTTCAGTCTGGGGAGTTAGGCGGCCAGATATAACTGATGATGTTGCAGAAATGGTTTGGCAGACATGCCTAGGTCTCCTGCTTATGTAGAATGGTGTAGAGTCCTGTTGCCAGACACAGGTTCTTCCAAAAGCTGCCCTCTTGACCCACAGCAGCACCACCTCCTCACGGCGCTTGATGTAGGTTCTCGTGTTGAGTCTGACATCCCGCGGGAAGATGAATGGAGGCATAACGTCACCATCCCTAGTGATCACACGAAACACTTTTGTAATCACCATTCGACTTATCCAACCCTTTCTGAATTCCTTCACTGTCTACAGATTGACACTCGAACATTTTGAAATATTCATATTAGAGATTCCGGTGTGAATGCCAAGCAGTACAGCATGTCGTTTACAAATTTATGGAGGAGTAAATTGCTTCATGGTGCTCTTTTTCTCGCAGACGGTGATTAACTAACCTTACTATACTGTGCAGTCGACAAAATCAAAAACAAACAACGCGCATGCGCGAAATTAGAAATATAAAATGACAACAATTTACCTATCGCACCCTGTATATCTACACAAACACCGGTGCGCTCTCAGCACCCCGCCTCTACACATCTGAAGTCAGCATGCTTACCGAACTAAATCTCAAAGATTTTTGAAAATAACGGCAGTGTGAGGGGGGTGCTGTGCATGTCTCCGCACTCATGAAAACCAATCAAACAGGAAAAGAAATTAAATATAAAAGATGTTATCATGTGGATTCATTTCTGTTTCAATTTCCAGACACTGCTGACTTTTCTTGTTTATTATTTGTAATTCTGTCTTACTTGAAATTTGAGGAATGTACCTCGTTATAAAGCAGATTCTATTCATTATTACATCTTTCTTTAAACCTGAATGTTTATAGGTACCTCCACGAGATAGCTAATAAAGAGAATAGCATGATGAGAAAGACGCCAAACTTGACGAAAACAAAATTTTATCGTCTAAATGTTCATGTTATTATTAAGAGGAAAGATCAAAGTATTTGGGGTGTATTTTTTTACATTATTTAATCGTTCCTAGCACATCCGAAATTTTGTTAAAAATCTTTTTTTTTTGAGTCAGCAAAATTGACCATTTTTTTCCATTTTATAAAAAAACTGGAAATCTCACTTTGAAATTCTTTTAAATATCAATTATCATTTTTTCAAAACTTATTTTAGGAAAATCAGAAATTATGTTTATTTAAAATATTTTGAACCAAGCTTAACTTAGCTTCTGCGCCGAAAAGATGTAATTTAAAAATAAAACAAAGCAGGTCATAAATTTTCGCGTCACTTGACAGGTGATAAATGACATATTGACGGATTCCGTGAGGATAATTTGTTCTACGGAAGGAGAAAAGTGAAATAATTTACATTTAAGTGAACAAATTATTTACCTCGTTTTTTTAAGGAAAACTTTCAGCGCTCTTTTTTTTTTTTTTGTACTTAGCTTTCACTTTTTACGTTTACGATGCTTTATGGAAAATATATTATAAAGAAATTAAAATAAGACTGTTAAGAGTGAGATTAAATTTCATATTTCATAAGAAAGGTATCTAATTAATTTATAGGTACCTTTCTTATGAAATTTTATTAGAAGTGTACATAAAATACTATAATTTTATGTACATTTACTACATTTTACTGTGTTATTTTTATTTCCATTCATTTTATTATTAATTTTGATATTTCATTTATGGAAAAAAATGTCATAACCGAGATTAATATAAAAATGAGATCATATAAGTTTCATAAGATGATACTGATACTTGTAGGTACCCTTCTCACTTAAAATTGAAAAATCAAATTAACTTCTCCACATGTGTTTCGCAAAAGTAAAGGCCTTAACAGCAGAGAACAATGCTTAACTCAAATAACGCAACTTAATTGTATTCTGGTTGGTCTTCCGTACTTTATAATTACAGCCCGATTATAAACACAAAATTACATTTCTTAATTACTGCGGATCTTCTGATTAGTCAAAATGATACAATTTACAACGCTAAAAAAAAAAAAGATCTATCTCATAAGGACACTTAGAAAGTTGATGATGCTTTTAACTAATTTTTAATATTTTAACAACTTAAATGTAAAAATCTATTATAATTAAAGAAATAACAAATAATTGTATTAAAAATTCATTTTTCATCGAAAATTTTTTTTTTTTGCTTTCAGAAAATATTGTCCATATTCATAAAAACAACTAAAAGCAAATAAAAGCATTTGAAATTAAATAATATCTTTGTTTTATTGAGTTTTTTGTATGTTACAATTCAGAACTGATTTTCAGGTAGGGGGGTCAATTAAAAAAAAAAAAAAAAACATGATTTGCATTCCTCAAAGCCTTATGCTTTTAACTATTGTAATCACTAAACCCAATGCGAACGAATTTCTAGCGTTTTCATAAAATTAGTTATGGGGGGTAATAAATATAAAAAAAAATTATTTCTGCCATGACTTTAATAAAAAAAAACATATTTATAATAATTTCGATCATCTGTGAATAGTTCCTGAAAGTTTCATTAACATCCGACAATTATTTTTATTTTTGCAAGATTTTCCAAATTAATGTGTGTCATACCAAAAAAAAAAACGTGCTAAAAATTGTCTATGCTATTTTACTAGTTTCGGTGATACAAAGAGAAACAAGGTTTTTTTAATCAAAATTTAGAATGTTCTAAAAAGAAGGAAAAAATTTTTAAAAAAACTTTGGTCTTTCCTCTTAATAATAACATAAGCATTTAGTCGATAAAATTTTGTTTTCGGCAAGGTTGGCGTCTTTTTCATCAAGCTATGCTCTTTTTTAGCGATTTCGTGGAGGTACCTAAATTTTAAATACCGGATAAACTGATTTGTACTCAACAGGCCACATTTAAGCAATGTCTACATTTACTGATAGGTATACACTATCACTAGTTTCGTCCCCTACAGTCCTCAAATGATGGCTACCTCACCATAAGGCATCTTGAAATTAACCTTAGTTTTAATGACAAATGGAATCACAATAGCCTCTTATTCTCTTTATTAGAGCGACTACTCACTAACTGAAAGCAATGCACGGTGAGTCACAAAGAAAATGTTATATTTTGGGTTTTATTTTGTGTTTGAATATAAATTCTTATTAAACAAAATGGCCAAATTCGAGCCTCAAAAGTTGAGTTTCTGGAAGTTGAAAGAAGAAATCTACTTAAATGTTTGGAAGTTTTAGGTGTTTTCCTGTTTGGAGCTTTTAAAGTTATCAACATTTCCTCTCTCGTAAAACTAAAAGGAATAAGATAAAAATACCTGTGAATCTCCGATGGAAAATTACATTTTTAATTCGTTTTATTTATTTATTTTTTCTTGCGCCTAGAAATCAAAGAAACAAAAAAAAAAACAATAAAATAAAAGGAGCAAAAGAAAAACTGTGTTTAATTTTTATCTTTATTTTTTTCTTTCTTTTTTTTTTTGTATCCTGTTGACAGTCAAGTCTTCGGAATGTCCTACGAATAGAAGGGCAGTCAAAGAAACAAACAATGTTATAAGACCAGAAATCCTTAAGGATCTGCGGTTAAAAAACATCATTGATGATAGGTGACAAAGTATCAAACCGGTGTATTTCACGAAATGCTGTGTGCAAATATTTCCAGCATTTTAAAAATTCTAATCCGGTTTTCTTCTATGTAAATTCAGTTTCTAGTTTTCAAACAGTTGCTCGCTGAGAACCTTTACCCAATCCTAATTTTAGTTTGTTAATCGAGTATTGATTAGCTACAAGGCTGTTTTAGAATTACTTTCGTTCTTTATAATGATTTTCTGAGTATCACTGAGTTTGACACAAGGCCACATTAGTGGAAAACCTTAAGATTTACTAAGGAAACGAATTGGTCTACCAGAAAAGTATGCTCAACATTTCACTAAGATAAGGTAGGCGCCTTACTTTTACTTTAAGTATTATTTCATGGTTAAAGTACTCATGGGTTTCAAATTAAGAATGAAGGCAACATCAATAAATAATCTATAATTAGGTGGTGTTTTGGCATTTAGACTTCTTATGAAGTCGCACATCGGCGCCAATACAAAGGTTTCGATCCCAGTAACATCTAAAGATAAATAGCACAAATAGTTTTAAGGAAGATATGAACTCTATTCTCCCACTAGTAAAGCACACAGACATATACACACCCCACACGGACGTAAACGCAAATATATTAGATAGATAGATAGATAGATAGATAGATAGTAGAGGTAACAAATCCGTAGGTATATAATCCAAGTAGATCCTAGTATGTCTATATTTCTGAGATGATAAAATTATGTACAGTATTTACATTAGTCGGACTATTGTCTTCATCTTTGTCGCCATTTTTTTCACAACAATTTTCGGCATTTTTGTTTTGTACGCTCGGCCTTCTTCAGGTTTATCAAAAAATCGAACTGAACCCTTTATTTTCGATCACTGGGGTAGACTGTTCTAGTAAAATATTTTGCCATGTTTGATGGATGTCAGTTATCAGTTATCTCCTGCTATTTTCCCTCTGAAAGTTCTCCACTGCCTTAATACTTTCGAAATTGAACTCACATTCTTTGGGTCTGTCACTGGATCTAACCAATTTTTTAGTTTTGTGCCATGTGTCCTTGGCACGTGGAACTAGAACAAAGAACCCCAGTGATCGAAATAAATAATTTCAGTTCGAAAAATTCCAACCACCTGAAGAAGGCCGAAATCTTACAATTTTTTTAAACGTTGTGACAAATATGGCGACAAAGATGAGGACAAGGAATCCGACTAATTAAATTTTTTAGATCCTAGTAATATTAAAATATTAAAACTGATCCAAAAAAAAAGCTCAATGTATTTATTATTACAAAGCAAATAATTAATAAACAATAAAATCAAAAGTCACCTTATATAGGGAATAGTCTATTTCGGCAGACGAAAATATAGATCGTCTGTCTTATCAACCCCATTGTGGACTGGACTGAGTTCGTGTCAGAAATAGAAATTCAACCGTGAAAGCTAAAACATATATAAAATTCATAAAAAAAAAAAAACACTTAAAATTTAAAATATATATATATATGTGGTGGGAGGGCTCGTATTGAGGAAGTGGCGAGCCGAGTTCGAATTCTAGTCAACTTCATTACATTCACTTACTTAGGAAAGGTATGAATCCACCACTTCAACCTATGTCTATAAAACTATGGCTAAAATAGCAGGATCGGTTGAGTCCTATAGCCTTGAGTGGCGAAGGGTCTAAGAGAAAGACGACTCTAAATTCTAAACCCTTGGAGGGTCGCTTGGGGACCTTGTGGCATACAGTGCACCAGTTATCTGTATTCAGCTATTCCAAAAAGTGTGGTGGGGTACTGTACACACCTTCACTACTATAACCAAATTGACGCCATCTTATATTTTTAATTTCCCGCACGTTCTTTGTTTTTTGTTTTTTTTTTTTATTTTGTCGACTGGACAGTATAGTAGGGACAGTTGGTCACCGTCTGTGAGAAAAAGAGCACCATGACGCGATTCACTCCGCCAGAAGTTTGTAAACGGTATGCTGTACTGCTTTGCGTTTGAGCCGGAAGTTCTAATACGAATAATTCAGTGCGTTTAGCTGTCAATCTGAAGACAGTGCAAAGGATTCGGAAAAAGTTGGATGAGTCTGATAGTGATTACGAAAGTGTTTAAAGTGATCACTGGTGATGGCGACGTTATCGCTCCATTTATCTTCCCACAGGGTCTCAGACACAACACAGAGGCCCACATCGTGCTTTCAGATGGTCATGCTGACCTGAGTCAAGAGGGTGGCTACTGGAAGACTCTATGTCTGGCAACAAGGCTCTGCACCATGTCACACACGCAGGAGAACCCAGTCATGGCTGTCAGATAATTTCTACGACCTCATCACCTCTTACATCTAGTCCCCTAATTGCAATCCCCTTGATTATTGTATGTGGAGCGCAGTTGAATGAGAGACCAACAAAACTCATTGTAACACCAAAGATGAACTGAAGGCAAGAATTATGGTAGCATAATTATCAGCCGATGCCCGCATAGACAAAGCAAATTTTTACAAACTTACATGCATACAGAATTGTCTACATTTTTGTCTGTTTTCTCTCAACCTCTGACAAAGCGCAATATAAAATGAAACATGTTAGATTGAAAAACCTTTCCTATTTTTTCGTTATGTTATCATATATATATGTGTGTGTGTGTGTGTGAGAGAGAGAGATAGTCGCCTACACAATTTCGAGCATGACCATTTTCTTAAAATAACCGTTGCTTGGCTCTTTCATGAGAACCCAAATGGCAGCCTTTATTTTACCAACAAATAGTCAAATGCGGTGTACAGGCTCGGTGTTATCCATGGGTAAAATCTTTCCGCAGTTGGAACGAATATATGGTTTCTCACACCAGCATTAAATGTACAGACAGAGCAAATGCTAGACATACCTGCTGGTTAATTTCAGGCAATCACACATCCATTCTGGCGAGGATTCTTCATATGACAAACAAGAACTGCAATGGAGAGTGGTACCGTATTATATATTGGACAGCTGTATATCGAAGCCAATCCAGGATCAGAAAATATTCCTCGTTTTTCTGATGTCCCTTCTGATATTTTGGTGCCTCATCCAAGAGGCCTGAACATTTTCAATTCTCTCGTGAACAAGATGGCGTTACTTTGATTTCTTTGAATTCAGTTCTAATAACTGCATCTCGTGTTGTACGCACTCTGTATATCACGTTTTCGGATTATTGAGTAGACTCTTACCAGACACCAGATCTCCATATTATTTATATTGTTCGGACTGTTGTCCTCATCTTTATTGTCATATACACGACATTTCGATTGTTGTATGCCCCGGCCTTCTTCAGGTGATATACGTTGGAATTTCGAACTTAACTCTTGACTTAAGTAACTTGACCCAAAGAGTTGTAAGTTCAATACCTGGTTACCACAGAGGTGAACAAAAACTTGAAGTTACTAAAGAGAAATAACTGAAACTAAGATATCTAGAAAAAGCATAACACGTGGAACTAGAATCTACTCAAGTAGAATAAATAAAGAGCTCAGTTCGAATTTCCACCTTAAAAAGGCCGGAGCGAGAATGGCCGAAACGTTGTGAATATGACAATGAAAATGAGAACAAGACTCCACACAATATAAATAGTATAAATAGTTAAAGTACCTAAGAAAGCTCAGAAATATAAACAGTTTCTCCCCTACTATCAATCTCACTTTGTTTAGCGATGGGAGTAGCGTGCTGAACGTTTATTAAAAATAGAAAAATGCTCACTCAAATTCCAACCGTGCTCAACAGCGAAGGCTCAGAATAATATTCGAAACTCCTTTGAAAATAGCTAAGGAAGTGTCTGAAAGCGCTTGGGACAATGAACGGTATGAACAATTTTTGTACACCTTCACTCCCACCAAACGGGTTAATGTAAGAACGCTGGAAAAAAATAAAATAAAAATTTGCTTGGCCATCATATTTACGATATATACATGTAGCTTTCGTGTTTCGGAAACACCAAAGCTATTATATATATATATATATATATATATATATATATATATATATATATATAACTAGACTCGTTTGAAAAACCCTCGAAATTTTTGATTTGCTAATCAAATCAATCTCGAGGGAAAAAAGGTTTTAAAAAAGAAAGAGCTACAAACATGAACTTCTGCCGACAAAAAAAATCGCACAGATGCAGGTCTGAAGCCCAAAGAAAAAAACCCCGATACGAGTAACAACTAACAAAAGAGCTCAATACAACCGTAGAGCAGACCTAGATACACCTAGTGAGCCAGACAAACCTACCTAGGTTTCACCTAAACGGATCGCCAGGGAAAGTTTGGCTAACGAAGCAAAGAGAAACACATATTTATAGGTGATAGCTAAAATCATACTACGTGACAAAACAAAAAACAAACAAAAAACAACCTAAGTGGGGGATAAATATTTATTCAACAAAAAAAAAAAATCCTCAGTGGAAAGTCAATAACGGGAAAACGTCTAATTTAGTAGCCAAGATTTTTATGTCTACATACATTGAGAATTTCAGTTTTAGAGTTTAATAGCTGGTTAGGTTGATCATATAAAGCTATGGCTAATTTCTCCTCAGCACATAATTTGCAAAATTTATGGCCTGCTTTATATTTTGGGCATTTTTTAATATTTCCCATTTAAGGATGGGGTCTATATTATCTTCTTGTTTGGTTTTCCATACGTAGGTAGATAGCGTGGTACTATGTTTAATTTTTGCATTCTTAAAACTACTCGTGTGGTTATAATATCTGTTTTTAAATTTATCCTGAGTAGCACCTATGTATGTTTTAGGGTTAGTATCCTCAGTATTTTTGTAAATTTTCACTTGATACACCACGCATTCCTGCTGGCATTTTCCCTGTAATGGACAGATGTTTTTGTTTCTACAATTACAAGTAGGAGGATTACTACGTGGATCATTCCTAGTTTTTGCTATTTTTTGTCCAATTTTTGCATTGATTGTTGTAATCTATTCTAACGGTTATTTTGGCGGGATTGGTTTGTTAATTTGTTTATTATTTACTTTATTTATTTATTTGGATTGATTATTTTTACTTGTTTTTTCTTATTTATTTTTATTTATTCTTCTATTCTAACGAGAGTGGTTTGTTAATTTGCTTATTATTTGCTTGGGTTAATTTATTTTACTTGTTTTTTATTATTATTTTGTTTATTTTTATTTATTCTTTTCAGTTTTCGATTTTTAAATAACGTAGTAAAAATTTGTTTTCATGTCTTCATTTTGAGGTGAGTTCATATCGTTTATTTAGTAGTTTATATTGGTTAGGGAAGATAATAATAGCTATTTTTTTCCTCCAAACAAAGTTTACAGATTTTGGATTGATTGTTGTAGGCTGATGATCTTTTCTTTATTTTCCAAGATATTTTTGGTGTGATTTACGTTTTGTTTTTAATTTCACAGATATACTTAGAAAGCATTGTGCTGTTCGCGTATTTACTATTTGTGAAAGATGTTTTGTGTACATAGTTTCTTTGTTTCCAGTGTCCTTCAGTTACTCCTATGTATATTTTTTTCTTCATTATCTGGTGATTTTACCATGGCTTGGTATATTACGTTGTTTTGTAAGCAATTAACGTTTAAGAGACATTCATTCTTTATTGTACAAGTTACACGTGGTTTTAATTTCTTCGGGTGGTTTGTTGATAGTTTTCCTGTTGTGCTTTTTTTATTATTTGTACCATGTTCTCGGTGTAACTGTAGCTGATTTTTACTGTGTTTTGTTGAATATTTTGTGTAGAGTGCTTGAATTTTTGCAGATTAAATTGTCTGGAAAGCATGGAACCGAAATGGAGTTCCACAAGCGAGAAGTGCGAGGAAAGAAATTGTTAGCATAGTATTTATAGTTACATCTAGCCAGCTCAAGTGTAAATTGATAAGATCTAGAAGCCAGTCTAGTACTGCGCTTAAATTCAAAAAGTCTAGGTACCATAATAAAGAGCTCATCCGAACAATTACCATGAAATTATTTATAGAAAAGACACAGAGAGGCAACCTTACAGTAGTGGGAAAGTGACTAAAGCCGAGATGCCAGTACAGAGATACTTGCATTTTAATACATCCATATGAAAATATACGTGTATACTCAACAAAATACATTGAAACACAGCCTCGTTGTCAATATTAATGCGATGGAAGCACTGAATAATAAAAGATCTTAAGCTGTAGTGGGGACGATGTTGTGCATGCTACCATCCCATTAATCAAACCGAAATATGTAAGAATCGACTTTAACCGGAAAAAAATGACTGATCTTGCCAAGTGACTGATAAAATCAAGTGACTATTATCGTCTGTCGAGCAGATGAAGAAAATATCAACAAATAAGAAAGAAAGATGGACGTCGAGGTAAAGAGATATTCGATAAGTAAAAAGCTTTAAGAAAATGTTTTAGGTATTTAAAAAAAATAGTTGGGGGTACTAGAAAGCAAACCATGCAATGAAATGACAGCAGCGATCGGGGTGGATCGGAGTTGATCGGGGTGAATCGTGGAAAGGAAAAAAAAAAAAAAAGGAGAGAGAATGAAAACAGCTTCATTTCGGATCGACAAAGAACAATTTTGAAACGGGCTTTCGACTTCCGGCAATACGCTTCCCTCATCTCTTGAGTTCGGTACGAACTTGCGAGTTTGTCTTTCAATAAGGTATTGTTAAGAAGATTATGTAGCTCCAGTTCTTAGTGATGGAAATATTTAGATTATTTGCGAGGAGATTTGCTAATTTGGAAGATCTTGACAAATTTGTCAGCTGGTGTATGAAATGGGGGTCTTGTTTGGCTGTTATCCTGATCGACAGATGTTGTGTCAAATGCATAAAGAGTCCAGCAGGTGGCGTTAACGACAGGAATTCCTTTTTATTAGACAATAATCTTCTTCTTCCATTCTTTTATATTTATTTCTTCGTTTTCATCTTCTCTTATTTTTTTAATTTTCTTCTTCTTTCCTCTTCAATTTCGTTAACTTCTTTCTTTTTCCTTTTTCATTTCTTCTTTCTTTCATATTTTTTATTTCTTTTCATTTTCGTCTCTTCTTTTTTTTCTTTTCTACGGTCTCTTTTCTTTTCTGCTATCTTCTCTTTCGTTTTCTTTTTCATTTCTATTTCTTTCTTATCGTTCTTTTTCTTTCTTTTACTTTCTCTTTCTTTAATGCTTATTTATGTTTATTTTCAATCAACTTCCTCTCTCTCTTTTTTCTTCTTTCCTTGTCCCTTCTTTCTTTTTCTTTTTAATTTCTTCTTTTTCTTTGTTTGTTTATCTTTCGCTTTCTTCCACACTTATTCTTTTTTATCATTTTCCGTTTTCACTTTCTTTTTTCTTTTTCTTCTCCTCCTTCTCTGTTCTTTTGCATAGTTTTCATTCTTTCTTTCTTTTCTTCTTTGAGCGTTATGCCTTGTTCTCACATCCTGACCTCCGATATCAGTTGATGGACATCTCCGCCACCCTTCCCACTATCTTCGTCCAACAGTCATCCACTCTCGACTGACATACACTCAATGCCTCACCAAAGTAGATCAACAACCAGGAGAAAGCAAGGGAATGAACGCTCAATGTCAACATGTGGATAAGGATAAAAGACGCTTGTTGATTGTTATAAAAGATTAGATTTCAGATTAAAAAAAGAAATACCTTTTTTTTATTTAATTTTCTTAACTTTATATCATATTGAGAATACATTTATGTCATTAAAAGTCTAAAAACTTATATATTTATAGATAACTGTTTTGCCTTTGTAAGCTGGATGCATTTTAAAATTAAGCCAAAAATCTCTGTTATGAGCATTATTCAACGTTAATTTTTGAAGGGATTTTTTATCCAACACTATTTCTTATTAAATAAACGTTATTTTTAGCGGCTGCACGCGTTTCAGTTGCTATTTATATTTGGGGTTTGTTTGTTTTTTCAATATTTTTATAAAACAGTGAAATTAATAACAGCCGGTCTAATTCTCAATTTAAGCCATTAGTTACTAATTTCACTGTTTAATAAAAAATAAAGAAAAAAAAACGTGTAAAAAACTCTTAGATATGTCACCACCTAAAATAATATGTATACTAATAAGAAATTATTCAACGTGTAAATTTACAGAATTTCTTTAAAAATATGAATTTTTATGCTAGTCCTTAGAATTAATTGTAAATATGTTAGCATATATGTTAAATCTATCAATGTTATTGCCCATTAACATAGAATGCGCCGTCTGCATTGTCTGCAGAGGGTTAAGATACCTCCTATAAAAGGATGCTCTATCGGTTGGGTATAAAAACGCCGACTACGTCTCTTGAAGGGATATAAGGTTCATCCCCAAAAGAACTACCTTCCAGGTGGCTGCTGACCAAATCAGTCACAAATCCGACCAATGTCTGCATACACACCCAGAATAATAAAATAATTTTTTTAAATCTTGACATTAAATAACCAAGCAAGCGTTTATATATTGTTATTTTAACAACATATAAACGCTTGTTTGGTTATTCACTTTTAATTTTTAATAAACCGGCAAGCATTACGAAAAGAAATTGAGAGATGATTTAAAAAACTTCTCTCCATTTTATGAAAAAGAAACCTCTTTAGTTCGATTGTTTCTTCCATTTTGCTTTTTCTTCGCAACGAAATCTGGTTACGTTATCAATTTTGCGTTAGGTTCGTCTGGCGCAAGGACATATATTGAGATACCAAGTAGAAATCACATTCACGATAGATATTCAATGAGATTAATTCATAGCAATCACTGTACAGTAGGGATTCTTACAGACTAAATTTATCTTGGTCTCTCATAAGGCTTAATAATTGAGTTCCCAATGAGGATCGTACTCATTGCACTAGTGAATGGTTAGAATGGGTCACTTTATTTGAAGCTTTATTGAAAAGGATTGTTCATAATTTGCCTGAGAGTATTTATGAATTTTTTTCTAGTGAATTTCCTGGTTTTTAAACATAAACTCAGATGTTGACATGAGAATTTCCCAAACTCTGCTGCAGACCTCAAGATGTTCCGAAGAAAGATTTGCTGTCAGTTTTTATTACACAAAAACGGAGCTCTTTGCGAAAATCTGATTTTATGGGTGAGAAAAGTGAGAGATGCTAAAAGTGACAGGGGTGCAAAAAGTGGGGGTGGCAAAATGTCGTCTTCAAAAAAAAAAAAAGAATCAGTATTTGAATTTTGAAAAGAATCGAGCAGGAAAAAATCAATGAATGAATAAAAAGAGTGAAAAGGCCGCAAATTTATCCGCACTTCCTTGACTCATGCGTCTGTCAGTGAAATGTTCAGCCTCCCGAGAAGCGGCCAAGTGTACGGTGTACGGTTTATCCCAGTGTTAATAAATTAATTCCAAGTCTCCAAATCGCCTCTCTAGCCACCCACTCTTCTTTTAGAAAATAACACCTGCCTCAGCTTTCCTCACAAATCATGGACAAGACAAAGAAACGAATTTTACATTTAAAAAACAAAACACGAAATAATGAAAGTTGCTAATAGAATGATCAGATTTCTGTGTGTTTGGTACCATAACACAGCAAAATCAGCACGCCGTAGAGCCATTCTTGTTAGAGCAACAAAATGTCAAAAATGTTCCAACTTTGAGAATAAAGCAATCTTCCCGCGATTTGGCTTTGTGCTATACTAAGCTTAGTAAATATCAATTCCAATAAATGAAGTGACAATGAGAACTAAGTTAATATTAAGAAATGTCTATCTAGTATAATAAATCGGCAAAAGTATTGTACAAGACCTTTTTAAATATTACTCGCTTAAATACAACCTGTCGGCGGCCTTCACTCAATATCGTTTTGAGTTTATAACAAATGTATAGAATTATTTTGCAAATGTTATCCTATTATAATTGTGCATGTCTCTCCTGTCATTAATTCGCACAACCGTTACGCCCTGCCAACACCTCACAATTAATGGACTATTCCGTTATCTAACGGATTGTTCCGTTTTGATCGCGTGGAAAGAGGTGAAAACACACTACTTGGTTTCAAAAGAAAAAGTGAAGAGTGAATCAGTTTAAACTGATAACAACACTTTGATCTTTGACCACAATAAATGTGATATTTTTCAGACGCACAGTATCGAACGACGAAAACCGCCAAAAATACACTTACCATAAATAAAATAACATCGTCTGCGGAATTATTTTCAAATTATTATTAATAGAAATGTCCGTAAGACTGGGATTTGGTGAGAAAGAAAGAAATAAGGGAAGATAAAAGTGTTTAAACTTCTCCTACTAATACCGCCTAAATAATAGACTATTCCGTTTTGATCACGTGGTAAAAGGGGAAAAGACACTGCTTAGTTTCAGGGAGAAAATGAAAGAAAGAAAGAATTGTTTAACGTTTGTTTCAGTGAAATGTAAAAGTTATAAATTTCAAATCATTACATTTGTACCCACTTCTTAAAATAACAACCAGTATTCATATTTATGACTGTGCAATATTTTGTTAAAGTTGTTAATCTTAAATATTTAATGATTCAATTGGGGAATTTCTATTGATATTTTATTGTCGTAGAACTCGCCATGAAGATTCATCAAAAAATGAAAATAGGAAAACCGTGAAATTCTCACGGGTCTTCCTAGTTATTGTTACTATTAAAGTAATGTCATTGGTTTGGCACAAGGCTGATGGAATGAGTGCAGAAACTACTCTATACTTAATAGATAACAGACTTGAAATGGAGTTTTCACAATTTATCCTTAATTAAAAACGTTGTATTTTGCCAGTCTTCAGAGTAGCGATGGTCTGCTTACCTTGAAAATCAGTATTTGAAATCTTGGCAAGAACATTGGCCACTGGTATCAGTGAAAAGTACACAGCTCTCTCAAACACTAAGCTGACCGATAACACAGTGCAAATAATCCTTAATCGTAACAGTTGGCGGGGTCAACTGGTAAAAGAACTTTTACAACATACAACCCAGAATTAAAATTAGCTTGGTACAAGGTTACACTATTAGTGCACCCAGTTAGAATCAAATATAGTGCAATATATTCAGCAACGCTACTTAGCCAAAGAAGATCATGGATGATGTAATCAACGGACTTTCTCTCGTATTTGGTAACATGACGTGATTATAGGATCAGCTAAGTATACGTCGCAAATCACATGTCAAACTAAGTACCCGGCTATTTACACTATTTACATTGTTCAGACTGTTGTCATTTTCATTGTCATATTCACGACGTTTCGGCCGTTGTACGCTCTAGTCTTCTTCATGGCTCAGTGGATAAAAACGTTGGTTGTAGCAATCCAGTGACTTGACAAAAAGAGTTGTGAGTTCAATACCTGGCCACGACAGAGGTGAACAAAAACATTCAGAGTTCATTTACTAAATAGAATTAACTGAAACTGAGATATCCAGAAAAGGCATGACACGAGGAACTAGAACAGTCTACTCTAGTGGACTAAATAAAGGGTTCGGTTCGAAATTACAGTGTATATCACCTGAAGAAGGCCGCAGCGTACAACGACTGAGACGTCGTGGGTATGACAATAAAGATGAAGACAACAGTCTGAACAATATAATTCGTGTAAATAGTTGCAATACTTCAATGTAATAAATATAGACAGATGTTTAAGTACCCGGCGCACTAATATTGATTTGAACATGGAAGATAGATAGATAGATAGATAGATAGATAGATAGATAGATAGATAGATAGATATCCATTTACGTAGGCTCCTTATATTATGCAAAAAAGGGATGACAAATATATTCTTTGTATATTTTTATGTTTTTTTTTTTATTGAGTTGATAGGTGAGGGCAGAATAAAGTTCTTTGGAAATCAAAAAGAAATGTCATCAATATTAAATACTGACGAAGTCTGAAAGAGCAACCGAAATTTTTTGATTTCCAAAGAACATTATTGTGCTCACACATGTTAACTTAAAAGAAAATTTTATAAATTTACAAAAAGAAAATTTTGTCATACACTTTCTGTACACAAAGAGAGAGACACAGAGAGAGAGAGAGATGTGTAGTTATATCAATGTAAACATCAGTTTAGTCCAATTAAGTTCTAAAGGACGAAACGGGTCATACGAAATATTTTCCACATTGTTTTTAATTTTCCTAATATATATATATATATTATCATTTCACCTCAAGCAAGGCAATAAAGCCACTGAGGTACAAGCAGGTGCTACTGAGTGTGAGAGAATATGAGAAAAATATTATTAAAGCGAGAAAACAATAACAGAACAGGAATTAAGAAGACAGAAGATAACGATTAACGTTACATTTACATTTGTGAAGATCAAAAGCTGACTAGGAAGCAAGACGACAGAAGAGAGTTTCACAAGCGAGAAGTGCCAGAGAAGAAATTGCTAGCACAGAACTTGCGGTTACGTCTAAACATTTCAACTATTAGATGGTGACACCTTGCTACTAATCTACTATTGCGTTTAAATCCATAAAGTCTAGGTATCAAAGAGAAAAGTTCATCAGAACAATTACCATGAAAGTACTTATAGAAAATGCAGCAATATTCAATGCATTGACGAACGGTAGACTTATATATGTGTAAGATAGATTCTAGAGAGAAAATTGTCTATCAACATACATATATATATATATATATATATATATATATATATTCTTCGATTTGAGACATTTCTAATTTTAAAAAAATGTTCTCACTTGAAATATTCAAAACACAACTCTAGCGTTACGACACTGCACGTTCCGAAATTGTACCGTTAATAAATAGCACACTTAAAAAAAAAATCTTTCGGCTTGCAATACATTTACTTTCGTCTTGGAAATTTACCTGAAATTTACCTGAAATAAAAACAATATTAGTACCTGACGATGAAGGAGCGAATTTCTTCGAAAGTACTTGTAACAGAACATCTAATCCATCTCATAATTTTAAACAAAGATCGCGTCATTCAGAAAGTTATAATTGCCGGTTCTCTTTGTGTCTTTTCTCTATTCCCTTTTAATGACACACTCTCTACTGCACTGTGCACATCCGGTATAAATAGGTCACTATGTCTGGTCCCTACGACTTCGCACATATCTCCTTGAACAGACATATATTTCTTTCTCCCTCTCTTCGCTTTTCCTTCCCAGCCTTGAATGCGTATCCCTCTTCTTCTTCTCTTCCACCTTTTCCCTCCCTCTATTTTGAATACATGCCCCAACTTTTCGCTCTTCCCCCAATTTGAAATTTACATAAATTATGTAGATAAATGTTTTTTATGCCCGGTTAAATTTGTATCTATTTTTGTGAATATGTTTAGTCTGATGAGTTAAAACCGTAATATCAGTTTTAATGAAATAAAATATTACCATGATCTTTTAAAGTCTCCGTTTTTCACATTTTCATAATAATTATATATATATATATATATATATATATATATATATATATATATATATATAAAACTTTGCACCAATGAAAAGTGCATGAATTTGTTTTTTTAAATCAATATATCTGATGAGTGGACGGGGCGATTGCAGGAGGGTCCTACGAAACTCCAGAGTCGACATGCTGAAAATTACATCAATCATCTAAGTGATAAATTTTATATTTCCTTTTTTCCCATATATATATATATATATATATATATATATATATATATATATATATATATATATATATATATATAATTTTATAAATATGTTTTTAACGAAAAAGGTCTTTCTGTATGTGCGTGTGTGTGTGAGAGAGAGAGAGAAAACGTTTGTAGGATGTCTAATAATATTCGAAACAAAAGAGATGGTCAGACAAAGTGGAACATTTTTATCAAAGACGCGTTTCGCCACCGGAGAAAATGTTTGTTCTCTTTAGCTTCTTCAGTTTGAGAATGAATGAAAGACAGAAATTTTGCGAGGTAATGCCAAACGCAAAGGCTGCAAGATCCACAGCAGAAAAATACAAAAAAAACAAACACAAATAATAATAATCTCGACAACTATAACAAATTCAAATGCATCAACCTATCTGCCAACACCATGACAGCCACCATCGTAAAAAATCTGTCCAACCTTGACATAAAATTCATCAACATAGCCTCTAAGACAATAAAAGATATAGTTAGCATGGCAACAATAACAGAACAGAGGCAGGAATATACAAATAGACTGCACAATATGCCCATTAATGTACATCGGCGAAACATTCAGAAACCTCAAAAAAAAAAGATTATATGAACAGCGCAGAGATATTCTGCATAACAACAATCTAAATGCACAGGTGGTTCATTGTAATATATTTGACCACAGTTTTGATTTAAAAAATATCTGATCAGACGAGAACAGAATTCACTGAGAAGGAAATGCATTGACAGTGCGCTAATCTCGTAGTTCTCACCCTTAACTTATTTCACCGATCATTGCAAAGAAAATAATAGCACAATGTTATACGAGTTGGCGGTAAGAGGAACAAGGACCCAATTGGAGTCCAATGATTTAAAAACCTACAGACCTCAACGGATCTAATATATATGTATGTATGTACATGCATGCATATGTGCATATATATATATATATATACAAAAAATGGCTCTTATAGATATATTGTATGGTTTCATGAATGTATCTTCTTGTGTATATATATGGCGCACATATGCATTATATGGGTGTGTACAGATATATATGAATAGTGGTGTGTAAAAATATGTGTGTACAGGTATACGTATACAAAAATGTCTCTATAATATGTATGGGCACATGTATATGTGCGTATGTATGTGTGAACGGCTATATATCAATGGGTATGTAGGTATGTCCAGGCATGTACAATTATGATAAAAATGGCTCTAATACATGTATACGTCAAGGTGGATGTAAATGTGAATAAACATGTCGGTAATTATATATATATATATATATATATATATATATCCAAAAAAAAATACAGAAAAACAAAATTCTGAATATGCATTATTAATGTTAAAATAAAGTCGACGTCGGACGTTTCGGTCTATTTAAGACCATCTTCATGGACATTTTCATTTAAACATAATTAACATTATAACTTATAACAATTTAAACAAAAGACGATGGACATAAGAGCCCAACTAATTCAAACAGATAACTGAAATTTTATACAGATCAGCGTTCTGTTTAAATATGATCACGTAGTCGTCTCGTGGGCGATGTTGTTAAAACGTATTCGAAGATGATTTCAAAAATAAAATATCAAAAAAGTCGATTGAAAAATTTTTTTAAAAAAGTCAAAGAAATCTCTTCCGTTGATGTTGGAATACGTAGTGAAACAATTGGCTCTCACATCCTCAAAAGCTGAGAATTTTAAATGTATTTTATTTGCTTTTAAATTTTCGGTAAAAAAAATATTTATTTTTTCAGATTCTTTTTTTGAAAATGTCCATCATTGGTCTTAAATAAACCGAAACGTCCGACGTCGACTTTATTTTAACATTAAAATGCATATTCAGAATTTTTTTTTTCTGTATTTTTTTCTTTATACTGTCGGATTTATATCCATATATTTGCTTACATATATATATATATATATATATATATATATATATATATGTGTGAATATCAATGATTCTGTTATTTTTGCTTTTAACTGGGTTTATGGGTTGAGTGTATGTTTCTAGACATTATGAGGATTGATTTATTACATTGCAGCCGTCTTCGTAGTTAATATTATTGAGTGTTGGCTTTTTCTAATTATTATTATGCTCTCTGACCGCAGCTCCATTAGAACCCATTTAAACACACACACACACACACACACACACACACACACACACACACACACACACACACACACACACACAAACTTACCAGACTCCATCCGAAATATACTAATAGAAAGTACAAACGCAATCACCTTATCCACATGTAAAAAACATAAAAAATAATGGAAGGCTTAATAATAAAAAAGAAAATGCCAACCAGCACTCAATAATATTAACTATGAACACGGTCACAATGTGCTGACTGTGTTCGGAAAATAAAACGTCCTTATAACTCTAAAAACATATATAAAACCCATACACCCAATTAAAAAATAAAAATAAAATCATCCTTGATAATGGTATAAAAGTATAGTCGAAAACGCTCGGAATTACAAAACATTTGGACAGTTTTTACACATTCTTTGTCCACAAAGAAAACACATGTTCGAACACAAGGAAAATTAAATAAAAAGCTTAATCGCAGGACCTTCATCTCCCATCACCTCCACTTTCACACACACACACACACACATATATATATATATATATATATATATATATATATATATATATATATAACAATTAGTAAGCATTCCCTATGCAAGTGTATTTTGCGCAGTAGTGATGCCCTATTTCTGTAGTCTTGTGGCAGACTAAATGTAGTTGAGTAAATTGGGCACTTTTCTCTAAATATTGTAAGTCGTTTTTTTGCTTGTGATAATCAAACAGGCTGGATCACCTTTTCACCATTAATTATGTGAGTGGTTTGTATGAGTAAGTAAGATGCGAACGCTTTCTGTAATCGAGTCTGGTCTTCACACCAATGTTTTCCCATCGAGCAATTCGGAAATGAAACACCATAAAGATTATGGCCGAAACATTTGAACCTAAAATGGATGCGAAGTAAGTGGGTGGGTGAAGAGAGAAACGGAATAATTTCACACGTCTAGCTTTTTCCCATCGGACAACACGCTCGCACCTTACGAATTCTGGGGGTTCACTGTTCACGGCATCAGTTTTTGTCTCCCTCAACCTCTCCCGACAATGACAGATGGTAAGACTGCATCGGAAAAAAGAAAGAAAGAAAGAAAGAAAGAAAGAAAGAAAGAAAGAAAGAAAGAAAGAAAGAAAATGAAAGGAAGACAGGAAAAACTTTGACCGGATGAAAGCAAAATGTAACAAAACGGATTTCCAACCTCTAACCCCCTGCCATGACAGCGACAGATGGTTGGCAATCACATTCAAGCAAAACGGGTGGCCTGAGTTTGATTCACGAACAACAGCAGCAACAAAATATCCCCAAGACCCCACGCCATGTTGTTGTATCAACATTAAATCAAAACTCATCATGTTGTGTCTTTTCTTAAATATTAGAAATTAAATACCAATTCGAAAAGTCAGGATTATTTAATATTTGGGGGAATTCCTTAAAAAACAGAATGGCAGCGTTGACTGTTACAACCAAATTACCGTATTTGCCGACCTATTGGACGCGGATTTTCTCCCAAAATATGCACAAAAATTGCCCTGCATCCAATACAGCATTATTATGTATGAGAGGGACATGAAAACCACGAAAAAAAATGAGGTTCCCTAGGAATCAGTGCATGCATAGAGGTTAGCTCTGAAAATAGGACCCCTGCAAGTGAACAAACATGATATCAATAAAAAATATCCCTGAAAAATTGACCCAGGAAAAAGAAATTGTGCTAAAATTTTCTTTTCCAAAAAATGTCCTTGTAATTAAACCTTACCTTACTTTATTAAAAAAAAAAAAAAACGACCAGTAGTATAATTTCTGCTAATACTGTAAGTGTTTCTTGATGGTTAGTGAGAAGGTCACAGAAAGGTAACGTTATAATTTTTGTTTTTTTATATGTACGCATTTTTCCCCTAAATATTCCTCGCCAAAATCTCTGTGCGTCCAATGTGTGGGTGCGTTCAATGCGTGGGTGCAATAGGCAAACAAATACAGTAGATTACCTTCTTTAAATATTGATTCGACCTGAGAATAAATGGTCAACATCGCTAGATCACAAATATTTTGACAATATTTATATTTATTCGATGGAGCTATACATTCTCCTATATACTAGAAGAAAACATATCTAAAAAAGTAAATAAAAAAAAGCACTTGGTCAAACTTGAACAATAAAACATGGAAGAACTTGGGATATTAAAATCCAAGGTTAAACCAACTCTGGACAAGATGAAGAGGAACAAGCGTCAGAACCAAACGTTGTTGTAACAGAAATGCTGACAGACTTAAACGATTTTCGATTCACCTCTTGAGTAGAGGACCACAGAGGTGGGTGTTGCTTTTCTTGTTTCTATAGCAAATAACTGGGTCGTATTGCTAGCCACATACTCAACCGGTTTTGATTTTTGAGTTCCTAAACTGGTTGCCAACTATAGCTAGAGTGATCAGTTGCCCTTGTTATTAGCTACTAGCCGAGAGAAGAGATGGACTCATATTTAAATGAAATATATGATAACGGTGAAGTACCAGAAGGCCTCTGTAGATCTTTCTTTATATCGCTGTTAAAGAATGCGAACTTCATTAGACAATCAGCTTCATAAAGAATTAAACTAATAATGACTAAGGTGTGTTGCAAAATTAATCCGGAAATAAGGCAGGAACAAGGTGGATGTGTTCAAACACTAACAGGAAATGCAGTTTTTTATTATCAGATTACTACTCGAACGAACAACATAAGAGCAATACGATCTGTAACCGTGTTTCATAAATTACACAATGATATTCGATAAAGCACAGTACGAATAATTTCTTTAAATGTTAGAAAATCTTGATCTACGCGGAAAGGATATTAATTAATCTGAAACCTTTAATTGGGAACTAACGTCTTGTATACCACTTAAAAGTGTGAAGAAGATTAAGAGGAGGACAAGTTTTCTCACAGGAATTATTTAATCTGGACAGCGAGATGATTAATGCTGATAGTGTTGATTCGACGGCGCATGCGCACGAACGAAAGAGACGCTGAAAATTTCAAATTTAAAAATATTTTTATTAATATTTCTTTTGGATTTATAATCCAGCCAAATTCATTTAGGTGCTTTTTGTTTATGTTTTCATCTCTTGTTATGATCCCACATTGGGATAATAGAAGATTCGCCATGAATATTGAAAAGTTGTAAAAATCGAGATGCAAATTTACTGTGGATGATCTAGTGATTAAAGCACTTTCTGAACATTTTCGTCTTAGTAAATCGTTTTCTCTTTTAATGGCATATCAGCTTTAGTAGCATTTTTCATAACAAAATTGTGGCCAGTCTTGTTATAGTGAACAATTAATGTGTTGTTTTGTAAAAGATCCCTTTTGTGTTCTTATACCCTTTATTTCATATTTAAATTTATTTCATTATTTTATATAATATTTATATTTATTTAATCATTTTATATAAACTATGTATATAATACGCCACATATATATTTACATTTTTTGTGTGTGTAACGACTGAGAGGCAGTGTGCAAAATAACGATGACACACCCGGTGCCGGACAAACTTGGTCCCGTTGACGCGTACTGATATTGCTATGTTTCTTGTAATAATTCATTAGTCATCGAAAGAGTTTTGTTTTTTATTCACACTACATCCTTCATTTATATTATTTATGATAACAATTAAAAGCTTATACAATTAAATAATTAGACAGCTTTAATGCAGTTTTTATGTTATGGATAACAAAGCGACAGTTGGAAAATATATTTCTTAGTCATTGCCGACGCGTTTCGTCAATCCGACTTTATCAAGGATATAATGAATTTAATGTAACTAAAAAACATTCCGCTTTTAAACTTGCCTTGATAAAGTCGTATTGACGAAACGCGTCGGAAATATATTTTCCAGTTGTCTTATCTTTAGAATTATCCTGATAAATTCAACATATATATTTATATGATTTGGAAAGAACGTAATTTATTATGGTGAAAATTTATAGAAAGTGCCATAATTTCCGATTCGTCTACTGTAATTTTACGTCCTGGTTGATACAACATGTTGCTTTTTTGAGTCTTCCAAAACTACTGCTATTACAGTGAAGAATATTATTTTCAGATAATATTTAAAGAAACACCAAAAACCTTAAAACAAAAACCTTAACAGTTGGCAGCTGAATGAGACCGGCTTGGTTGGGCATCGAGAGACATCAGAAGCCAAGAACTTAAAATTCAAAGTGAAGGTTATTTAAATTGTTCAGACTGTTGTCCTCGTCTTTATTGTGATATTCACGACGTTTCGGCCGTTGTACGCTCCGGCCATCTTCAGGTGATGGGATTTTCGAACTGAACCCTTTATTTCGTCCACCGTGGTAGACACATGCCCCCAGTGGATAAAAGCATTGGTTGGATCCAGTAACTTGACCCAAACAGTTGTGAGTTAAATACCTGTGGTGAACAAAAACTTGGAAATAACTGGAATGGCACGTGGAACTAGAACAATCTACCTCGATCCATTTCGAAATTCTAATCACCTGAAGAAGGCCAGAGTGTAAAATAGCCGAAACATCGTGAACATGACAATACAGATGAGTCCGAACAATGTAAATAATTACAATACCTCATCTCATAAATATAGACAGATATCAGAGCGTTACGTCGTGAATTTCGTGATATAGTAATTGTTGAGTTCAATCCCTGTTCTGTCCCAACCCCCGACGATAGAAACAATTGAAGATAAAATAAATATAATATTATAATATTCAGTCGAATAGTAACTGTCGGCTTTCGGTGGAGATCAAATGACAACAAGTCCTCAAATTTCCAGACTCCATACCCAATAAAAGTATTTTTCTAATTTCAATCAGCTTGTTGTTTTAATTCGAATTTCTGCAAAAACCTTCCTAGTTATTTACAACTAACCTTAACATCGTGAGGTTCTTTCTTTTTGATTCATTTTTTACGAAATATTAAAAAAAAAAAAAAAAATTCATTCAATAACAACCTTGCGTCTTATACCGCGATCGTTCAGTTCCTATGTCATTTCGCCACAAAAGAACTCCTTCAATAATGATACCTTGATGATTAGGTCAAAGGAACAAAATACACCTAATCTCTCCGGTTTAATACAGCAGTAGTCCCCTGAGCAACCAGAATTAAATCATTTTTATAAGTGATTCAATTAATATTAAAATCAAAACAATACTAAAATATAAACAAAAAATTTTATCATTTGAATTTTATAAACAAACAATATACACGTGATATATATACAAAGTGTCAGATGCATATTTTTTCCCTAATCTTCCTGACCAAATTCTTGGTGCATGTTATGCCGCACGAAATAACCGATATTTATTTAGAAAAAAAAAATCATTATTATTATTGACTTGAATTAAACAAAAAATCTTTTATCTTAGAAAATTAGATTTCAATCATTTTTCGTTGTCTCATTTTGAAATAAAAAAAAAAATGAAATAAAAAATGATTAAATGAACGAAAATTGCCATTCGCACTAAAATCCAATGAATTATTTTAACTCCTTTGCAACGGAAGGAATTATTTTAACTCCTTTAAGAATAAGATTAACGGACTTCGAAGGATTAGCTTACACACAATTAGCTTACATATGTATGTATGTATATATATATATATATGTGCATATGTATATTCAAACATATATTGTTAAATATAACAGACAACGAGTGTCTATTATGTTTGATCACGAGCCGTTCTAAACTCTGTATATTTGCTTTAATTTCGGTTTGGTTTGATTTGATTTGATTTGTTATTTGTTTTATGCCATATCAACACTTCAATGGGTTACTTTATGTTGACATGATTTTTTGCTGGTAATAATTAGTTTCTTCAAAAATTCATTGCTAGTAGCAAATTTTTTCCAAGAAATGTATTGATGCTATTTTTACACTTTCATTGTGTTTTGACCCGAGTTTGGGGGTTAACTATTTTCCCATATCTGGAGCCCTAACAGGTGCTACCACCCCAGGTCAGGGTGGGCTTGGGAACACAAGCAATTAAGAGATGGTTCCAAGCTCAATAAAAACTCCTGATCAGTGGCCTTGCTGCTGGACGTAGTTTGTCGTCGTATTCAGGACGGTTTAATTTCGGGAGAAAATAAGGTCAAAAAATTGTCCAACATTTAGATATTTTTTTATTATGCTGTTCTTGATCTAAGCTTTCGGCTCACAAGAGACATCTTCAGAGTGGTTATATGGACAATTAAACAAAGATATTCACTTTCAAAGATAATATTCTATTATGTTGACATAGAAGATTGCTATGCGACGATAACGGTCGCGGAATATCAGACGCAGGTCGTAAGTTCATGATGCGGTTGTATGACGTCATACCACGCGAGAGAACGAAATATTAACAAGAGAATCATATGTCTAGATGCAATGTAATGTGTTGTAACGTATGTATACACACACACACACACACACACACACACACACGCACATATATATATATATATATATATATACCGCGCATATAATATATAAATAATTATACATATATATATATTTATTTATATTTACATTCACTTTTCACATATATATATATATATATATATATATATATATATATATATATATATATATATATAGGAATGGGTAGGAAAAAAATCTACATACACACACATATACTTACACGTACGTATAAATATATTTCTTCCTCAGGTGTTATACAGCGCTCAATGTTGTGAAGAGCTATGAGTATATATTAGGGAATATACGTAAAATCCAACGTCGATATTATTATGTATATTCCAACGTTGAATATTATGTATATTCACTATTAGTATTATATATGAACATACATAAGGAAAAAATTCCCCAAATTTAGTAAAAAAAACAAAAAAAACTGGATTGTCAAAATCTTTGTTGTTAAGAGGAAAGACCAAATGATTTTTTTATTATTAAATTATATTCTTTAATACTTTTTTAGAACTTTCGCAGGTAACCATAAATTAGTATGGGAAATTTTAGTGCAAAACACACTGATTTGGAAATTCTTGCAAAAATCAGATAATTGTTGGATTTTTAATGAAACGTTCAGGACTTACAAATGCATAAAATTATTTTAGAAACATTTCTTTTTTTTTAGAAAATGCTCGTAACTTTTTTTTTATATCTGTTTTATTTAATTTTATTAAATCTTAAGAAATTCTTTTTTGTAGCTTTTACTGCTTATATTAGTTAAAAAGATAAGTCTTCGAAGAATTTAAATTATGAATTTTTTTATCAAACAGGTCCCCCAGTTACCAAAAAACTGCTCTGAATTGTACAATAAAAATATAATAAAACTATGACATTATTTAATTAGAAAAGCTTTTAATTACTTTTTTTGAATAAGGTATATTACAAACAAAAATATTAAGGATTAATTAACAGAATTGTGTGAAAATATTGCTGTATGTTTAAAATGGAGCGAAAAATATTTTTGAACAGCGCCAGATACATTCAAATTATCAACATGATCATAGGTCAAACAACAGAAATTGCCTCCCACAACCCCCAATTTTACAAAAGAAATACCTCAAATTTAATATGAAAGTCCAAATCTGCCATAATACAGAAACTTGTTTCATTTAAGTTAAAATATAATCATTTTTAACCTTCTAGAACCAATAAAGTAAGAATATATTGCTTATTCAATAAAATTATTTCTTTATGAAAGTTAATAGGATAGTTTTTATATTAATAAGATGAAGATATTAAAAAAAGTAGCAATACTTTTTGTACATCGCATTTGTTCTTTTTTTA